>CM060694.1:39052135-39652135 GCA_030686995.1 Artemisia argyi
CATTCTTTAGTGTTTGTAGCTCGTAGGTTCTGATTCTTCACTTTTCAGCGCACTTTGTACTTCAAGCAACGAATTTGTGATTTGGATTCCTTTGTGATGTGTGATCCTTGAACTTCTTTGAGATCATCAGCCATAGTAAATCTCCAAGCTCATCCACAGTAGTTCGCCTTCATGTGATGTAGTGACTTAAGGACCATCATGCTCACACCCTTTTGGATCAGGAGACTTTGCATTAGAGTTGTGGATCAAGAGACTTTTTCATCAGAGTTGCGGAAACGTTGTTGGAAGTCTCTCAACATTTGTTGTAGCAAGTCTCTCATCGTCATTGATAGTGAGTAGGATGTGTGAGCATGAGGTATGGATTGACCCGATTCAGCTGGAAATAGGAGCCAACAACGCCATCTTTATATGTGTTCCTGAAATAAAACAGTTAGCAATAAAGATAGAGAACGAATATGGCTTTGTCATTCGTTCTGCGAGGACAGACTACCCTCCGGTTTTATGAAAACCGGCCTGTGATCAGGTAGAGTCTCTTTTAAAGAAGACTCTCCTTGACAGGAATTTCCAGCTTGTAGTAATGAATTTTCTAAAGAATCCACTTTGGAATCTTCATACTTAGCATGTTCTCATACCGGAACGTCTCAAAGCAGACAACACGATAGAGTGAATCGGTGAATTGACATTCACAGATTGATGAGAAATTGATTTATAAAAATCACTCGCGTGTCATATGATAAACAATTTTGAGACACGACGAGAAGTTTTAGCTTTGAATCACATTTCCATCAAAAATACTTTTGTTTGAAAGATTATACACAATCAATGTGCTGGAAAAATTAGTTTGTGAGCACATTGAAGGGTTTTAGAAAAAGTATCCGTCAATCGATATCCTGGAACAAGTTTGATTCAATTTTGAATCGCACCATAGTTGCTTTCCAGTTGTCACTTGATGATTGATCCAAGATGGATCTCACATGTCACCTACCAAGAGCTTGAGTGATGTTCGCTCTAGAAGGATTTCCATCTTCATTGTGAATATTTTCATATCACTCGGATGTTCTGGCAATACCACAAGAATAATGCGTAGGACTCTAAATATTTATCTTATTTTCCACATAGTGTGAAACAATAAGCATATTTGGAATGTGTCCTAACGAGATTTATGGATGATCTCATGGCTCTAGACTCAATAGTGCGTTTTGATCCGCTCCTGGAGACTGGGGAGGCGTCTCCTGTTTAGGTATCAACATAGCTTGCAATGAGCGGTCGATACATTGCACAGGGTTCCCCGTGAGAATGAAACAAGCTCTTTTAAGAGAACTTGAGTGGTTGGGAAGTTTAGTGTAGTGCGTCACTGGGTCCATGACGTCTTGTCTTCAATACCAGTGTTACCTTAGTAACCACTAGTAGCATATGAAGTTGAACCCTATTTCTGCCCTAAGGTTGAATATTTGGAGGTCTATTTCTTTTCACCCTTTTCACATTTCATTTCTTTTTCATTCTTCAACCCCTTCAGTGCTTACCGAGACTTCATCACTAGAACCATGTTGGGTTTGTTCCAGTCCTAGCTCTGTCTCAGTCCGCACTCTTCCCTTTCTCACTTTTCTCTTTTTTTTAGTCATTCCTAAGGACTTCTAATCTATCTATGGATTGTCCCTGGGAAGATCCTTCCGGTTCTGGTGGATCATGGGAACTCATACCTAATCTTAACCGTCCTTATAACTCCTTGCATAAAGATAAATGGTCGGTCTTAGGTATTACTTCCACAAACGCCTTTTGCTCCCCCTCAATATGTGCATCGATATTCGAAAAGTTTGGCACATATTTGGGAGCCTATTATTGAGTCCAAAATATCACATTTGATTATCAGATTTCATATTTAAATCACATTCTCTCCCCAGATCAAAAATTTCAAATCTTTTGAGATTTTGGATCCCAGTTGATTTAAATAAGGTAGAAAACGTTTGGGAGAGAAATGCGGTTAATTTTTAAACATTTTCTGATAAAAGGAACTTTTTCTACTCCCCCTCAATCTGTGAAGGAGGTTGTTATGTGTCAGATTTGATGAGTTTACAAAAGATTTCAAGTTTAAACGAAATCTCTTTGAAAATGTACTCATTCTGACACATAACCATCACAAATCATTTTGTTGCACAGTTTTGTACAAAGTGGAGAGTTTTGATGATACATAAAATTTTGAGAAATCACTCTCCTCCTCAATCAATGACGGATGTTAAAACATAGATAAATTATGTCATTGATTGAGTGAAAAATTTTAACAAAGTTTGAGTTCAAATTGATTTCCAAACAAAATCTCATGGTACCACCAAGTTTTGCACAGATGTTTTCCAGAAAAATCATAGAAGGGAAAATATTTGGTGATAAAAAGAAGATTTCTTTTCTTTGTCAAGAAATAATGCACTAAAGCGTACATTAGATCGAGGGTGCATGAATATAAAGTAATTAACACTCGGATGAACGGCACCCTTTGCTTGGAACAACCGTCTTTTTAGCGACGTGTTTTCCTCGTTATGAAAAACCGGGTTGCTATCTGAAATAATAGCAAGCCATAATTTTGAAGTCCGGGTTGTAACCTAAAATGACTACAAGCCATGATTTTAAGTCCGGGTTACAGCCTGAAATGACTGCAAGCCATGATTTTAAGTCCGGGTTACAGCCTGAAATGACTGCAAGCCATGATTTTAGGTCCGGGTTACAGCCTGAAATGACTGCAAGCCGTATTTGTAGAATGTTTTGAGAAACGACATGTTTTAGAAAAAAAACTTTATTTGAAACTGAAAAACTCTTGCTCAAGCATATGTATGATTCCGTGTCATTATTGAATGACATTTCTAGAAATGTACATAATATTGATTACACAAGAGACATGTCGTGAGAAGAATATTTTTGTATTTTATATGATTTTTCAGATTCTTATGGTTTTTATAGGTTTTATATTTTTCTATTTTCTTTTTGTGTTAATATTATGTACAAAGGATATGTGAAGCAACCCCATTACTCCTCCTGATCTTCCTGAAGACTTATGAGATCCTCAGGCGTGAGACTCTTCATACCAAGGCATGGGAGGATGAAATGAAATCGGTCCCTTGAAAGTGCTTTGATGAAGATATCAGCTAGCTGGAACTCAGTCCTCACGAAGTAAAGTTCCACAATTCCTTTCTCAATTTGCTCCCTAATGAAGTGATGTCGAATGTCAATGTGCTTAGTCCTTGAATGCTGGACATTGTTGCAGCAGAGTGCAATTGCACTTTTGTTGTCACAGTACATGGGAATCTTGTTGCATACGAAGCCATAGTCTGAAAGTTGAGATCGCATCCATAAGATCTGAGCACAGCATGAGGACATGGCAATGTATTCAGCTTCTGTGGAGGAGATAGATGTACTCATTTGTTTCTTTGACTACCAACTGACTAGCTTATTACCCAAAAACTGAGCACCTCCAGATGTACTACGACGAGTGTCTTGACATCCCGCATGGTCAGCATCAGAATATGCTGTGAGAGCCATAGAAGTTTCCTTGGGGTACCATAGGCCCATGTGGATTGTTCCTTTAAGATACCGAAAGACTCTCTTGACAGCTTCCAGATCTTTCTTGGTGGGTTTGGATTGATACTGAGCACACATGCAAACTGCAAATAGAAGATCTGGTCTGCTGGCAGTAAGATACATTAAGGAGCCAATCATGCTTCGATACTTGGTTTGTCCGACCGGGATTCCCACATCGTCTTCATCTAGTTTTGATCTTTCAATAATAGGAGTATCAACTGACTCACTGGAATCGAATCCAAATTTCTTCAAGATTTCATTGGCATACTTGGATTAATTGATGAAGATGCCATTGGGATTTTGAGATATTTGCAATTCTAGAAAGAAAGACATTTGACCCATCATAGACATCTGGAATTCAGAACTCATCTCGTGGGAGAAATGATCACACTCTTTGGGATCAGAGGAGGCAAATATGATGTCATCAACATAGATTTGTACATGAAGAAGGTTTTTGCCCGTTTTTCTGGTAAAGAGTGTAGGATCAACAGCGCCTTTGGAAAATTTGTTAGCAAGAAGGAATTTAGACAAGGTGTCGTACCACGCCCTAGGAGCTTGCTTAAGCCCATAGAGAGCCTTCTTCAAACGATACACATGATTAGGGCGTTCTGGATCCACAAAACCTTCGGGTTGGATTACATACACCACCTCTTTTAGATCGCCATTTAAGAATGCAGTCTTGACATCCATTTGATAAACCACCATGTTCTGACTTGCAGCATTTGCGAGAAATATTCTTATTGTTTCAATTCTAGCAATAGGTGCGAAGGATTCTTCAAAGTCTATACCTTCTTCTTGACGGTATCCTTTTGCCACAAGCCTAGCCTTGTTCTTCAATACGTCATCATGCTTATCAAGTTTAACTTTAAATATCCATTTAAGAGCAATGATCATAGCACAATCGGGAGGCGGTACTAGTTCCCACACATCCAGTCGGTCAAACTCATGAATCTTGTCCACCATTGTAGTGAACCATGAGTGTTTAGACATTGCATCCTTGAAGTCTTTTGGTTCAACTTTAGAGAAGACAGAATTGAAGAAGCACCACAATGCGTCGGTTGCAAGTTGCTTACGGGTAGATATCGGACGCGAAGGGTTTCCAATAATGTTGTCAATTGGGTGATCATTTGTCCATTTCCTAAGGTGTTCATGGGGTTGAGAATAGGGAACTGAGGTAGCCGTGTTGGATTCATCGGAGGATGTAGCATCATTTGACGATTCAGGTGCAAAGATGTTGACAAATGGCGCATTATCAGGTGGAGCGAAAGGATTTACTTCAGATGAATTATCCACAGTTGCTACTCATTGTACAAATGAAGGTTGGTCATTAGATGTGGTAACTGAGCAACTGATGGTGGGGGCTTCAGGATCCCATGACAACGAAGTGGATGGCCCATCATTATCAACTGGGACATTTGCTACCCCAGCTATTTGTTGAGCCACTGTGGCTTCTGGAGCATACACATGTTGAGGTTCAAAGTATTCATCAAACATAGGGTCAAACAGTTTCTTCCAATCTTCACTTGTAGGAGGTACAAAAGGAGTAGCGGGAGTGGGATTCTGTACAATCCTGGAGCTTATAGGTCTAGGAGACAAAAGGTTAGGTACGGGTCCAGAACTTGATTTTCCAGGAACTGGTTGCTCAGTCAGCTCATCGAAAGTAATGTGGATTGTTTCCATTATGTCTGTGGTACATTTGTTGTAGATTCGGTACCCCTTTCGCTCTGGAGCATAGCCATCGAAGAAACCAATGTCGGCCTTGGCCTTGAGCTTCCCAAGGTCTTCACTGTCATTAGTTGGATAGCACAATGCACCAAATACTCGAAGAAATGAAAGGTCTGGTTTTCTGCCATGAACCAGTTCATATGGAGTCTTGCAGTGGAGAGGATGTATCAAGGATCGGTTCTGTGTGTAACATGCAGTTGCAATTGCCTCAGCCCAAAGAAACATAGGAACTTTGGAGAAGATGAGCATAGTCCTTGCGGCTTCAACTAAGGTGCGATTGCGTCTTTCAACAACTCCATTTTGTTGAGGAGTACGTGGAATGCTCTTTTGATGACTAATGCCGACACCTTCGTAAAATTGAGTAAGTTGTTTGTTCACAAACTCCGTTCTAACTGTTTTGTTGAGACGAACTTGCAACTGCTTGATGAGCTTGATGATGATTTCCGAAGTTTCGTCTTTTGATCGTAGAAATTTTACCCATGTGAATCGAGAATGATCATCGACGATAACAAGCACATATTTCTTTCCATTGATACTTTGAATCCTCATTGGTCTACAGAGATCCATGTGAAGAGTATGTAGAACTTCCACGATGGAATTGACAGTCTTGGGTTTATGGGTGTGCTTTTTGCTCTTGCCCATTTAACATGCTGAACACAAATGATCTTTTTCATACTTAAGTCTGGGCTAGCCTCGAACAAGATCCTTACGTGTGAGTTGATTGATGGTACCAAAGTTCAAATGGTTTAGACGACGATGCCACAACCATGATTTGTTCTTTGAGGCTTTAGAAAGCAAGCAAATTGGAGAGGACCGTAGCATGTCTTCGATAGAAATGGTATAAAGATCAGTGCCCCGACTCCCCTTGAGGAGATCAACACCATCTAAATCTCTAACAAAACAGGTGTGCTTTCTGAAAGCAACTTCTAGATCAGAATCACAGAATTGACCAACAGAAAATAGATTGTGCCCAAGTCCTTCCACGTAGTAAACTCTGGATATCACACTGTCTGCAAAGACGTAATCACCATAACCCATTATAGATCCAAAATGGTCGTTCCCAAATCTGACCGTACCAATAAACTTATCCACGAAATTCTTGAGCCGCGAGCGATCTCCAGTCATATGTTTTGAGCAGCCTGAGTCCAAATACCAAAGGACTATTTGTACGACCTGCATTTGAAACCAGACAATGGTGGATAACTGAAAAAGCTGAAGCCCCACAAACAGTTGGGGTCCGTTTGGTTAGCACACACAAATATTGGATTATCATATGTTACCGATATCTCACTGGAATTTTCACATTTTGATGCACTAGAACTAGGAGTGGTACTACATGCTTCTATAGGGAACATTCTACCAGTAGGTCTCCACTTCTTAGTTGGAACTACTTTGGAATTAGTGATCCTAGTCATTGGGCACTTTTCGCCTAGGGTGAATTTCCTTCCAGTAGGTCTCCATTGTTAACCAACATTAGTGAACACTTTTCCTGTTTATTCCATACTTGTTTTACCCTTTTAACACTCGAAACATTCAAAACCGGAGATTTCATAGTGGATTTTAGAAAAGACACAACACAATCATCATGATTACCATAAAATAAACATTCGTTACAAGTCTTACAAATAGCACCAGAATTCAAATTAATTACATCATTGTTAACACAAATGTTTGATTCAACTCGATTCCTTTCATTAAGCATAACTTTATTGTTCCTAGAGGATTCTTCTACTTCCTTCATAAGTGTACTCTTAGCCGGCAGAGTCCTATCATTCTTTGTATTGCACCTAGGCTGTGACTTGCTAGCATTAGATACACCTTTTACTCTTGTAGAAGCAATGACGGGAACATTAGTATGATTAGTTACTACTTGTTTACCGGTGATCATGATGGTGGATTGTGACTTGGTTTGGGGATAATCTAATGTAACATGTTTGTTGCCACTGTTAGAGTGCGATGCAAATGACCTATCTGACTTGTTATCATTCTTGGGGCATGATCCTATAGCATATTCTAATTATTCCTGGGCTCTATTAGTGAGGAAGCAAGCACCAACGATAACATCATCTTGTGGTTTAGGTATCCTCTCATCTTCAATGGTTTCTCTAAGTATGGCCAGACAATCCTTAAGATATCTAAGATAGTTGCTATGAACTAACTTATTGTTCCTAAGGGGAAGAGAGACATTCACAGCATCGCACGCATATTTCTTACAAGCATGTACATTGGAAATTGCATGATCACATGAAACGACGGGCATTTTACCCTTCACCATAGTCTTTAGATTCTTAATTTCGTTTAACAAAGAAGTGACTCTTTCATTGTTTTGGTCACGTCTTATTTTAATAGACTCAAATAACTCTTTGTAACGTTGTTTAGCGTTTGACATTTCAGCACGAAGCCACTCATTTTCATGTTGTAATTCATTAATAATGCCTTGTTTCTGAAAGTTTTGAGAATCTATCGACTTCTGGTAATTGGTATTGGTCACATCGCTTTTGTTCGTCTTTAATTGTGCAATTTGGACCTTCAATTTCCGAATCGTGTTTGAGTGAGCTTGAATTACTTCATCCTTTTTGGCTAATTCAAAGCATGTGTCAAACTCAGGAGCATCCGAAGATGTCTTGGCATTTGATATTTTTATGTTTTCTTCTAGAAGTTGATATTTTAGTTATAAGTTAAGATTATCAACTTCTAGTTTTGAGAAATTCCTGACCATGTTATCGTGGTCGTCATTTTGAATCTTTTCATTAAGTTTGTAATTCTCCCCCTCAAGATCAATGACACGATTCTGGAAGACATTCAACGTGACCGACATTTCATGAAATTGTCGAGCAGATAAAGCAGAGTCAGTTACAGTGTAAAACACATCTTTTGCAATGCAATTAGCCAGCAAGTTTTCATTCATAATGAGAATGTTTTGCCTGTCAATTTCACTGTATTTGAGATCAATAGCTACTTGGTTACTCTCGTTTTCCACTTCTTTAAAAACCTTTTTCATTTGAGTCACATCATCATTAATGGTATTTTTAAGGCCCTCAAAATGTTCTTTGAGAAGTTTGAAAAATGGCATAAATTCAGTAAGGTAACACTGTTTAGTTTGCTCAAAACCCCTTTCCCCTTCGGTAATCCCTGTTGGTGTAATTCTCATTTTAAATGTTTTCTCAAAGTCATTAAACAATTGACCTAGAACATACAGCCCAATTAGAGTATTACATTGTGTGGGGATAGTAAATGGTGCAAGGTGCCTGGGTGTATTCAGGGGATAAATAGTTGGGTCAGCAATTCTAAAGATAGTGCGTGTGTTACCCACAATTCTTTCAGCTTTCATTTTCTCAATGTCAATATTCCAACAAACTTTGTCAGGAAGGATTCTCTTTTGAGGAACAAAAATGGCTGTATGATTGTCATTCGCATAATCATAGTGAAACACAATATTCTTAGCAATGCTCTTAGGATCCTTTAATCGTTCATCAAGTTTTATCCTAGTTCTATCCTCTGCCTCATCAATCTCATCATAGGATCTCATACTAGGAGGGGCATGGTTAGGTTCAAGCATAGTGTTTGCATCATATAATGCAGGTTGAGCACCTATACCATTTCTAAGGTATTTTGCTTTAGGCTTAGAGGCATCCTGTTCACTGAATTCATCACTAAGTTTCCTATGGTTATGCATCATTTGAGCTGATTGAATGTTTTGGCCTTGTGTGTACAACTTATCTTCCAATTTATTTTTCAACATTTTGAGTTTTGAGAAATCATTTAGAAGTTTAGTGTCTTTATCTTTGTAGTCGAGTTTGAAGTCAAACTTTTTTGAAATTCTTGTTTTTGTTTAACAGTTTGATCTAATTGTTTTTTCAAAGAAATTAATTCCCTTTGCAATGTTTCTTGTTTGGAATTATTTTCATATATGTAAGTACGCATTTGCCATTCCATTTTCTGCTCACGTTCATTAAGCTCAAATTTAGCACGCTGTTCATATATATTCACTTGATCCTTAAGGATGTTAACTCTAGTAATTAAGGAATCATCAGGGTTGTATATCATGTGCTCATGTAACTCATGTTCACAAGGATCAACAGACAGCGTGTCACTTGGTACAGCTTGGAGTCTATTGTTATTCACATACATTTCATATGGGATATTATTGGTATTTCCCATATCAGTGGTGTCTGTGTTGACAATATTCTTGAGTTGTATAGAGTCACACACCCCCTGTGAATTTGTAAGAGTATTCAGTTCAGGATTGAGTGACGTTGGTACCTCAGAAATAGCAGATGTGATGGAAGAGTCAGAATGCTGAGGAGAGGATGCAGCTGCAGACAGATTAGCCATGAAGATGGTTTGAGCTGTAGGTTCGTCATCTACATCAGAGTCAAATGCATCACATTCTTCAACTTGAAAGATATTCGGATCATTTAGAGCCATGTCCTGAACAGGCTGATCATCCACATCAGCATCAAACGTGTTCTCGTCATTACCAGCCAGAAAGAGCAGAGCTTCTTCATCCAACACCTTCCCATTCTCTTGCACCTGCATCAACAACATCTTGTCTTTGAAGTACTCAGAGTTTTGAGGATGCTTTGGGAGAGTGCAATTCCTGGCTATATGTCCCAAACCTCCGCAGTTATAACACTTAGGCTGCTTAGCTTGTACTTGAAGAGCATTCCCAACTCTGTACTGCCCATTATCTCTACCAGCATTTCTTTGATTGAAGTTTTGTCTTCCCTGCACATTCTGCACCACCACCCTACCATCTTCTATGACAGCCTGATTACGTGGATTAGACGAAGTCCTAAGTTGGTTATTAGTTGATGGAAGTGCAGCCCTAAACTGTTGGACCAGTATGGAAACTTGGTTGGAGAGATTATCAATCATCATGTCAGTGTGAGAATACCCAGAATCCAGTTGTGTGTTCAAAGCAGATGGTGAGGGAGTTGATGATTGACCATTTGTTGGCGTAGACCTGGAAGATGGTTGTAATGGTTGAGATTGATCATTAGAAGTTTGGGTAAGTTGTTGAACATTATAGACAAAGGCAAGAGATTCATTTGATGTTGACGGATTGAGCTTTTCTCGCATTAACCGATCATAAGCAGCATGTTTCTCATGTTGTTGGAGATATGCATAGAGTTGTTCATGATTGGTATGCCTGAGACCTTTGTTGAGCTTAACGGCTGTAACAAACCTATCCCATTCTGGTGCCATGTTATTCACGAATTTGGAATTAAGCTGTATATTGGGCATTGTCATCTTGATGGCTCTCATATCATTGACTAACTTGTGAAATCTGACGTAATAGTCAGTGATGCTTTCACCTGGGTTCATTTTGAAATGCTCAAATTCATCATATAGCTGAGACTCCTGATCTTCTTTAGTTAACTCAGACCCCGCAAGAAGCATTTTCACATTATCCCAGAGAGCCTTGGCTTCAGTGTTGTAGTTGATAAGTTTGTAGACATCTTTGGGAAGCCCTTGAATGACAATATTCGAAGCTCTGATGTCGGCATCATAGCGTTTCTTTTCTTCATCTGACAGCTCGTTGTAAGTGCGAGGTCTATCTGGACCAACTACAGCCGATTGTTGATCAGTTGCTGCGACCGTGTCTCTAGTAGTACCCATTTGAAAGGGTCCCTCATCGATGGATTTCAAAATGTTGACTCCATTTTCCTTACCCAGACAATAGAGACGAATCCTTTGTGCCCATAATTCATAGTCAGTTCTGTCCAACATCGGAGGTCGGGTGTCGGACCCAGCAGCTTGAATGTCATCTGAAGATGTCGACATCACACAATTGAAACTGCCAAACCGCAGAGTAGGAGATACTTGCAAAGTAGTGCACAAGTCGCAGGAATAGTTAACCACAATTTGACCAAAACTGCAGGAATAATGAACCTCAGGCAAGTTAACCACAGTGAACGATGACCGCAAGACGCTAACCGCAGAATGTAGCAAACCGCAGAATAATCCAACCGCAAACTAAGCAAACCGCAGAATAGTCAAACCGCAAGTGAGGCTAACCGCAAGGAACTAGTCGCAAACCACTTAACCGCGGAAAGCTAAACACAATGAACTAAATGCAGACCACTTAACCGCAGGAGCTAAACACAATGAACTAACCGCGGACCACTTAACCACAGGAGTTAAACACAATGAACTAACCGCAGATCACTTAACCACAGAAACTAATCGCAGAGACAAGTGTCCAAAATAGTCACTTTCCTTGCGATTTGTTTGTATTCCCAAAATGGTAATCGCAGTTAAACTAACCACAGAGATCAGGAACTAAACGCAGATAAGCAATGAAACAGTAGACTTAACCGCAACTATGAAATACGCCTAAAACCTAAACCAAACTTCAAATAGATTAAAGATATAGTATAACCAACTGAAACACAATTTTCTACTAACACCAATGATCATAAAAGTACATCACTAACATGTCTAATAACACCAGAAAGATCAAACCAAAATGTTTTACAAGAAGGTGACTTCAAACTCACAAAACCACAACATATCCGATTCTACAAGGCCCTAAGATGAAACCTTGGCTCTTGATACCAATTGTAGAATACTAATCAAGTTGGAAACATGATTTCCTTGTGGTTTGTGTGGTGTTGGAAGTGATAGAGAAGAGAAAAGAGTGGAACCTTGAGAGAGAAATAAAATGATTAGATTATAGTGAATGAAGGTCCAACCCTCTCCACACGTGGAGAGGGGTATTTATACTTACAACATAAACGCCCACACCCGGGCTGTGGATCAGGCATACAGTGGGTAAAGACCCGTCCTTCTTCCATGGTGTTACATAAACTAAACTAACTAATACATATAATTAACTAACTACGAGCTAACTAAAATGCTATTACAACAATTAGGTGACCGAGTCTTCTATAGGAATACTTGTATTCCTAACATCATCTGATATGAGAAAATAAAAGTTACTCGTATTAAATTATCGGCATAATAACAAAGTATACATTGTCAATTCAAACGCGGAATATAGCTTCTTCATACACAACTTCTTTGTACACAGCGTTGTCGTTGATCTTGTGTATTTACCATATTTATCGCAACAAAGAATCTTCACTACCTTCCTGATCTTGACTCTTGAGACAACCACATATACTTGTTCATGCGTGAAAACTGGCCTATGAAATGGAACTACCGGTAGCATATGTCGAAAGCTTCCACGAAACAAAATAGCATTTATGCCAAAACCCTGCTTTTGTGAAGTGGATGGTTCTAAAAGAAAACCTGTATTTCATTAAAGAACAACAACAACAACATACTATGTATCAACGAAACAGTTAACAAACCCTTGTTGAACACGGCTTGGATGGCCTGTATGCATACTTGCGTTCTAGATATCAGTATTAGTTGAAACAGATTCAGCTGTAATAATGGTAATAGGAAATAACTTAGTGATGTGTGTCACATTAATTATCTCAAAGGTATAAGTCGAGAACAAAAAGGACATATCAAATGGCAAACCCCCTAAAACAGCTAACGAACCTTGGTGAACACGGATGGGATGGCCAGTATTCCTGCTTGTGTTCCAAAAACTGGTATTAGTCGGATCAGGTTCAACTGAAACAATGCTCATGGGCAATAAGTTAGCGTTACGTGTCCAAATAATTGTTCCAAAGGTATAAGCCAAATAAAAAAGGTGACATATCTAATGGCAAACCCGTTTGACAAACATAACATGGAAACGACTTACCTGTAAAAGATGGTGGTGCACAGTTAGTGTCGACATGTAGGGCTGGTGAGTCACGGTTATCGCATGGGCTATTGGTGCACACAGATCTACCTGAGCAAGTGAACAGAAATTACACATAGCAAAATACATCTTAAGGGCGGAAGATTTTCAACATTAAAAAAAATGAATAGACAGTACCTTCGAGTAAATGAGTTTTACGTGAATAGTAAGGGTGAGTAGTGGCAGGAATCCATTCAGAGGCATCCCGAATACCGTATGCAATAGGGTGACCGTTATCATTATAACTTCCACATAGTGAATCAACATGAGCTGCAATACACATAAAATCGCGGCTAGATACAAATGGATGCCTAAATTTCCAACCAAATTTGTTACCAAAAAGAAGATTAATAAAACATACAAACAGTATTGGTTTCTAAAAATTTCCCAAATGGCTGGTAAGACATTCTTCAACATCGTGCACCTTTCTATTCCCTTTATCAATCGATAAGACATCAGGTGTAGACAGACTTGCTCCTTTTAACGGTACTCATTGCATAAGTAAAAGGTATTCGATTCATCGTTAAATTATTTGAGACAAAAAAATGGGCGAAATACAATGTTAGAACATGAACACTAAAATTGAGGCTATCAGATACTAATGAAAAGGAGAATACAACATACCCAACGACATTAAAAAAAGGCATATCATCGGCAACAACTTCGTGAATAGCAACTCTTTGCTTTCCCCGTATCGACTGGTAAGACAGTTGGTACATATTCATGACCATAGAAACCGCTTCTCGTATTGGCAGAATTAGGTTATCTATTGTCATAATAAAATCACACATTGAATAACTTTCCCCCATAAGAGTTGAGTACATAATGCGTCGTTGTCAATGGCACTTATGTCAATTGTTAAATTGAAAAATGTTATGTTTGACACCAGAAAGTCAAAGAACCTGTTTTAGTTGATTGGTCACTGGATTCTAGTGGGTTGTTTTTCACCATTGTTTCTTCCTCGAAGCGCTCCCATTCATCAAGTAGGGTACTGAGGTATCTATACATGTTGCTTTGAATCATAAGCTTAATATTTTGTAATTCTTCATCACAAATTGTGCCTGCATGAAACATATAAAGGAGCAATGATCATAGTTAAATAATTTACAATTTTCCAAAATATGACTATTCTGATTTTTCACGAAGGGTTTTATGTGGAAAATTGTAGAATTTTTAAGCATTCATAAACCCACAAACATATGAAACTTCATATTCATACTATACTTTTAAAAGTGTTATCACCTCTAACTTTGTTTGTGAAGTTTAAAGTAAATCTTGTCATTGAGCCAATCCATGCGTAAATATACTTTTTAACGACCCAATGTATTTAGCAACTATTATTCTAAATATCACTTCAACAAAATATTGAAAATTATATACCGGCTAAAATATGGTGCTGGTTCCAGAACCCTCAAGTCCAATTATTAAAAGTTTTTGAATTTTTTTGGCTCAATGTAATTGGGACCGTAGCATAATTTCTGGCTTCATCCCTCTCTTGTTGTGCCTGACCTTAAGGTATGGGCAATGAGAGCAATGAACAAACAAATCGAGTTCTAGCCTGTCAAAAAGACTTCACTTTACATATGTTTTGCACACATTATTTACCTTAATTTGAAGATACATTCAATGATATGAGACAGTAAGTACCTTTTTCCCAAATATTTCCCTTGATATTATTTTGGCCTTCCTCCTCATAACAGACATAAGCATAAACCCAAAAATGATTGTCACGAGGACATTGCACACTTGCCACCTGAAACAAAGCAATAAAACAGATTTCAGAATTACTGAAAAAGGAGAAATCTAAATGTTGCAATTTCAGCCCACTTTCTTATGAATGTATGGACTTGTGTTTGAATTAACTCCTCAAACGATAGTCCCATCAAAGAGTCTTACTCCAAAAGTTATACTGTTGGGATAATAGTTTTTACTATTTTATCAAGTCTCGGTCATTTGTAATAATAGGTTGCTTAAGTTTCTAGTTACTTTCATTTATGTTATGTTATTTGTTTACTAGGCTTAAGACAATGAGTCCATGGGCCTTAAAGCTCATGCGAAATCAATGAAGGGAGGACTAGGAGTGTTGCCCTAGCTCCTCACCTATAAATACAAGTCTTAGGCTAATGTAAAACTTGGTTGTTTATTTGAAATCATAAGGAAACTCTTGCTCTTATCATTCTCTTATTCAAATATTCATCCCATCCTTATATCTATCTCATTCTTGTTTGTATGAAATCAATATGGTGACCTAACAAGTGGTATCAGAGCCATATGAAGGTGTAGTTGTGTTTCTATTTGAAATTCGATCCATAAACTTTATTTTTAGTCGTTCTTTTTTATTAAAACTTGTACTTTTTTGTTTGTTCTTTTGGTTTTTATCACATATTTGCTTACAAATTTGTGGTACAAATCATTTCAAACACAAAAGTATCAACTTTTTCTTCAAAATTACGATTTGCAATTTTGTACTATTTTTCGAAAATTTATAAATTTTTGAAAATCATTGTCAAGTTTATAACTTTCTTCAATATTTCATCATTCTACAACTTGAAGTACAAAAATCTTGCACTAAAAACTCGTTTTTGGATTGCTTTCATTGAAACACAAAGTTTTTGCAAAGTTTCGAAATCCCTCACTGCCAGAGTTTCGAAATCAAGTGTTTTTACTTTCTTTCGACTTACGGATCGTGAACTCAGTCTTTTCTCTCTTGTATAAGGAAGAAAAGTACTTCGACTTTTGGTTTACTTTCGAAATTGTATAATTTCGAAAGTGTGTGTGTGCTTTTCGAAATTGTATTTTTTCGAAATCATAAGGTTTTTCGAAAACTGTTCTTAGTTTTTTTGAAATCTAAAGTTTTTCGAAATTACACTTAGTTTCGAGAATACTTATTTCGAAATCCCTAAGTTATCAATTTCGCAATCCCTTTAGATCCAATTTCGAAATCACTGCTAGATTTAGTTTTCGCAATCTCCAGTTCTGTGACAAAGTTTCGAAAACATCTACTTGGGCTTACTTTTCGAGATTTGGCAAATCTATACCTTCTACAAGATCCATCTTTTCACACAAGTGTTTCATAATGTCTCAACCACCGTACTACAACTTTAACAATCCTCAGCAACATCAGTATCAACAGTATCATCAGAGTATCAACAATCACCACAATATTATCATCAACCGGTTTACTCACAACAACATAACTACATGCAACAAATGGTTCCGATACAACAATCTTATCCGATGTCACAACCACAAAGCCAACTTCCACCAAAACCTTCTCACTGGTTTAACAGGATGTGTGAAGTCATCTCAACTCAACAATCCAGACACGAAGCAGGCTCTCCTGACACCCCACCAATGCTAACACCGGGTAATTATGTTCAATGGGCAAGTCGATTCTTAAGGTTTATTGAGCTCAAGAAACCCAGTGGTAAGTACATGAAACAAGTTATCCTTGAAGGACCATTTCCTTGGCCTGTTAACTACGTTGGCGGTGACCTACAGGCTGATCCTCCGATAGCTCCAACTGATGTGCGTGTTCCTGAGTCTCAACTTACTGAGGAACAAAAACACCATCGTGAAGCAGATGAAATTGCTATGTCTTACATACTTCAAGGAATACCAATTATCATATTCAGAAGTGTTGATGCTCAAACAACTGCAAAAGCTATGTGGGAACACGTCCATCTACTGATGCAAGGCACACAACTGAACAAGGAAGACATGGAATCTAAACTTTACTTGGAATACACTAACATCGTGATCGAACCAGGGGAATCTCTTGAGTCTTACTTTCATCGTTTCACTAATGTCGTCAATGATTTAGAGAAACATGATATAACTCTTCTAAGAATCGCTGTCAATACAAAGTTTGTTAATAGTCTGGGTCCTGAGTGGCAAAAGTATGTGACATTTGTGAGACAAGCCAAGAATCTTCACAGGGATCCATATGGATTGTTGTACGACTATCTCAAGCATTATGAGTCTGAAGTTGAAAAAGACAAACTCGCCCGAGGAGGATACACATCACCACCTACCTCTAATCCCCTCGCACTCGTTGCTCAAACTCCTGCTTCACATCCTCCGATGTCTAATCAGGAACAAAATTATTTCAGTCACCAGCATCCTCCTGCTTCTCAACACGCTTCTAATCAATTTGCTCCATATGACAACAATGATAACATGTATTACTCTAATCAATTTGAAGATGATGATGATGACGTCAATACGTTGAATCAAGGACTTGCTCTTGTTGCTCGTGCTTTTAGCAAATTCTCCAACAAAACCAACAACCGTCTTCGTTCTTTATCAAATACAAGAAACCAAGCTGTCATTCAAGATGGTCGAGTTGAGATTCAGAATCATAATTCAGGACGTTCAGGTGGGTATACTGGAAATTCTGGATATGGACAAAGAGTTAACAACAATGGGGGATTCAGAAACAATCTAGGTGCTCCTCAGCGAAGTAATGACAATGCTGCTAGTAACAACACAGTCTCTGGGAATGCGATATGGTGCTATAACTGCAATGAAAAAGGTCATATTGCAACTGCATGCCCTCACCCAAGAAAAGGTAGTCAGTTTCACAAGCAGGCATTACTTATGGCTCTCAAAGATGAAAAGGAAGGAACTTTCAATGCTCAAGAGAACAGTTTCTTTGCTAATGCTTACAATGATGATGAAATGGAAGATCTTGAAGCCAATGCAGCTATGATGCTTATGGCCAACATGCAGGAACATCAGTTGAATGATTCAGGCCCAGTGTTCTCCACTGATGGCTTGTCTCAGGTAAATGACCTAACCATAAGCTCCATACATATTAATGCATCACCCTATGTTTCTGAATCAGATCAGGCGCAAGTTGTTCCTTCTGAAATATTTCTCTTCTCAAGAGGATGAACTATTTGATGATGACACTGTCGTCTCATTTGATGATCCTATTGCGCAAGACGAAAATGACTTTAGTGAACAACATGAACCTCCTTCTGATCCAGCTCCTCACTGTACAGTTACGGCCATACAAATTAATAATCAACTTCTTTCTAATCACATAACGGACGTGCAAACTAAAGTTTTGACAGAAAATGCCAAGTTAAAAAAGGACACTGAATGTTATAAAAAGCAACTTTCAAGCTTTCAATATGTCGTTCATCATGAACAAAGTTTTGAAAAGTCATTTCAAGAATCATATGTCAAAGAACAAAATCTTCAAAAGAAAATGTATGACATTGTTGAGTCAAATGGTAAAATCATTTCCAAACTGGAAAATCAAAAACATGATCTTCAAAAACAAGTTGTTCAACTCCAACAGGAACTTTCAAAAACACGTAAAGAGGTGATAACTTGCAAACAGGAATTTTATGAACATAAAGTGCAAAAACGTGAAAAAGAAAGCTCTTTACTTGATGATAACATCGCTCTCGAAAGTCAAATCAAAGCTTTTCAAAACATCGTTTATAAACATGGGGAATCTGTAACGACAATTCAAAAGTTTTCGTTAAAACCAAGACCAGGTAAAGGTTTTGGCCTCGGCGATTACAGATCCTCTTTTCTTCGCACTGTGTTCAAAACAAATCCTAAGCTGTACAGTATGGACCAATTGATGGATAACAATGTTGTGCGTGTTATTGTACATGATACTGAGGAAGAATACGAACTTGAAGAGCAGAGTCGATCAAAAATGAGTCATGTTGAATTTTGCAAACCATATGATTACTCAAAAGCTCCTCACATTTCAAAATCTTTTGTTCCATCAAGAGAAATACCTGAGAAATCATGGTATATTACTGAGTCTTATGTTTCATCTTCCAATGGAGCTCCTGTCAAACCCGTGGCACAAGTAAATGGTCCATTACCTTCTTCTGGTCATGTGACACCATTACCAACACGCTGTAAAGTTTTAGACTATTTTCAAACATTCATAAAAGGCATCGATACTTTGGAAAACGTCATTGAACAACATTCTGAAATTACAGTTCATACTTTTCAATAGCTTACGAGCGGGAAAAGCAAATTCTGCCTTTAGTTCAAAATTTGCGTTATTGTGCTACTCGTTGGGAACAGGAACTCCAAAAGGAAGTTAAAGATATGAAAGAAATTTTCGCTCTTAATGAAAATGCAATTTTGGTTCAACAAAGCAAGAATCGATTTTTGAAAGAAGATACTGATCGACTCTTGGAACAACTTCTTCAGGCTGATTTTCATAGTTCTCTCATGAATGAACTCCATTTTTCCAGCAATACTGAATTATTTGCTGAATACTGTGCTGAACTTGTTTCGTTGAGGTCACAAAATGAATCCTTGAAACATTGCGTCAAAACAGTGCTGATGTGATAAACAAACTTTCAAACGAAATTTGTCAAATTAAACATAAGATTGATTGGTGTCAAGCTCAAAGTATTGAAACTGAATTGCAATTATGTGCCAATCATGAGTCTCATAAAAACAAATGTCGTCTACGTAAAAATGAAATTGCGGAGTTAAAAAATGAAATTGCTGAGTTAAAAATTGAAAACGCCGAATGGCAACAAAACCACGATGACATTCGTTATTGCAATGGTTTACTTGAGTCTGATATTCAGGACAAAAAACACATCATCATTGATTTGAAAGAGAAAATTAAGCTACTTCAAAAAGGAAAGTTCATTGACACAACTGTGATTGCACCGTGCATGTTTCAAATAGACATAACAGATAAGGGTAAGCATATTAAGAGTTCTAATGTTAGCTCTTCCACTTCCAGAGGTCTAGTTTCCCCTAAGAGCGTTAGAAGCCCAAAGCCAAAAAGAGTTAAGAAGACTAAAAAGAGTAGGCTCTGGCAACATAAAAGTGGAACACTAGAAGTGCAAGAAGTAGAAGATCACCTTAGGAACTCGAATAAAACTAATGTTGCATCTGATTTAGATTCTAATCTGGCAAATTGTAATCCAAATCTTAATGTAACGAATGCTGAACCTTCAAATGTTTTGAATATTAATGCATCTTGTGTGTTTTGTCGTAAAAGTTTGTTATCTGGTGATCATACCAAATGTGTAGCTAATAATCTCTTACACCGCAAAAAGAAACGTAGATTCGGCTCTTCTTCTAGGTCCACTAATGCTTCTAAGTCTACCTGAAGAAAAACGCCTACTACAGTTTCTAAAGATGTTGTAGTCAACCCACAAGCAGCAATCAACAATTCTAGGAACCCGCCCAAAGCTAGTACATTCACTAAGAACAAAGCAAAAACTAGTTGGAATTGGCAACGTTGGTTACAATACAAACCAAATTTTAAATGGATTCCTAAATTGTCAAATATTTGCATTTCTAACCAACAGGAACCCACTATTTCTTCAGGTTCCACCCTTACTTCTGTTCCATCTCTGTCATCTTCTTTTGATGCAGGTGGTTCAGATCGTTCTCTGGATTGTTGATAGCGGTTGCACCCGACATATGACAGGCAATCTCAAACTGTTAAAGAACCTTGTCTCAAAGTTTATTGGAACTGTCAGATTCGGGAATGATCAATACGCTTTAATCATGGGTTACGGAGACTACATGCATGGGAACATTGAAATTAGCAGAGTTTATTATGTTGAAGGCTTGGGTCACAACCTCTTCTCAGTCGATCAATTTTGTGATGGAGATTTAGAAGTAGCATTTCGCGAGAAAACCTGCTTTGTTCGTGATCTACAAGGAAATGATTTGATGTCTGGCAAACGTGGCACTAACCTTTATACTATTTCTATGTCAGACATGATCGCTTCATCTCCAATTTGTCTTCTATCCAAAGCCGAATCGACTAAATCTTGGTTATGGCACAAACGCCTTTCTCATTTGAATTTCAAAACGATGACTGATCTCGCTCGTCACAAATTAGTTGAAGGCTTTCCAAGATTCCGCTATGCCAAAGATCATCTATGTCCAGCCTGTGAACAAGGAAAAAGTACTCGTGCTCATTTTCCCTTAAAACCTGAACACAGTACTAATCATGTTTTACAATTACTTCATATGGATTTGTGTGGTCCGATGCGTGTTCAAGCAATCAACGGTAAACGCTACATTTTAGTAATTGTTGATGATTATTCTCGCTAGACTTGGGTTTATTTTCTTCAAAGTAAAGATCAAGCTCCTCAAATGATCATCACCTTTCTCACAAAAATACAAGTTCAGCTTCGCAATACATTCAGAATTGTTCGAATTGACAATGGCACAGAATTTAAGAATCAGACTCTACGGTCGTATTTTGAGAAAGTGGGAATTGAACATCAAACATCTATTCCACGCACACCCGAACAGAATGGAGTAGTCGAAAGATGCAACAGAACGTTAGTGGAAGCTGCTCGAACGATGTTAATCAACGCTCAATTACCAGATTACTTATGGGCAGAAGCTGTTTCAACCGCCTGTTACACCCAAAACCGTTGCATGATCACAAAATGCCACAACAAAACCCCATATCAGATTGTTCACAAAAGGAAACCAAACATCAGTCACTTTCATGTATTCGGTGCTTTATGCTACCCAGTCAATGATCGTGATGATCTAGGTAAACTTAAAGCAAAGGCTGACATTGGAGTATTCATAGGTTACTGTGAAAATTCAAAAGGCTATCGGATCTGGAATCGTCGTACTCGAGAAATTCAAGAAACTATTCATGCTAATTTTGATGAACTCACTCAAATGGCTTCTGAGCAACACGGCTTAGGACCCGCAACCAACCGTCTTAATTTTCCGGTCTCTTCAGCTGAACCATTGTCAATTTCACGTCAAGAAGTGGAAACCTTGTTTGCTCCATTGTTTGATGATATGCCTGTTAACCGTCCACCTGAGGCCACACCAAATTCCGCTGCAAAACTTGATCAACATCAAGTACCTGATACACCTCAACAAACAACAACTACTATTGGAAGAGACGGTCCTCCAGTCATATCACCTACAATAACAGAACAAACCGGGTCCAACTCACGACAATCAGCTGGAGATTCCATACCTTTATCAGTTCCACAACCCGCAGAGCATGACTCAGAACCATTCATTAATCCATTTGCAAATGCTCAACCTATCGCAGACATTGCTGAGTCATCTACGCGCAATATGGGTCTTGCTCACTTGCGAGATTCTTATCAACTTCATCCCTCGACACACAAATGGACTAGAGATCGCCCCTTAGTTCAAATTATTGGCCATCCAGATGCACCTATCATGACAAGACAACGCCTTCACACAGATGGTGAAACTTGCATTTATGCACTCACAGTTTGTGAAACCGTACCCAAAAATGTCAAAGAAGCAATGACGTATGAAAACTGGATTGAGTCTATGCAAGAAGAATTTGAAACCTTTCAAAGACTAGAAGTATGGGAATTGGTTGAAAAACCTGAAGGCATTATCGTCATTGGTTTAAAATGGATCTGGAAAAACAAACTGGATGCAGAAGGCACAGTCATACGCAACAAATCAGGCTTGGTAGCAAAAGGTTATTCTCAAGAAGAAGGTATCGATTTTGAAGAATCATTTGCTCCTGTGGCTAGACTTGAAGCTGTGCGGATGTTCTTAGCATTTACTGCTCATCGGAATATGATTGTTTACAAAATGGACGTGAAAATGGCTTTTCTGAACGGTCAACTCCGAGAAGTGGTTTATGTCAGTCAACCTGAAGGATTCATTGATCCAGAACGTCCCAATCATGTCTACAAGCTTAAGAAGTCTCTCTACGGTCTTAAGCAATCCCCCAGGGCGTGGTATGACAAGCTTTCTAAATTTCTGTTGGCTAATGATTTTACTCTAGGCTCGGTGGATCCAACATTGTTTACAAAAACCTACGGGATGGACTTATTAATTGTTCAAGTTTATGTCGATGACATTATTTTTGCTTCGACCAACAAAAATTACTCAATGGATTTTGCAAAATTAATGACAGATAACTTTGAAATGTCCATGATGGGTGAACTTACGTTCTTTCTAGGACTACAAGTTCATCAATCACCCCGTGGAATTTTTCTAAATCAGTCCAAATATGCTCTTGAGATTTTAAAGAAACATGGTATGCAAAGTAGTGATACTATGAATACACCGATGGCCAACTCTACTAAACTAGATGCTGATTTGCATGGGACTCCAGTTGACCCTACCAAATACCAAAGTATTATTGGGTCCCTCATGTATCTCACATCCAGTAGACCTGACATTGTATTTGCTGTGTTTATGTGTTCTCGCTATCAGGCTAATCCAACTGAAAAACACCTCAATGAGGCAAAAAGAATCCTTCGATACATAAAGGGAACCATCCACTTGGGGATCTGGTATCCGAAGGATTCTGGTTTTGAACTAATAGCTTTTTCAGATGCTAACCATGCAGGATGCTTAGACTCGCGAAAAAGTACATCAGGAGGCTTACAGTTTCTTGGAGATAAACTTGTGTCTTGGCAATCAAAGAAGCAGGATTGCACATCACTATCATCTACCGAATCTGAATACGTAGCTATGTCTGCTTGTTGCGCTCAAGTCATTTGGATGAGATCACAACTTAAAGACTATGGCTACTTATTCAACAAGATTCCGATTTACTGCGATTCTAAGAGTGCCATTGCAATCTCCTGCAACACAGTTCATCATTGCAAATCCAAACACATTGATCTCCGATACCATTTCATCAAAGAGCATGTCGAGAAGGGTATAGTTGAGTTATATTTTGTGGGCACTGAGTACCAATTAGCGGACTTACTTACAAAACCTTTAGCTCCATCAAGGTTTGCAAGTTTAGTTCACCAAATTGGTATGCGATGTTTGACACCATTTGACTTACAAAAGTTTTTAAAACAAAAGTAAAGTGTCAAACATCAATTATTTTACTATCTTTGTAAAATAAATACTTTTTCTTTATTTTTCTTTATCATTAAAAAACAAAAAAAAATTAAAAAAAAAAATAAAAAAGTATATCGCTCTTTTTCAAAACTTTGACTGCTTACAAGTGTTGAGGGGGAGATTCGCCTAAAATTTTATAAATTTTTTCCAAAAACGACATACTTGCATATTACCTTTGATGCGGTAAGTTAAAGTTGTTTCGGGATTTCATAAGATATCTCGTATCTCGTATTTCCTTTTCTATATATGGTCCTGTAAGTTAGAATCTCTTTGTGTCCTTGTTTAGTTTTAACATTAGGACTTATGTTGCAAAATGGATAGTTAGGGGACTAATAGTGTCAAGTTTCAAAAGTTATAACACAAACAAACACCCCCCCCCCCCCCGGTTTCTTTTTTTGTTTCATAAACTCAAAAAATCAAAACCCCTTAAACCCTTTTTTCTCTTATCCACGGCCACAATTCAAACGAATAATCCGTACTATCAAATTTCAAACCGTAAGTTTCTACATGATCCTTACACTATTTCTAACAATGGTTTTCGTTGAATTGTAATTCTTAAGGTTAGATTTCACGTAATTTCAATTTCAATACCTAGGTTTTAGTGGTTCTCGAAATTCTTCAAAACGTGTTTGGTGGTTAAATTTTCATGGGGGTTTTGTTACATTACTTGTTTTTAACCTTTCTATGCTGTTTAATCTTCCTCTACTTCATGTTTTTGACAAATTCAAAACCTAGGGTTTTGGTTCTATTTGAGTTGTATTTCTCCGCTGTTTGTTTTAGTGTTGTTAATGGTGGGATATGATATTTTGTGTATGAGTATCATGGTTATGGTTATTAATTAGGTTTACTTCCATGTATGCATGATTCTCGATAACATAGGGCTTCGTTCTATATAGGTTCTCTCGTTTTGTGTTTATGTAAGCTGACTTGTTGTGCCTAAATGCTTCTAATGCACGTTTGTGATACACAAGTACCTGTCATCATCAATTATTTCATGATTTTGCATTTTATCGAGATTATGTTCTTGGATATTTTTCGAAATCTCTATACTCGTTTGATTAGTGAGTTTCTAATTGTTGAATAACGTCATTTGCAACAGGTTATATCACTTGGAATTCATCTTTTCACATAGAAACGTACGTTGGAAATGTTTTGAAATTCTTGTATAAGAATTTTCGAGAAAACATTTTCGCAATCATGTTTGGATTTTTTCGCAATCACAAGTTTTCGAGAAATCTCATAATGTTGTATTTTTCGAAAACACTCATTTTGTCATCTTCTCGAAAATATTTGAGTGATTGCGAACTTATTTCATTCATGGCCATATTTTTTCGAAATCATCATAACTGAAACTTTCGAAATCCCTTATAATATGTATTCTCAAAATTTTTCTTTCTAGTGGTCTGTTCCCGATAAATTTTCTATCGAGAACACACTTGAATTTTTTTCGAAAATACTTATTATACAGGATTGCGAAAATTGTCACTTTATGACTATTTTTTCGAAATTGTTGGCACTAGTTACTGGGTTTGCGAAATGTTGTTCAGTTGTGCATTTCTTCGAAATCACTTATAATGTTGTATCTTGTATATCACTTGTATCATTTCGAGAACATTTTGATTTTGTAAATTCAAAAACATGTTATATGTGACAATGTGATAATGGATTCTAATCATGTATAATGTGATGTAATTTTGAAAACATGTTATTGTGGTCATGACTTTCTAAGTACACGTCACTTATCAACATACATGCAATACTTGAACCATACATGCTTACATGATTCTAAATGCTTATTCATAATCAAACATTGCAACCGTGCTAACTCGTAACAAATCTCGATGTTTTGTTTATGATCATGCTTTTCAGAATAACATGGCTGAACACAACGAGAACGTCCCTGAACAAGCTCTTCCATTACTCACCATGGATGACATCACTCCCGAAAACTACAATGTTACAATTGGCAACAACAATCCACGAGTTGATTTCGACAAACTGAGAATTACTGAGAACTCGTGCAGGATTGTCAAAGATATTCTACTTGCACATCCAGGCAAACATCTGCTCATCTGTTCTACTTCAGTTCCTCTGTTCTACCTTCATCAGTTCTGGCTTACGGCTAAGGATAATTTGGATGATGAGTCTTTTACTGTTACATTGGATCGCCAAGTCTACACTGTAGATCATGACGTTCTTCGTACAGTCCTTCTCCTGCCTCAAACTGATAACGAATTTGCACCAATACTACCTGAACTGGACCTTCTTGACTTCTTTGTTGAGTTAGGATATGATGTTGATGACGACGTACCTCTAGTCAAACATTCCCGATTCAATGCCAAGAATATCCCTCAGCCTTGGAGAACATTCTGTCTGTTGGTTGTAAGATCAATATCAGGAAGAAAGAGTGGTCATGAACATCCTAGGCTTGAACATTTGCAAACATTTTGGGGAATGGTGACTTTGACACCTATTGACTTTGCAGTTCCAATCATGAACGATATAGTCTACAGCATTCAAACCGAACGTGTTAAGACTTTGATCCCGTTCACAAGATTTACCAAGCTTCTCATAGAACATTTCTGCAAAGACACTCCAGAATTTATCAAGAGGATGGCAGATCCTAAAGAGCCGAAGCACCTCTTCGAGGACGACTTCACCACCTCATTCATCAAGACGACCACTTCCTCTACCAAGATCAAAGGAATGAAGCTTCCTGAATACCTTCTTGATGACAAGATCAAGAAAAGTCTGAACTACAAATACTATGATAATGCTTACAAAGGGGTACAGGAAGAAGCTACTATACAGACTCGAAGCAAAGGAGGTGTGAAGTCTGGGAGTACTACAAGCACCACTGGCTCACCTCAGACTAAGTCTAAGGCTGCTCCCAAGACAAAACCATCAGCAACACCCAAGACTTCCGCCAAACCTAAATCAACATCCAAACCTAAGCCTGCAACCAAGCCAAAGAAGAAGGTACATCCTGAGTACATTCTTCAAGATGAACCTACACCTCCACCTTCTGACAGCGAATCTGAGTTCGACACGGAATCTGAAGAAGAAGAACCAGACTATGAACTGAGAGTAAAAGCACCTGAAGAAGGATTTCCTGCAACAGAGATCGCTATACAACAAAGTCTAGAAACTTATGAAGAAGAGACAAGAAAAAGGAAAGGGATCACTATTAATGAGCCTAATGATGATGATGAAGACGAACCAATCGTTGACCAGTTGTTCGATAAACGCAAACTGAAAAGTATAGTTGTCGACACCCGAGCTGAAGAAAAGCAACTTCGCAAAGAACAAAGAAAAGCAGCTCTCGAAAGCCGACTTATGTCTCAACCTCCAACACCACCACCTATCGATCAGTCAGAACATGAAGGAGCTACAAGCAGCATGATTCCTCCCATTGTGTCCACTACGTTAGAATCAGCTCCACAGCCTGATGACACCGTTAAAGATACAAACGATACAGGAGATGTCAATATGACTGAGACTGCTAATGTAGAGGAGAATGTTGGCGGACAAGAGAATATTGCTACGGATCAGGAACATGAATACCTCATTACTCCAGAGTTTCTTGCACGAGAAGCAGAGGAACGTCGTAGAAAAGAAAATGAAGAGAAGAACGCGTTCGACACCAACATATTCCTTAAGTCATCTTCTCAGCAGACTTCCTCAGCACAACCTCCACCTCCTCAAGACTCTCCACCAAAGGATCCGACTCCTCCTGCTTCTTCTTCAAACTCTCACAACGAGTCATCATCTGAATCATCACCTGAGCATTCATCTCCCACACCTTCCGAAACCGCATCAAAGCAGCATTCAATCAATGAATCGAAACAACCAGTTGATCTTCAGGAACAAGTCAACAAACTTACCAACATGGTTACCAGTCTTACCAAACAAGTTAAAGATTTTCAGGAGTCAAAGCAGCTGATCGATAAGTTCTTGAACTCTGATTACACAGGATTTATAAGGACTGTCACACAAGACTTTCTCACTGAAAATCTAGTTGAGATGGTCACTCCTGAAGTAGCAAAACTTCTTGAACCAATCAAGGATAACTTAGATCACAGAATCAGAAGTGTCGTTAGAAAAATGTTGTCAACAACACCATTCACGCTTGCAAAAGCTTCTACTGCAGCTCCTGAATTATCATTCAATGAAATGCTTGCTAAACTTTTCGACAATGTTGCCTCCAAAACCACACAGACTACTGAAGAAAAAGCACTTGTTGATGCTATGGCGGCTTACATATCCAAAGAGTCATGCAAAGGTGCAGCTAGAACCCTGAAAAGGTCAAGAAAAGATGATGACCCTGACCCAAACTCAAAAGGCAAGAAACCTAAGTCTGGAACTGGTCCCTCATCTTCTCTACAACCACGAAAGGACTCCACTCCTCCTGGAAATCAACAACACCCCTCAGCCACCGGTCAAGGTCCAACTGAAGAGGAAGAAACTTTCATGGAACCTACTGATGACTACCAGGGTCAACCTGACACCGATTACCGTGCTTCACCTATTCCCGATTCTCATGTTGGACCATCGTCACCATCCAAGGCTAAAGACAAAGATGCTACATCTAAGTCCAAGAAATCAAAGAAGAAAAGACGTTATTCATGGCTCGACAATGATGACACTCCTCAGAATGATTGGTTGACATAAATGGTTCAAGCTCAACCTCCTCTCGAAGAAGAAGAACCCCTTCCTGGTAACACTCTACAGTTCACCCAAGTCATAATGAAGGATCTTCAGATCAACAAACTCACAAAGACGGAGCTTAGAAGAATCAATAGGGATGCACAAGAATTCCTTAAGTCCAGATCCGGAAACAAAGTGGAATACGAGTATCACATGCAGAATATAGCTAGTGCAATGTCCGCCGATTTTGACTGGCTAAATCCTGAAGTGAATATCGACCTCAGTTCCAAAAACCATGAAAAGCCTTACTTCACTGACTGGACTAAACCATTACCTTTGAAAGGATTTCCAAATAAACCCAAGATACCTTACAGCTTCTTCTTCAACAAAGATCTTCGTAACATCCAACTCACCCAAGAGACATCCAAGACGAACTATGCTTCCTCACTCACTATCTCAGTACCAGCCGCAAGATACGAAATTCCTGCCATTGAAGAGACCACTCGAATTTTCAGCAACTCCATCGTAGCTTACGACAGAGATGCTCTACACGGAATTCAACACTGGCCAGAACGTCGTCGTCTCGGTTATACCAGCAGATTAGGAGAGAAATCATTGGAAAATGTGAAGCAGAAATCTAAGATCATCGCTATCTTGGAGATTCAAGAGTCGCAACGGTTTAACTACATATTCATGCGTGAAATTGTTGTTAAACGACAAGATGAAAAGAAGTACAAGTTCTCCGAAGCAGACTTTCCAGACCTTAATCTCAATGACATCGAAGGCATGTATCTCAAAAAGGTTCAAGGAAGAATGCGTGGATTCGATAGAGAAGTACATTACAACTTCATGGCATCACTACTTCTATACATACGACGATTTATAGTTCAAGAAAGAGTGGAAGATCTTCAGCTTGGAGTGGAAAGTTACCAACAGAAGATCAATTTGACAAAGCCGCAATTCACATTTGATGGAATCTATCAAACGTCACAGTTTACTCTCAACCAAGAACCTTTTGGTTTCACCTACATCAACAGCAAAAAGCTACAAAGTTTCATGAGGTTCGATGAGATACACAAATTCTGTGATGTCACACTCAAATCCGTTCGTGATGGGCTTGTCAAAAGGTTGAATGATGATCGCCGAAAGATAGCAAAGGGGGAACAACTTAGATGGAAATCCAGCTCAAGAAGACAAGTTCATAACTTTGTCTTAAAGATTGAAGAAAGGTTATTTCGACGGGAACAGATCAGACGACTGGAAAGCTATATCGGTGTCAGACCATCATTTCCTATCAGAAACTTCGAAAGACCAGAACCTAAGTTCACTGACTTTGATGCTCCACTTCCTGACGAAGATTAAATTGGTACATTTGGTTATCCACTTTTCAATATCCAATTGTTTCATTTGATTGAATTATTTTCATAATGGCTTATGCACACATAACAGTGTACAACCCGTTCTTGTAAAGAAAGGACCCTGAGGTACGCATCAGTGCCTCAATCCTGATAGAAGGAGCGAAGGCTTCTTACTTTTGAGTAGAATTAATCAAACATTTTTTGATTTTCATAATTCTGCTCAAAAGACAAGTATTTCACCTCAATGAGTATTCACTTGTTGAGGGGGAGCACTTGAAAAACTCATCGTTCGATAAACAAAAAGTTCTTGTTGATATCTCCCCATAAAACTCAAAAAGCATATTTTAATCAAAAGTTTATCAAAAACAACATCTCATATGCTATTTTTGAGGGGGAGAAAACTGAAAAGTGATTAAAATATGAAAGTTTGAAGTTGCTTAAAGTCAAATCTCATGCGAGCTAGACTCAGAATTGACCCAGGAATTGACGAAACATAAAAGTTAGTAATCTCGAAAAGACTTATCCTCGACGGGTAATAACATCAAGTTAGTTACTAGAGCTAGTTGTCACCTAAAAGCTGACAATGGAACTCTTTAACTAGCCACGTAAGCGTGTCTCGAAAAGGATTTGTCTTAGTAGAAATGTACCGTTTCGAGAAACTTTCTGTGGATTTGACCAGGCTGGGTAATAATTTCAAGCTAGTCTAACTAGTGATGTAAGCGTGTCTCGAATCGGTCAGATTCACTGAAAGTGGATCAATTCAAAAAGTGTTTGTTCCTCCCGCATGTGCAAATTTATTTAAACACTTATGAGCACATGTGAAGGGGGAGCCCTTCATAAAGTAAACATAAAACTCTCAAAGTGTTAAACAAAATGTTTGATTATCATAAACACTTTAAGAGATTTTTCAATCAAAGGTTTCTTGGCTATTGTCGGATAATCATGGAGTTATAAGGTGATTAAGATAGGAAATACAGTCCTATGATCCGCCAGAGCCGGAGGGATCTACCCAAGGACATCACCAATACTTAGAATTAGAAGTCCTTAGGTATGATACAATAAAAGGATAAAAGAATGAAAGGGGAAAGAAGGAGTTGAAGAATTAAAAATAAAAGTAAAGAAAAGGGTGAAAAGAAATAGCCCTCCATATGTTCAACCTTAGGGCAGACATCGGGTTCAACTCATATGCTACTGGTTGTTACTAAGGTGACACCGGTATTGAAGACAAAGACGTCATGGACCCAGTGACGCACTGCACTAAACCTTCTTAACCACTCAAGTTCTCTTAAAAGAGCTTGTTTCATTCTCACGGGGGAACCGATGTAATCTATCGACTTATCTCTTAGAGATGGTTGATATTGAAGCAGGAGACCCCTCCCTAGTCTCCGCATAGGAAACCTAAGTGTGCACTTTTCGAGTCTAGAGCCATGAGATACATCAAAGATCTCTTAGGAACACTTAGTATTTCTACAACTGGTGTTCTACATCAATGGACATCAGCTGTAAATTATCGAGTCCTTCGCAAATCTTAGCAATCTGCCGAGAATGTTTATGAGAGAATTTACATAAGTATTTCTCAATGATTGAACGGAAATCCTGCCAGGGTCAACATCAAACAGCCCTGACAGCAAGTCACTTCGGTAACTCCTTGCGGGTTACGCTTAGTGTTTGCGGTGGTTTCCTATCGGTCTACAGTCGTGGAGTGATCCCCAGCGACTCACCCAGTCATTGAGCTACTTAGTAGGTCTTGTAAGCTCCTTCGGGAGTATCTGATATGGGAACGGCCTTGATAAGGGTTAGAAGGAGTCTTCACAATATGCTGTTGATGATCTCTAATTCCTTATCTGTAAGTACCGGATGTTTTGTTGCTAACTGTTTACATGCAGGGTTACATCATCTCCATGGCGACGGATTCCACATGCTCATACATGCATCTTGAAGTCATCAAAAGCTCCCTCACAGATCAAAGCAACACAAAGTTCAAGGAAAGATTCTACGCCAAAAAAGAAGAATCTACAAAGTACAAAGACTAAAGATCTTAAGTGAAAGAAAGGGACTACGTGCATGTATAAGTTAGAATTCAAAGATGTATGAGCATGTTGGAAAGGTGGACTACCACCACAACGCGGAAGTGACAAAAGGCAGACAACTTCATAACTTGATCACTATCACAACAACAATGAACAAAGCACAAAGAACGATGAATGATTCTTATCTCATGATTATTGAAAGACGTCTCAAGCTATGAAAGTCAAAGATGAAGAAATGACAAAGACGTCAAGCAACCGTGATGACCGACCCTTAGGGGGAGATTGTTGGGATCATAGTTTTTACTATTTTATCAAGTCTCGATCATTTGTAATAATAGGTTGCTTAAGTTTCTAGTTACTTTCATTTATGTTATGTTATTTGTTTACTAGGCTTAGGACAATGAGTCCATGGGCCTTAAAGCCCATACGAAATCAATGAAGGGAGGACTAGGAGTGTTGCCCTAGCTCCTCACCTATAAATACAAGTCTTAGGCTAATGTAAAACTTGGTTGTTTATTTGAAATCATAAGGAAACTCTTGCTTTTATCATTCTCTTATTCAAATATTCATCCCATCCTTATATCTATCTCATTCTTGTTTGTGTGAAATCAATATGGTGACCTAACATATACGTATTGATTTTCCCAAACTCATGATATCAATAAACCTTGCGTCTCTAGCTTCATCGTCCGAATAATCTTTATTCACATCACCTAAGCCCAAATCTTGAACAAAGTTTTGGTTTTGCCAATCACTCAATGAAGCACAATCCCTAAGAGCATACTACCAAGTTGAGAGAAAGAGTATAATAATGCTTATAAACACTTAGACCACCTATATAAGAGAAATTTAATATCTGTGTCACATGTAGAAGAAAAATATAATTGGGTTTAAGAAATTTTAAGCATTTTTTGGTTGATGAAACTAAGCAAAGCATCTAGAAAAGACCCTCTACCCCAGAAGGCAATTAATCGAATAATGATCTTTTTTCCTGCCTTCTTTCCACACATATTCAGATAATGATCTCATGTATTCTTGTACCATAAAAGCCATATTGACGACCAACCAAAGAAGAAGCATTGTGAACTTGCAAAAAAATTCAGAAACTAAATCAAAATTTCCTACAAATTCACACATTCATGTTCATTTTTATATGAAAACTTGATGATAGAGATAACTGTAACTCATATGATGACAATGAAATTGAATAAATAAAAGTTTGTTGTAGTAATTTATTAATTGGCTTGCTTTATAAATATGAATTTGACCAATTTTCAACCAAGTCCTATTTGACCCATTACTCAACTCACCCATCTTGCCAACTCTAAAGAAAAGGATTGTTACTTACTGAGGCTACAAATGCACTTTGGAGTACATAAATAATAGGAAGAAAATATCTACTTATTAAACTTAGGAGGTTTTGTTTACGGCCACTTTTTTCCAGCTTATGGGCTATTGAACTTTTAAGAATTTAATAAGCTCAAATTTAAATTCATAAGCTCAAGTTGATAAACGCTCATAAGCTAAAAAAAAGTGAGCTTATTATCTATTAGAAAGTTCAATAAGCCCGTATGGCAGAAAAATAAGCCTAAAATAATACCACCTTAGGACACATGAGATATTATTTTTCCAATGAAAAAATGAGCTTTGTGCAATTTCTTTAAAACATTAAATTGGTCACACTAAAACTAAGCCAAAAATGAAACAGCCTAAATGAGTCTATCAAATGGGTCAAAAGTCACCCATTCAAATTGTTTTTAATAGTGTAGTTTTTGTAATCAAAATTGTTACATTACTTGGTTATATAGATCAAGAAAAGGACGATACAATAAGAGTTAGCTGGTCAACCTAAGACCATTTTTACTCATTTTAAAAAAAAATCGAAGTTGCCAACCATCAGCCCACAGCCTGTTTTGCCACCTCAACTTGTGTAGTGTGTATATTGCGAGTGTGTACACATTCATATGTAAGGTTAACTTATGGGAAACCTAACTCCACAAATTTAGACTGTACTAAAAACGGACCAACCCGTTTTGACCTGTTATCCAACATACCACACCGCCCATTGGATGGTAGTATGTAACTATGGTTAAACTTGAAGAGGATGCGTAGGTTGATCGATCATAAACCTTGTGGTTAACTTAACACGTAGTCCATTATTCCCTTACGTAACGCATTATCTAACTACTCAAAGATGAGCTTACATTTACTGTGTGAACACAATGTTGACATAAATAATGTCTTAAAACATTGTTAGCATATTAACAATGTCTCTATGTTTTGATAATTACAAAGCATAAACTCATTAATCTAAAACTTATGACGTAAACAAGTTTTTAGTGCTTAATATTTGTCTTTACTTCCATATCACTTAAGGTATGAATAAACAAAGGGTTTATTACATTTCATGATCAAAGGAAATTTCTCTAATCACTAGAATTTTTATAAAATGCATTAAACATCTTATATCTTTTACAAAATTACTTTTGCAATTAAAAGAATATGTTTAATTCATTATAAATATATGATTTCAAATCTCCAACCAAAAATGGAAAATTTTATCCAGAAAAATATTCCCCACTAAAAGACAAGAAAAACCAACGTTCTGAAAGGGGCGGCCCCCTTAATTCCTTAGGCGGCCCCCTTAATCATTAAGGGGACCGGCCATTAATTAAGGGGACCGGCCACGCTCCAGAACAGTATTTTTCTCCCCTATAAATACTGGTTCATCCCTCGGAATTTTCTTACCTTTTGCACTTCTAAACTTTTTGATCTAGATCCATATTTCTATTCTCTTATCCTTTGATCATAAGTGTATAATTCTTTGTTTCAAAGTGATCCAAACTTCATCCTCTGAAGTGCAAGAGAAGAATACTTCTATCCCCCAAGACAAGAAGTATTACAACTTGTTGTGATCTCCACATCCAAGTTGTTGGTGCATCATCAAAGATCATTTACATTATTCTTTGTGAAGATTGTTGTGAATATTTGATTGTAGATAGTTGTGCTAGATATATAGATTGTGTGATTAGTTAGTAGCTTGGTGTGAAGAAGAAAAGTTAGGAATTATATTGGTGTGAAGAAGATAGGTGTGGAGTAGTTAGTTGTGAAGTAGATTGATTTGAAGAAGTTGTGTAGAAGTTGTGACTTAGGTGTGAAGAAGTTGTGGTGTGAAAATTGGTGTGTAAATTGGTGTGTAAGGTTTTCTCCGCCATAAGGGAGCTTGTTGATATAGTGAAGAAAACTCTCGAGTTAGGTGCTCGGGGAGTGGAGTAGGGCAAGGAAGGTGTCCTTGTAGCCGAACCACTATAAATCTCTTGTCTCGCGGTTCGATCTTTCTATCTCTTACTTATTTCATTACTTATCATTGTTATATATTACTTATTGATAGATGTTTATATTGTACAAGACTTGAGATCACATATTATCGAATCTAAGTTTTTAAAAGCTAAGAAAACACTAAAAACTATCTTTTACAACGAATTAAAAATACGTAAAACTATTCAACCCCCCTTCTAGTTTTCCACAATTGGTATCAAGAGCCACGTCTAGCAAGATTTTTGAAATATATTGTATTTTAAAACTTGTAACGATCTATGGAATCTGAAAAATATTTAGAAGGGCTATCTATGCAAAGACCACCACTATTTGAAAGTGATGGATTTTTATATTGGAAAAATAGATTCGAAACATATGTGAAATCAAAAGATCTTGATCTTTGGCATATTATTACCTTTGGTGATTTTCCCCCTATTCAATATAATGTTGAAACTAAAATGAATGAAATTGTATCTTTCGAAGAACAAAATGATGATTTGAAAAAAAAATTATCAAAAAGTAATGAGGCCAAAATGGTTATTTATAATGCGTTACCACGCAAAGAGTATGAAAGAATTTTTATGTGTAAAACCGCCAAAGAAATTTGGGATTCTTTACTAATTACTCACCAAGGTAATAGCCAAGTCAAAGATAATAAAATAGATCTTCTTGTACAACAATATGAACAATTTACGATTCCGGAAGAGGAATCAGTTGATAATGCTTTTGCTAAGTTTAACACTATTATCACAAGTTTAAAAGCACTTGATGAGACATTTTCTAGTAAAAATTGTGTTAGGAAATTTCTTAGGGCATTGCATCCAAAATGGCGAGCTAAGGTCACGGCAATTGAAGAATCAAATAACTTGATGACGTTATCACTAGATGAACTAATTGGCAACTTGAAGGTTCATGAAGAAATCATAAGAAGAGATTCGGAAACGGTCAAAGTCAAGAAAGAACAAACCAAATCCATTGCTCTAAAAGCCAAAAAGGAACCTAGTGATGATGATGATTCAAGTGACGAAAGTGAAGACGAAGAATATGCAATGGCCGTAATAGAATTCAAGAAATTCTTCAAGAGACGAGGAAGATTCACTAGATCATCACGAGACGAAAGAAAAGCGTTCCAAAGAAATAGAAGTGAAAACTACGGGAAAAGAAAGTGCTTTAGATGTGGAAGTTTAAATCATCTCATTGGCAAATGTCTAAAGCCACCGGGTTATGAAAATCAAGACACTTTTGTTAGTGGAACATGGAGTGATAGTGACAAAGAAGAAGTTGAAAGGCCAAGAGACAAAAAGTGTTTTATGGCAAAAGAAACCGACGAAATATGTTTAGGAATTGACTTGGAACCTGACGAATGGATCAAAGATAGCGGATGTTCGAGGCACATGACGGGGAACCGCAAGCTATTCTCTACATACAAGGCATACAATGGAGGTAACGTTATTTTCGGTAGTGACTTACGTGGAAAAATCATTGGCAAAGGTACGATTTCTCAAGACTCACTTACTATTGAAAATGTAAAGCATGTAGATAAATTAACATATAACTTGCTTAGTGTAGGACAAATATGTGATAATAAATGTAGAGTCACATTTACCGAAGAGGATAGCGAAATAGTTAAGAATGGAAAAATTATAGGTAGAGGAATTAGGAAAGGTGGCATATATATTATGAAACTAGGAAACAAACCTGAGGATAGGATATGCCTAACGACCCTAGATGAAAACTCTACATTATGGCATAGGAGATTAGGACATGCTAACATGCAACAAATACAATCTTTGGCCTCTAAGGAATTAGTTAGAAATTTGCCTAATCTAAAATATGACAAGCATTTTTGTGATGCATGTAAAATTGGAAAACAAGCTCATGCTAGTCACAAAGCTAAGAATATAGTATCCACTACTAGGTGCCTAGAATTATTACATATGGATCTTTTTGGTCCATCCGCTGTGCGGAGCTATGGAGGAAACAAATATACCTTAGCAATAGTAGATGACTACTCACGATACACGTGGACTAGGTTTTTAAGTGACAAAACCCAAGCCTTTGAAAAATTTGAAATATTTAGTAAAATGATTCAAAATAAATTAGGATGCTCAATAGTTGCCATTAGGACGGACCATGGTAGGGAATTTGATAACGAAGTACAATTCGGAAAATATTGTGAGTTAAATGGAATATCTCACAATTTCTCCGCTCCTCGTACTCCTCAATCAAATGGCGTAGTAGAAAGAAAAAATAGGCCACTACAAGAAATGAGTAGAACTATGTTAAATGAACAATCCATCCCACAAAAATTTTGGTGTCACGCCGTAGATACATCAACTTATATTTTAAATAGCCATTTTTTTGATATGAGTCTTTTTATAGTATAGTTTATAACCGAAGAAATGCTTAGAAAAGTATTTCCCCGGGTCGTGTCCCAGCGAAGGTGTGAATGGATTTCGAATTCCCGAATCGTGAAACGTGTCGTGAAAACGGTAAAAAGTGATTTGAATGAGATTATACTAATGAAATAGTAAATGAAGCACAAATAATCAACTAAGCACGTAAATCAAGTAAACAAACTTAAAACGTAACGTAGAATCGAAAACGTAAACTTAAACGTAAATTAAACGTAACCGTACGAAATAAAACGCGACTTTTAAGCTACGCTACTCCTACGGACTTGGAAATAATTTTGAAAAGTTAAAAATGATAAAAGAAAATTTTGAGAAAAAGAAAAATATTTTTTTGACTTTTAATTTATTTTTTATGAATTAAAAACTAATTAAACTAATTAAAAATTGAAAGAAAATGAAAATAAAGTGAGAAAAATAAAAATTAAATTTTGAAAATTATAAAATAACTAAAAAGAAATTTTAAAACTAAAAACTATTTTTTTTTGCTTTTTATGTAATTTTTGGGAATTAAAAACTATTAAATCTAATTAAAAACTATTTAAAATTCAAATAAAATTGAAAATAAATGGAAAAATGCCAAATTAATTTCTAAAATTCTAAAATAAATGAAAATAAATTTTAAAAATATTTTTGGATTTTTCTTGGGTTTTTCTGATTTTTTTTTGGAATTTTCAGTAATTAAAATGTAATTAAAAATGATTAAAAATGAAAATAAAATAAGAAAAATAGTAAATCTATTCAGAAAAATTTGAAAAAATTACAGAAAATCTAAAATATTAAAATAAGCTTGAGAAAAAAAATTTGAAAAGAAAATAAGCAAGAAAAGTGCTTATTAGCTTAAAACTGCTTATTAGGAAGTGCTTATTTATAAGCAAACTTGACCAAAAGTGACCCAAACTTTGACTAATGATTTTTAGACTTAAATAAGCTCAATGGAACAAATCTCAGACCAATTTATACTCAGTAACACAGATATGGAACAAATTAGATACAAATAAGCAATTGGATGAATAAGCAGTGGGTAAATAAGCATAAGCAAAGCAAGTTCTCAATGAGAACAGTACAAATGAGCTTATAGGAACAATAAAACTCAGCTAATGATTAGTTAAACACACTTGCAGGCCTTAATGAGAAAACAGAAACTTGGTTCCAACTACTAACTAAATAAGCCAATAAGCCTGAGCAAATAAGCTCAGGAATACAAACTTATGGTGGCAAACTACTTAATGACCAGCTGAGACTATAAATCCACCAAGAAAACAGATTCCAAATCCAAATAGCTGACCTAAAAGTGGCTAAGAAATATGATTGAAAACTGATGCACAGGGTATTTCAGGGCTTAAACAGACAACTTCAATGCAATTTTTCAATGAGCAAATGAAAAGCAAAACTGAATTTTTTTTTTTTTTTGAATATGATTCCTAAGCTGTAATTCTTCTAAAAACCACAAACCAAAAGTATTTTCAATGAAAATTGAACCCTAGAGAGGCTCAAAGATCTGTTCCAAAAACCTGAGTTGAATACTATTTGACTTTTTGTTTTCAGAGTTATTTTGACTAAACTGAGTTTTGAATGTTGAAATCTCACTGTAAATGTTTTATTATGCTAATAAATGAGTGGATTATGCTAAAACTTTAACTAATGCAACTACTAATTGAAATAATGCAACTAAAAATTCTAAATCAATAACTGATATGACTAATGAAAAGCTATTTTGACTTTGATGTAATATAACTACTATTTTTATGTAAGATTAAACCTAAATGAACCTAAGAATTATGTCTAAGCAAACTACCACTTCTGTATCACAGGTTAAACCAGTAAACTAATCTCAACCAAACACCCTCTTATATGACCTGTTTTTACTACTAGTGATCTAAATGAATGCAACCAACCCCTAAACTACTAAATCTACTTATAATATGACCCAAAAAGCTAATAAGAACCAGAAAATCAGATTTCTAATACCAATCAATCACAGATACACAAATCAAATAGTATGACAGAAATGGAGCAAAAGCAAACCAAATGACTACAAACTAATATGAAATGGTAAATAAGCAATTACTACACTACTAAGTATGCAATAAACAGAAAATAGCAAATAATAAATCTATACTACTAACTACTCTACTGATGCAATTCGGAATAATAAAAAAAAAATGAAAAACTTACAAAACCAATTCCCCCTCAGCAGAACAGAGGGGATTCACTATGCTTGCCTGTCTTTTGACAGGCCAAGTGCCACCTCTTGACTGCCTTTCACACCAAATAAGCTCAGCTTATTATGAATAAGCTCAACAGTACCACTTTGATTTTTTTTTTTTTTTGAGTTTTTGAACAAAACAACCACAGTATACTATTTGAAGGCTTTTATGACTTATTTAAACAGAATACTAGCTTATTTGAAGCTTAAAGTGAAACTGAAAATATTTTATTTATTTATTTATTTATTTATTTATTTATTTAATAAAACAGAAGCTTAAGACAGATTTAAAAATAAACTAATTACTACTACTGATTAAAACTACAAATAAGTAAATGAGAAGAATAAGCAGAATTGGGAATTAAGATAATAAGCTGAAAACTTAAATTTATATTAATAAGCAGAAATTTAGTACAATACTTGTTGAAAAGAAAATTACAACAATACTGAAAATTAAATGACAAAAAATTTAAAATGATCAAAATCTTTCTAAAACATGAAAAATTGGACAATTACAAATGAGTGAGGAAGGGGCCTTATATAGCTGAGCTGGGGAGTGCTTCTAGATAGCCAGGTCATCAATCCTCGTGAACTTGTGCTTCTTCTGAGCTATTCTCAACCCTTGATCATCCCTTGCTCACCCTCTAATAATCACAGCCGTAGGATTGCTTGATGTGATATCCTCAATCCTTTGAGTGAAAGCTGATTGGTCCACGCGTCACTGCCATACCCTGACATTCTTCTGACCCTTCTAGAACCTTTTAATCATGAGGTAATTATGGTGAGATTGGGGTAATTTGGTGGGAGGTGAAATTTAGGGTTCTAGTGTAATAGTAACTTTCTGGGTTACAAAGGGGGAAAAGGGGCGGGATAAAATGAATTGGGATTTTGGGTATTTTTATTCTTTTTCGTTGACCGGGTTCTAGTGGGTTGACCGGGGATAAGTCAAGGTGGACCGGGTAAGGATGGGAGAAGGATTGGGCTTATAAAAAGTGTGGTGGTAGGCTTAGACAATATTGGGCTTAGGTGGTTTATATTTTTGGATCAGGTTTTGTTAATTTGTTTTGTAAGGTTTTAAAATAAAATGACAAGGACCAATTTTGTACAAACTCAAAACTCAGGGACTAAATCCGTAATTACTCAAATTTAACTTCCAAGGGCCGTTGTTGACTTGATTCAATTCATGAAGGACCAATATTGACTTTTCTTTAAATATTCTTCAAGGGATCATTTTTGTCATTTTCTAAAAGTACAAGGACCGAAATTGCCAATTTCACCAAACTTTGATCAGGGACTAATCATGCAATATTATAAATTCCTGAGGGTTTCTTATGACATTCTGAGCTTTTCTTTATCATTTTGCTTCCCCGGCTCTGGCTTTAGACACTTTTCCATCCTCGTGCTCGTTTTTGTCGGTTTTGGCTTCGTTTTCGTTCATTTTTCTCATATCCGTACCTGCACATACACAAATACAAAAACATGCATTCTCTTGGCATTTTTGGTTAGTATTTGGTATATTTGGTCTGAATTAAGGTCTAAAAAGGATGAGCGATTAAGCACTCATCAAAATCCCCCAGACTAAGGTATTGCCGTGCCCTCACGCAATGTCATCACCTCACGCTTAAGAGATAAATAATTTCAAAACCTCTCTTTACTGACGTTGTAAAGTAGCAATGATGTTCAAGAGAGATAGTAAAATCATTTATTCTCAAAAACGCTCCGTTTTCCGATTTTCATGAATAACAACTACAACTACTATTTTTGTACTTTTTCATTTATATATGTGACGGTTTGCTTTGACTTTCATTATCAATTCTTATCTGTTGATAACTTTCAGGGTCAACGAGTAGAAACACTTCTCACAGAGAAGAGACCGTACGGATAAAAATCGTCATCCTTGATTTTTCACAAGCTCCCAAACTAAGCGTAAAATCGAGATCATTGTTTACCAGAAGTTAGATGCTAACACTGCCCACAAAAGTTACTTGTGTATTACCTCTTGTCCCCAGGTCCTAAGTTTTGTATCTAAGGATTTTAATTTGTGAGAAATGAATTGCTTCATATTTTCTCGTTTCGATATTTGTTAGTCCGATAAGAGCACAAAATTTGAACGCTAAGTAGTTTCCAAACTTTCCCTCGAAAACCCCTGCATACAGAAATCGGGTCCACATGAAGGTCTCTGATTTAACACGATTTGTGGAGGTCCCCTTTTTATTTACGACCGAGACATACCATGTTTGATACCCGAAACAGAAGCTTTTTATTAGGGAAACCTCCGGAGTCGAAGCTTGGCATTTTTGCATAATCATAAGCACTTTAATAATACTTTTGTCCTTAGTCCTTTATTCTTTTACAGTCAACGGTTTATGAGCCGCCAAGATGTAAGAGCTTTATTATGACTTTGGATTTCTACCCGCTGCTTTTTTATAGCTTTGGATTCCTCTTCCTTTTTATTTGGCTTTGGACTATTATTATCGATATTCATAATCATATGCCAAACCCCGAGTCCTACGGTTTTTACTAAGATCACAACATCGGCTGCGAACCGGCAAGATGCAATAGTCTATTTTACCGTAACACTGGCAGTACCCCTATGTGTACCAAACCCCCATATGCAGAGATTTTGTTGGGAACGAGAAAAAACTAAGTATTGCCCAAACCGTATACCCTTAATTAATCCTAGACATCTATTATATATATTGGTGACGTTGCTGATGGGAACAAGGAGGCCACAAGTACCTCTCGTGGGTTTTTTAAATCCCAGTAATGCGATCCGTGTATAGCACGAAACTTCTAAATAAACTCTATCATTCCTCGATCTCCGCAAATTTAAAATCCCAAATAATGAGATCCGCGGATGCTTAGCCATAATCTTTTGGTTATTTTGGTTAAGGGAGACAAGCTAGGGCTCAACACGCCCGGTTAAGTCGGAACATTTATTTCTACTCTCACCGGTAGGAAAGTCAAAACAAGGTGTCAAAACATATTATTCATATCATATATATTTTTTCATTTGTTTTTTTTTTTATTCATCATTTTTTTTTTAATAAAACTGTCACACCCCCAAAATCGGGTCCAGCGGAAGCATACGTGTAGCTGGGGTGTAACTCAATTGATATAACAACACAAGTACAAAAATGGTTTTCACTTTAATCATTTAGAATAAAATCGTTAAATCAAAATGTTGAATTTACATCGTTAAAAGTAGTGCAGAAGTAGGCCCTTAAAAATGGTTTAAAACGGTCCCCATATAAATAATCAGAGTCTTCTATGACCATGCCATGCCCTGCCAAAACCTCCAGTAGCGTGCCATATGCTTAAAACCTGAAAATACATGCTAAAGTGTCAACACGAGGTTGGTGAGTTCATAGAGTTGTTTAACAAATAATGCTTATAGAGAAATGATCGCCCAGCAAAGGCATTGTAAATCCACTCAGTTGCAAGTCCCGCCATAAGAGACTTGTAACCTGTGTGTTTACAACCCACTGCCAAAAGTGTTAAAGTCTACGTGAACAAAAGTAATACTGGTATCCAAATTCCCAGATAAATATAGCAAAATGGCTATATAAATAATTCAGTCAATGAGGTCATATGATACATCAGTCAAGCGGGAAAACCCGTAATAAGATTGATGCAAAGGCATCGCAATTCAGTCAAGTAAGGAAACAGCAATATTACGTTTGACATCACAGCCAAGTGGGGAATACCACAATACGTTTGACATCACAGCCAAGTGGGGAATACCACAATATTACAATGAACATATAGGTCAATCAAGTAGGGGAACAACAATATTACGTTTGACATCACAGCCAAGTGGGAATACCACAATATTACGTTTGACATCACAGCCAAGTGGGGAATACCACAATACGTTTGACATCACAGCCAAGTGGGGAATACCACAATATTACGTTTGACATCACAGCCAAGTGGGGAATACCACAATATTACAATGAGCATATAGGAACAATTTGTGACTATGAGGTCATATAAACAAGGATAATCAATCCCATGAAATACAGAAAATCAAACATACCAATGAATGCAGGTGATCAAACATACAAATGAATGCAGGTGATCAAACATATGTTTAGGTAACATTGGAAATATTTGAGAAATCAACCAGGTAAAACAAGTAGTGCGTTTAAGTAAAACGAGCATGTATTCTCCCCCAAAGAGTTTACCAAAACAATTGAAAAAGTAGGGGCTATGACTCACCTGGTGCGATAGCTACGATGACAAGAATGGATACACTGAAATGAGGCACGATCTCTAACCGCAACCTAATATGAGTAATAACGATCTACCTTAAATCATGACATAATGAAATGAATGCACGTGCACATGATGCCTATACCACTCGTAACTTGGAAATACTCGTTATTGTCAAAGTAAGATAGTTTCCATACTTAGGAAAAATAAGTCCCAATGGAGTTATAAAAACTTGTCGTAATATATCGTATAAAAATGTTAGCGTTCTATTCCTCGTATCGAAAACCTTAAAATAACGTCGTTAAGTCGTATAATATTCTCTTGGGTCATACGTATTTCATTTGTTAAGAATATAGTCCTTAGTAACATTTCTAGAAATTTAGTACGTAAGTTATTATTTTTATTTGTGACCAAATATATATATATATATATATATATATATATATATATATATATATATATATATATAGTTTGACGATGTTAAAACGGGTATAACTTGGTCGTTTTAAGCTCATTTTCCTCGTTCTTCATATCCACGGATTCGTTTTAGTAAGTACTAATATATTTTCAATAGCTCGGCTCCTCTAGGTTACGTTTAACGCCTCTATTTGCCCGTCGAAAACTGTCAAACAGCATGCAGTTTTTCAGAAAATAGTTTTCGTCGTTAAATTCGGAAAATCATATCTCCTTCGTTATTAACTCGTTTTAATCCGTTCTTTCGCCCACGGCTTCGTTTTCGAAAGTATTTTCTAAAAATATTATCAAAAGTTACTGTGTAAATTCGGAGTTTTCTGGGTGAACCAAAATAGGACAGCATGTATTTTTACTTGTTCAAAAACCATTTTCAAGGTTTCAATCTAGTTTCTACTTCAACCAAACCACTTTCAATCACCACAAAACTAGTCTAATCCTACCATACACCTTCTTAGGGTGTCATGGGTTCCTAAAGATCATAACCAAGTAGATCTAACAAGGATCTAACCAAAAATCATTTCTAGGGCTTAAAAGTTAAATATATACAAAATGGAGTGGTATAAGCCAATATATGCATGAGTTCTTGTAAGAAAAATATATAAACATAATAATAACTTGTAAAAATTATGAAATGAGTTTTGTAAACTTACTTGGAAGATTAATGAAGTTTGGATGGTGAAAACCTAACAATCCTTGAGTTTTTATCTCAAAACTCTAACAAGGACAACTATAAGAACAAGATTATACTTAGATCTTTGAAAAATGATGTTTTCTTGCTTCTTGATTACCCTAGGCCGATCACCCTTATAGAGAGAAAAGAGATGAGAAGTTTTCTTGCATTTGTGAAAATGAGATAAAAATATCTAGTTTATGATATATATTATTGTATTTAGAAAATCAAGTACTAGTATTATATATATATATATGAAATATCTAGGAGGCAAGATCCTAAATTCAAGGAAGAAAAAGGAGGGGGGGCGGCAATGGATGAGAAAGGGAAGAAAAAGAGAAGATTTTTGTGTATTATTGTGTATATATTATTAGTTTTAGAGAATACCGGGTACCGAGTTAACTAAAAATAAATTTTAACGGAGTTAACCGGGACATAATAAAGTTATAAAAATTATAAAAATATGTTGGGTATAAATACTGAGTGTTTAGATAATTATTATTTAGTTTCTACGAAAACCGTCGTAATTAAATTAGGCGTACGATACGAAATAAATAAATTTCCAAAACACCGGGTAAATTAATATAATAAATTTTTATATTACAAAAATGAATATGAAAAAAATATATTGGGATCATAGTCGGAAGTGTCGGACGTGTTAGTTTCATTATTGATCGTTTGTTAACGTTTATATAGAAATAATTACACGTAAAAGTTAATTTATACCAAAAGTATTAATTTAATTATCCTACGAGTGGAATAGTATGCAAGTGCCCTAATGATGATACTCAGGCTATTTCTAGTCCGTATGAAATGTCCCAATAATAATGTATGAATTCGCTCCTGAACCAATACGGTTACGCGAATTTTGAATACCCGTAAACTAAGTTTACGATGAAATGAGTAATGCACGTGAATAGTGGTTTTCTCTCGGAAATAAATAGTGCCAAGTGAATAGTAAAATTTCTGAATGTTTCTCGGAATGTCAAGTTGACCTCAAAAACAATGAATAGTGATCGATGAATAGTAAATGGTGAATAGTAACTTGTGAATAGTAAATTGTCGAAGTTTAGAAAATGACCGGAAATTACGAGTTGTGACAGTCTTCCCTTCTAACAGGAACTTCGTCCCGAAGTTCAGTTTGTGTAAGTCTCTAGAATGGTATTGGTGAAAAGATGGTGATAGTTGAGAATTTTAGCGAACTTCCACGATAGGAATTCGATTCTGCTTTAACCGTTCGACCTAACAGTCCATGATTTCTAGTGATCCTCTTACAAGATTTAGGTTTGTCATTGGGCTGGATTCCTTCCAATGGAATCATAAGTGACTAATCTGAAAGTCATTTCCTGGGGTTTGAATAGGTGAAACATAGTTGTGTAATCCGGTTGTTCTCTAACAAGGCTCAAGTTTGACGGCCACCAGGCCTTCTCTGTCTAAAATATCACGTGGTCCAGTGTATATCGGGTTTAACTTTCCCAGTTTTCTGAATGATATCATGCCTTTCCTAGGCAGAACTCTCAACATGATCTGGTTACCAACTTGAAGTTTTAATGGTTTACAACTTATAGAATTTGTAATTGATTCTTGACTTGTAGGAAATTTCTGGTTATTTCATGAATGCCTACTAGACTAGTGAGTTAGGATTTTCCAATTTCGATTCGTCAATAGGTAGGGGCACTTCGACCATAGAGTGCGTCAAATGGTGTAGTCTCTAAGCTCGTGTGGTAACTATTGTTATAAAGGAATCTGATTTATGGCAAATGGTCAGTCCAACCATTTCTAGAGTCAATCACTCATGCTCTAAGCATATCTCCCTATGTTTGAGTCGTCCTCTAATCCTGACCATTGGTCTGCAGATGATAGGTGGTGTAGTTCCAAAGGAATCTTAATGGAATCGCTAGGAGTTTGCGGTGATAAAAGATAGAATATTCATTAGATCGGAATTCGTTAATAATACATGAAACTTATACGATAGAACGTAGAATTAAACACAAAAGAAATACAACACAAGAGAGTTTAGGCTTTAGTCTTCTTGTTCCTTAGCTCCGGGCAGTCCTTTCTGAGATGCCCTAAGTTTCCACATTTGAAGCAACTTCCTGGAATCCTCTGATTTGTGGGTTTCGTACAGTCCTTAGTTAGATGACCCCGCTTCTTGCATATTCCACACAGTCCACTGCAATGATATAAGTGATGCAAATTACACATGTGGCAGTAAGGTAAATTTCCAGTATATCTTTTCTTTGCGCTTGGTTCTGCAACATAAGCTCTAAACACTTCTTGTCCTTTGTTTGGCTGCCATACTTGATCGTTTCCTTGGTTGTCATCCCTTTTCCTTTTGTTTTCGTTGTTGTTGTTGACAGTAGTTTCTTGTTTTATCACTTGAGCCATAAGCTTTTGAGACATTCTGATAGCTTCCTCCAGCGTGTCTGATTTAGAAGCAATTACGTTCCCACTGATGTTGCGCGGTAGTCCACCGATGAATTTTTCTAGCAGCTTTTCATTATCTGAAACCATAGTTGGGCATAGTGCAGCCAACTCTTGAAACTTCCTGAAGTAGGTCTCGATGTCATCACCTTTAGTCACCAGCTCATAGAATTCTGTTTCCAACTTCTGCACCTCAGTACGAGGGCAAAACTTATCAGTCATCAATTTCTTGAATTGCTCCCAGGTGAGCTTGTAGGCATTTTCCATACCAATCGGTTGAGCATGAGAATTCCACCATGACATAGCTTCATCCAAAAGCATACCAGTAGCGAATTTTACCTTGCTGCCATCAGGACAGTTGCACATGAGGAACACATTCTCAGTCTTTTCGAACCAGCGAATCAAAGCAACCGCTCCTTCAGTGCCCTTAAACTTGATGGGATCACTAACCTTAAAATTCTTCCAAGTACATTCGCGCTTATTATCGGATTGTCCATCTATCCCTGTCTGTAGAGCGGCCTCAGCAGCCCTTGCAGCTATCTCCGCTCTCTCGATCTCTAGAGCTTCGGCGATACTATCCTTAACCAATTTCCGAATAGCAACAGGTGTCATAGTTGGAGTAGCTTTAACTTTCCTTGGCGGCATAGCTCTTCAAAACGAGAAAAGAAGGGTGAGACATAATTAAGACGTTCCTAGTAGTAGATGTTCAAGAGTGGGTTATTATAGAATGAAAGGTTGATGTTGCGATATGATGAGTTGACGTGGCTCGAGTGGTTTTGTGATATCCTGGGATTTCCGTTGAGTTTTAAATGGTAATAATGTACCTAGGGATCCTCCTTATATAGGGTATGGGAAGTCTTTCCTAGGGAGGTCATTGATAATATCCATTTATCAATATTGGAAGTAATGAGTGATGAGTGACATCGGAATCTATAGAGTGTAAGCTAATTCCTTATCTATATATATGGGGAAGAGGAATGATAATAATGGTGAGAAGGGAAAAGACTGTGACAGCTGCGACATAACGAGATGGTGATGAAAGTAAGTACGCACACATGAATGAAACATTTGGAAATTGGGTAGAGAATTTAATCCAGACAAAATTTTATTATAACCATTCTCAGTGTTGCAAAATTCATCTCTGAGTCAGACATAGGTGGTCAGCCTATATCTCACTATCCCGGGTCGAATATAGATGACCAGTCTATATTCCACCGAGGTTCCATGAATTTTGAAATACTCAGCTCAGTTATACTAAGACTATGTCCTTCACAAATACCAAGACGTTCAGAAAGACTAAGGCAGGTGACCAAACTCGAGGTCAAATGATGAAACTATGCAAGGGGAAACATAACAGGGTGACATATATGATACGTGAACATGCTTATATGAAAGACAATGATAGTAATCAACTAGAATAAGTGAATATAATATATCAGATAATGAGATACAAATCTCATCACCTAAGTCAGCAACAAACCACAAATGAGGCTTCAGCTTGGCAGGCAGGCACATGACGGTCATAGGGTTAAGTTTTTCGTAAAAGTAGCTATAGTCTAGGTTTTAAAAACACTTAGTTCGCTATAGCCAGAGCTCTGATACCAATCTGTCACACCCCCAAAATCGGGTCCAGCGGAAGCATACGTGTAGCTGGGGTGTAACTCAATTGATATCACAACACAAGTACAAAAATGGTTTTCACTTTAATCATTTAGAATAAAATCGTTAAATCAAAATGTTGAATTTACATCGTTAAAAGTAGTGCGGAAGTAGGCCCTTAAAAATGGTTTAAAACGGTCCCCATATAAATAATCAGAGTCTTCTATGACCATGCCATGCCCTGCCAAAACCTCCAGTAGCGTGCCATACGCTTAAAACCTGAAAATACATGCTAAAGTGTCAACACGAGGTTGGTGAGTTCATAGAGTTGTTTAACAAATAATGCTTATAGAGAAATGATCGCCCAGCAAAGGCATTGTAAATCCACTCAGTTGCAAGTCCCGCCATAAGAGACTTGTAACCTGTGTGTTTACAACCCACTGCCAAAAGTGTTAAAGTCTACGTGAACAAAAGTAATACTGGTATCCAAATTCCCAGATAAATATAGCAAAATGGCTATATAAATAATTCAGTCAATGAGGTCATATGATACATGAGTCAAGCGGGAAAACCCGTAATAAGGTTGATGCAAAGGCATCGCAATTCAGTCAAGTAAGGAAACAGCAATATTACGTTTGACATTACAGCCAAGTGGGGAATACCACAATACGTTTGACATCACAGCCAAGTGGGGAATACCACAATATTACAATGAACATATAGGTCAATCAAGTAGGGGAACAGCAATATTACGTTTGACATCACAGCCAAGTGGGGAATACCACAATATTACGTTTGACATCACAGCCAAGTGGGGAATACCACAATACGTTTGACATCACAGCCAAGTGGGGAATACCACAATATTACGTTTGACATCACAGCCAAGTGGGGAATACCACAATATTACAATGAGCATATAGGAACAATTTGTGACTATGAGGTCATATAAACAAGGATAATCAATCCCATGAAATACAGAAAATCAAACATACCAATGAATGCAGGTGATCAAACATACAAATGAATGCAGGTGATCAAACATATGTTTAGGTAACATTGGAAGTATTTGAGAAATCAACCAGGTAAAACAAGTAGTGCGTTTAAGTAAAACGAGCATGTATTCTCCCCCAAAGAGTTTACCAAAACAATTGAAAAAGTAGGGGCTATGACTCACCTGGTGCGATAGCTACGATGACAAGAATGGATACACTGAAATGAGGCACGATCTCTAACCGCAACCTAATATGAGTAATAACGATCTACCTTAGATCATGACATAATGAAATGAATGCACGTGCACATGATGCCTATACCACTCGTAACTTGGAAATACTCGTTATTGTCAAAGTAAGATAGTTTCCATACTTAGGAAAAATAAGTCCCAATGGAGTTATAAAAACTTGTCGTAATATATCGTATAAAAATGTTAGCGTTCTATTCCTCGTATCGAAAACCTTAAAATAACGTCGTTAAGTCGTATAATATTCTCTTGGGTCATACGTATTTCATTTGTTAAGAATATAGTCCTTAGTAACATTTCTAGAAAATATACCATTTAGTACGTAAGTTATTATTTTTATTTGTGACCAAATATATATATATATATATAGTTTGACGATGTTAAAACGGGTATAACTTGGTCGTTTTAAGCTCATTTTCCTCGTTCTTTATATCCACGGATTCGTTTTAGTAAGTACTAATATATTTTCAATAGCTCGGCTCCTCTAGGTTACGTTTAACGCCTCTATTTGCCCGTCGAAAACTGTCAAACAGCATGCAGTTTTTCAGAAAATAGTTTTCGTCGTTAAATTCGGAAAATCATATCTCCTTCGTTATTAACTCGTTTTAATCCGTTCTTTCGCCCACGGCTTCGTTTTCGAAAGTATTTTCTAAAAATATTATCAAAAGTTACTGTGTAAATTCGGAGTTTTCTGGGTGAACCAAAATAGGACAGCATGTATTTTTACTTGTTCAAAAACCATTTTCAAGGTTTCAATCTAGTTTCTACTTCAACCAAACCACTTTCAATCACCACAAAACTAGTCTAATCCTACCATACACCTTCTTAGGGTGTCATGGGTTCCTAAAGATCATAACCAAGTAGATCTAACAAGGATCTAACCAAAAATCATTTCTAGGGCTTAAAAGTTAAATATATACAAAATGGAGTGGTATAAGCCAATATATGCATGAGTTCTTGTAAGAAAAATATATAAACATAATAATAACTTGTAAAAATTATGAAATGAGTTTTGTAAACTTACTTGGAAGATTAATGAAGTTTGGATGGTGAAAACCTAACAATCCTTGAGTTTTTATCTCAAAACTCTAACAAGGACAACTATAAGAACAAGATTATACTTAGATCTTTGAAAAATGATGTTTTCTTGCTTCTTGATTACCCTAGGCCGATCACCCTTATAGAGAGAAAAGAGATGAGAAGTTTTCTTGCATTTGTGAAAATGAGATAAAAATATCTAGTTTATGATATATATTATTGTATTTAGAAAATCAAGTACTAGTATTATATATATATATGAAATATCTAGGAGGCAAGATCCTAAATTCAAGGAAGAAAAAGGAGGGGGGGCGGCAATGGATGAGAAAGGGAAGAAAAAGAGAAGATTTTTGTGTATTATTGTGTATATATTATTAGTTTTAGGGAATACCGGGTACCGAGTTAACTAAAAATAAATTTTAACGGAGTTAACCGGGACATAATAAAGTTATAAAAATTATAAAAATATGTTGGGTATAAATACTGAGTGTTTAGATAATTATTATTTAGTTTCTACGAAAACCGTCGTAATTAAATTAGGCGTACGATACGAAATAAATAAATTTCCAAAACACCGGGTAAATTAATATAATAAATTTTTATATTACAAAAATGAATATGAAAAAAATATATTGGGATCATAGTCGGAAGTGTCGGACGTGTTAGTTTCATTATTGATCGTTTGTTAACGTTTATATAGAAATAATTACACGTAAAAGTTAATTTATACCAAAAGTATTAATTTAATTATCCTACGAGTGGAATAGTATGCAAGTGCCCTAATGATGATACTCAGGCTATTTCTAGTCCGTATGAAATGTCCCAATAATAATGCATGAATTCGCTCCTGAACCAATACGGTTACGCGAATTTTGAATACCCGTAAACTAAGTTTACGATGAAATGAGTAATGCACGTGAATAGTGGTTTTCTCTCGGAAATAAATAGTGCCAAGCGAATAGTAAAATTTCTGAATGTTTCTCGGAATGTCAAGTTGACCTCAAAAACAATGAATAGTGATCGATGAATAGTAAATGGTGAATAGTAACTTGTGAATAGTAAATTGTCGAAGTTTAGAAAATGACCGGAAATTACGAGTTGTGACAAAAACGGTGACAAAAATTTAAAATTTTGGTGGAAAACGGAGTTGCGTAAGTTAAACAGCTCAGACGATGGTACAGGTCAAATCGAATCGAAGATTCACCCCCCAGACTAAAGTGAAACATTGTCCTCAATGTTTTAAGGGTACGGGTACTCCTACGTAAAATCTAAGGCCGTTTATTAAGTATGCCAAGAGATAAACGTTAGTCGATAAGATTTTGGATATGGTGAATTTCCGAAAGAGCAGCGAAGGATGAGACTCGAGTGGAGAGAACGACAAACCACGAGCACGAGAGTCCTCAAACTTCGGGGAAATTCCTGAACATTCAAAAACAACAACCACGAAAACACGAGATATGGAAAGGGTCGCCCCCCTCACGTCACGTTATTAAAGATAATAGAAAATAGAGAAAATGAAAATGGATAAGCATGGGGTGCCTCCCACGAAGCGCTTGTTTTTTATTACCGAGTCACATGAGCTTGACTCGATCCCCGAATTTAATCGTCCTTGGGGAAAGTCTGGAGATCCGGGACAACCATGGGTGGTATGTCCCCTCCGAAGTAATGTTTAACACGATGACCATTCACCTTAAAATTGGGACCATTAGGTTGAGAAAGCTCAACGGTTCCATAAGGAAATACTTGGGTAATGGTGAATGGTCCAGACCAACGGGTTTTTAACTTGCCCAAGAAATTCTTTAATCGAGAATTGAAGAGAAGGACTCGGTCACCAACATTGAAGACGCGATCTTTAATTTTAGCATCGTGAATCCTCTTTGTCTTCTCTTTGTAGATCAAAGAATTCTCATAGGCCTGATCACGAAGCTCGACTAATTCATTCAATTGAACTTTTCGGTGATCACCCGCGGTTTGAAGGTCAAAATTAGCATGTTTCAAGGCCCAGTAGGCCTTGTGCTCAAGTTCAAAGGGCAAATGGCAGGCCTTCCCGTAAACCAGCTTGTAAGGAGTGCACCCAATGGGTGTTTTGTAAGCTGTACGGAAGGCCCAAAGTGCATCATCTAACTTATCGGCCCACGAAGCACGATGTTCACCTACGGTCCTTTCTAAAATACGTTTCAAGCCACGATTGGAGACCTCAACTAGACCACTCGTCTGTGGATGATATGCCGTAGAAAGACGATGTGTGACACCATATTTGAGCATAACTTTAGCGAATTGGTCATTACAGAAATGGGTCCCACAATCGCTTATAATAGCACGAGGTGCACCAAATCGGGCGAAGAGACTTTTGAGAAATTTCACTACAACTCGGGCGTCATTGGTGGGTAGCGCCTTCGCTTCGACCCATTTAGACAAGTAGTCGACGGCCACGAGTATATATTTGTTACCACGAGAAGACGGGAATGGACCCATGAAATCGATACCCCAGACGTCAAAAATTTCACAGACTTGGATAGCATTTTGAGGCATCTCGTCCTTCTGAGAAATTTTTCCTTGACGCTGGCAAGAATCACATGATTGAACCAACTCATGAGCATCCCGGTAAATCGTCGGCCAGTAGAAGCCGGAATCAAAAACTTTCTTAGCGGTGAAGTTGGCACCATGATGTCCCCCCGTGGGTCCATTGTGGCATGCCATAAGAATTTCAGCGGCTTCTTTGCCGTGAACGCACCGCCGGATCACTTGATCCGCACATATTTTAAACAAATAGGGATCGTCCCAGAAATAATGCTTAACATCTTTAAAGAATTTTTTCTTCTGCTGGAACGACATCCCTTTCCGGATAAAATTCCCCGCATGGTAATTCGCAAAGTCGGCGAACCATGGGTACTAGAATCACAATGTGATAAACTCCCCAGTGTCTCGAGAGGAAAAGCTTCGTTAATCTCCTTTTTCTTGAAAACACTTTGGTGGGGATTCTCTAAACGTGATAGGTGATCAGCAGCAAGGTTCTCCGCTCCCTTTTTATCTCGAATTTCAACTTTGAATTCTTGAAGGAGGAGAACCCACCGCATCAAGCGTGGCTTAGCGTCTTGCTTTGCCATAAGGTACTTAAGAGCCGAATGATCTGTATACACTATGCATTTCTTCAAAAGCAAATAAGATCGAAACTTTTCAAAAGCGTAAATGACGGCTAACATTTCTTTCTCAGTAGTCGTATAATGGTATTGAGCGTCGGTCATTGTTTTACTAGCATAGTGTATCGGCTGAAAATGGTTTGACTTGCGTTGCCTCAGGACTGCACCAATGGCATAATCGCTAGCATCGCACATTAGCTCGAAGGGCAAGTCCCAGTCGGGGGCAATTAAGACGGGAGCCTCCGTTAACTTCTTTTTAAGAACATTAAATGCTTCGATGCATTCATTTGAGAAGATCAACGGAGCATCTTTTTCAAGTAAGTTGGTCAGAGGCCGGGCTATCTTAGAAAAGTCTTGAATGAAACGTCGGTAAAAGTCGGCATGACCGAGAAAACTTCTAATTCCTTTAACGGTCGTGGGATGAGGTAATTTTGCAATCACGTCGACTTTAGCTCTATCGACCTCAATCCCAGATTTCGAAATCTTGTGGCCGAGGACAATGCCCTCTTTGACCATGAAATGGCACTTCTCCCAATTTAGAACCAAGTTGGTGTCTTCACACCGTTTCAGCATATTTTCTAAATGGGAGAAGCACGAAGTGAAAGAATCTCCATAAACCGAGAAATCATCCATGAAAACTTCCATGGTTTTCTCGATCATATCCGAGAATATCGACATCATACACCTTTGGAACGTGCCTGGAGCATTGCATAAGCCAAAAGGCATACGACGATAGGCAAACGTACCATAAGGGCAAGTAAAGGTAGTCTTTTCCTGGTCCGGAGGGTCAATAGGTATTTGAAAATAGCCGGAAAATCCATCAAGAAAACAATAGAACTCATTTCCCGCTAGGCGTTCTAGCATTTGATCCATAAATGGAAGTGGGAAATGGTCCTTACGAGTCGTATCATTCAATTTACGATAATCAATACAAACTCTCCATCCGGTAACAAGACGTGTCGGAATCAATTCATTATCTTCATTTGTAACGACGGTCATTCCACCTTTCTTCGGTACACAGTGGACCGGGCTAACCCAAGAGCTATCCGAGATTGGATAAATCATTCCGGCATCGAGGAGTTTGATAACTTCCTTTTTGATAACCTCATGAATTTTCGGGTTAACCCATCGTTGTTGCTGAACGGACGGTTTGAAATTATCTTCAAGTAAGATCTTATGCATGCAAAAACGAGGGTCGATACCCTTAATATCAGAAATTTGCCAAGCGATGGCACTCTTATGCTTCCTGAGCACATCTAAGAGACGTTTCTTCTCCTCATCTTTAAGATCTTTAGAAATAATGACGGGAAGTTTGTCGGTTCCTTCCAAAAATGCGTATTCGAGATGAGGAGATAAATCCTTGAGCTCGGGCTCCGGAGGATTCTCAATAGACGGCTTAACTTCTTTAACGTCGGCCATTTTAAGGTCCAGCGGAGGGAGGGACGGGTTGGGATCTTCATTTAACAATTTCTCAATCAAAAGTACATCCCCCTCCGGGTCACAATCAGAATGATCAATTTCCGGTGAAATCGAATCATTAACAAGAAAGGCCTCGATCTCTTCCAAGATGAAATCACTTCCCTCAAACGGAGTAGGGGAAGGGGAAGGATCGGAAATTATCGGTTCAGAAGAATGAGTGGGATTGCCACTCGAAGCATGTTCGGTAAAACCAAGTAACTCTTGAGCGTACTCCTCCGTAACTTCATCGATAACGTCAATTCGGTTAACGGAATATTTGTCAAACTCGGAGGAGTACCTCGCGGTTTGATCCAAGTTAAAAGTTACGGCTTCGGTACCAACACGTAAGGTAATTTCTTCATCGAAAACATCAATCAAAGCACGGCCGGTCCTTAGGAAACCTCTTCCGAGAATGAGAGGTACCCATGGATCGGCATCAAAATCAACAATGACAAAATTGGCAGGGAAATGGAATTTTCCCACATTAACAAAGACATCCTCGGCTATTCCCATCGGGCGGGAAGTAGATCGGTCGGCAAGCTCGAGGGGCATACAAGTCGGAGTCAAATTGGGTAAAGACAACTTCTTCCAAATAGATAACGGCATTAGGTTAATGCTAGCACCAAGATCGGCCAAGGCGAAGCATTGAACCATCCCAGGAAAATTACACGGAATGAGAAATCGACCGGGGTCTTCAAGCTTTTCGGGGAGCTTTTTGAGGATAACCGCCGAACAATTCTCATTCATCTGGGTTCGAGATTTTTCAAACAATTTCTCTTTGTTATTCAAAAGACCTTTTAGCATTGAAGCAAATTTAGGCATTAAAAGTATAGCATCCGCGAGAGTTATGTCAAAATGTAGCTCTTGAAAAACTTGGTAAAACTTTTCCATCTGAATTTTATCTCTCTCACGGTGCTTTTGTTCGTTTAAGCGTGACGGATAAGGCAAATTAACTTTCACAGGACTTTCAGTTTCATTAACAACTTTATCTTTTCCTTTGGACATCGGGACCACCGGAGGTTGGATGTTCTCGGTCCTTCCATTATTACTAGGAATTTCCGTATCCGTTGTCGCCTCGGTTTCACGGACGACTACCTTGGGAGACGAAGAAGAAGGGGTAGTCGGAGCCATTGGTCCATCGATTACAATACCACTCCTAGTCGTGATCGCCTTAGCATCGCCCCTCGGGTTAGCGATCGTGTTGCTTGGAAGAGTACCCGAGCCCGAGGGTCGATCATTTAAAGACTTCTTCAATTCGGCCATTTGATTGATTAACATTTTATTCATTTCCTCTTGACTTTTCATAAACTGCTTGAGTAATTCATCCGAAGAAGACTGATTCACAACTGGATTTTGAAAATTTCGACCACGATTGTTATTATTGAAACCTTGATTCTGAAAATTCTGATTTCCATGATTATAATTAGCATTTTGAAAATTTCCATGAAAATTCCCTTGATTCGGGCCTTGATTATAATTTCCTCGATTTTGATTTTGAAAACCATGATTTTGATTCTGAAAACCATTGTTCATCCGATTTTGATTAGCATTGTGATTAAATTGATGATTTCGGTTTTGCACATTTTGATTAACTTGATTGACTTGATTAACCGGATTTACTTGATTCGGTTGATTGAAACCGGGTGGTCCAACATAATGGTTCGAACGGTAGCTAAGAAGATTTCGGTCACCCTGTGGTTGGTATCCGTTACCGCCCATATTGTAGGTTCCCGAAGCAGCATACACATTCTCGTGAGTGTAGCCACCGGTGGCTGGGCACTCAAAATACGAATGAGGACCACCACAAGTCTCACAAACATTGTTCACCATATTGACTTGATGGTTCTTGACTTGATTTTGATTCTGAGACGTTTGGTGCATTCTTAAAACAGCAGTTGACAAATCATCGAGTTTCTTAGTAATTGCGGCTATTTCAGAATTAGACGTAGAAGAATTGTGAGCAACAGTTGTTCTTGACTCATTCCTCTCGGCAGAGGAATCCCAATAATTGTAATGAGCAGTCATATTCTCAATAAGTTCGTAGCAATCTTCAGGACGTCGTTTCATAAAAGTTCCACCCGCAGCTGCATTGATCGTGTCCCGATGTCGCAAAGTCAAACCATTGTAAAACGTATCGATTATCGTAACAAGAAGCATGTTATGGTTTGGACACCGATCAATAGCAAGCTTATAGCGTTCCCAAGCTTCGAATAAAGATTCGTCGGGAAGCTGACGGAAATTGCTAATATCGTTTCGAAGTTTCGTCACCATCGATGGTGGAAAATATTTCGCCAAGAACTTCGATACCATTTCTTCGAAGGTATGAATCGAGTTCTTGGGAAGACGATCAAACCAAGCGGTAGCATGATGCGTCAAAGAATAGGGGAAGAGAGAAAGACGAAGGGTGTCATCGGAGACCCCATGTTGTTTCATACTTTGGGTGACGGTTAAAAATTTGTTGAGATGCTTGTTAGCATCGTCACCCGGTAATCCGTGAAATTGGCATGAATTCTGGACTTGTTGAATCATATGGTGCTTAAGTCCAAAATCCGTAGCCTCAATATTGAGAGGGGCAATCGGACCGCCTCTACCGTGCATTGTCGGTTGACACAGCTCCTCCATCGTTCGGAGATCGGGAGCTGGTGCATTTTGAACAACACCCACTGGAGGGTGTTGATTGTTGTGTATATTTTTCGGTAGTTTCCAAACTTTCTCTCGAAAACCCCTGCATACAGAAATCGGGTCCACATGAAGGTCTCTGATTTAACACGATTTGTGGGGGCTCCCTTTTTATTTACGACCGAGACATACCATGTTTGATAACCGAAACGGAAGCTTTTTATTAGGGAAACCCCCGGAGTCGAAGCTTGGCATTTTTGCATAATCATAAGCACTTTAATAATACTTTGGTCCTTAGTCTTTTATTCTTTTACAGTCAACGGTTTATGAGCCGCCAAGATGTAAGAGCTTTATTATGACTTTGGATTTCTATCCGCTGCTTTTTTATAGCTTTGGATTCCTCTGCCTTTTATTTGGCTTTGGACTATTATTATCGATATTCATAATCATATGCCAAACCCCGAGTCCTACGGTTTTTACTAAGATCACAACATCGGCTGCGAACCGGCAAGATGCAATAGTCTATTTTACCGTAACACTGGCAGTACCCCTATGTGTACCAAACCCCCATATGCAGAGATTTTGTTGGGAACGAGAAAAAACTAAGTATTGCCCAAACCGTATACCCTTAATTAATCCTAGACATCTATTTATATATTGGTGACGTTGCTGATGGGAACAAGGAGGCCACAAGTACCTCTCGTGGGTTTTTTAAATCCCAGTAATGCGATCCGTGTATAGCACGAAACTTCTAAATAAACTCTATCATTCCTCGATCTTCGCGAATTTAAAATCCCAAATAATGAGATCCGCGGATGCTTAGCCATAATCTTTTGATTATTTTGGTTAAGGGAGACAAGCTAGGGCTCAACACGCCCGGTCAAGTCGGAACATTTATTTCTACTCTCGCTGGTAGGAAAGTCAAAACAAGGTGTCAAAACTTTATTATTCATATCATATATATTTTTTTCATTTTTTTTTATTCATCATTTTTTTTTTATAAAACGGTGACAAAAATTTAAAATTTTGGTGGAAAACGGAGTTGCGTAAGTTAAACAGCTCAGACGATGGTACAGGTCAAATCGAATCGAAGATTCACCCCCCCCCCCCCCCCCCCAGACTAAAGTGAAACATTGTCCTCAATGTTTTAAGGGTACGGGTAATCCTACGTAAAATCTAAGGCCGTTTATTAAGTATGCTAAGAGATAAACATTAGTCGATAAGATTTTGGATATGGTGAATTTCCGAAAGAGCAGCGAAGGATGAGACTCGAGTGGAGAGAACGACAAACCACGAGCACGAGAGTCCTCAAACTTCGGGGAAATTCCTGAACATTCAAAAACAACAACCACGAAAACACGAGATATGGAAAGGGTCGCCCCCCTCACGTCACGTTACTTAAGAAAATAGATACTAAAGAAAATGAAAATGGATAAGCATGGGGTGCCTCCCACGAAGCGCTTGTTTTTGTTCACCGAGTCACATGAGCTTGACTCGATCCCCGAATTAATTCGTCCTTGGGGAGAGCAGATAGAACGGACAACCGGCATGATAAACGGAGATGCCGGGGTCAAAAACGGTATCCTCACTCCCGGTGGAGTGGAAAAGTGAAGAAATAATGGGATAAGAAAAGTATGGTTGAAACACCCAGATGATAAAAGCGAATTCGATTTCAGAATCACGAGTAGGTTGGGTGGGTAAAATATTAAGCACAGGAACATCTTGTTCAGAAATCTCGTCCACCACTCTAAAAATATCTTCATTCGTATCTGATTCAAAATCTGCATCCGGTGGTTTCGCGGGTGGACGAGAAAAAAGTAAATCGGAAAGAATATTTCTTTGAACGTCATTCTCTTCATTCTCAATACCCGGTGGTATCGAGTCATCCGCAACAAGAAATGGATTGGCATCCTCTAAAAGAGGGTCACGTGTCGGATTATCATAAATAAGCTCAAAATCAAAACCCTCATAATCCGGAAGAGAGATATCAGCATGAATAGTGGGATTGCCACTACTCGTCTCTTCAAATCAAAAAATTTCAAGCTCGGGTAAGAAATCACTAAAAGAAATCGGAGGATCTTTCAACGCCTCAATTTTAGAAATGAGAAGATTGACATTCAATAATGTTTCACGAAGTACTTCATCTTGAATTTCCGTTTCAACTTCCTCATCATTCTCTTTTTCTAAGCTGACGAGCTCAGAAGGTAATTCATCAACATATTCGATGTCTCCTCAAGATAAAGAAGTACAATCATCATCAGAATCGGAGAAAATCTCATCAGGATCAATCGAATTATCAATCGGAGGTAAATCACATTCCTCAGTCGAAATAAAATCATTGTTATCAAGAAAAGTATTGACTTCTTCCAAAACGGGATCACTTCCCTCACCCGGTGTGAGGAAAGGATGGGAAGAATCGGGAGTAATTGATTCAAGTCTCGAAAAACATTTTGAAGAATCCGGAGGTGGGACAAGTGGTGTGCTTTGAGAGCTAGGAATTTCCACCACTTCCGTTATGGTCTCCGGATCTTGTTCGTGAAGATTTGGTAAGTCGTTTTTTCTAAACACCGTTTTAAGCTCAGCATGTTTGCTTGACGAACTCTTGACCATAAATCGAGAAAGGTTAGGATCAATTCTTGACGGATTAGGAACAATTGAAGGCTTAGACTCTTGGACAACCGTAGGTTGGACGTATTTAGCACTTTCATTGTCAGTGGAAAGTACCGAGTCCTTTGTCACCTCGGATTCTTGTTCCGTTTCCTTCACCGGAGAGGGAGTAGGAACCGATGGTACATCATAATCAACACGAATTTTTGCAATTTTTGATGAGACGTAAAGTTGTTCCATTTTTATTTTCAAAGCCTTACGTTTAAAGAAATCGTCGTCGAGAAATGTCATAGAACAATCTTCAACATTTAAAGGTTCACAAGACGGAGTGGGATTAATCGTAAAATTTTCTTCTTTATAAAGCTTGTTTTCATCACTCTCAATGGTGTTAACTTGTTCTTTCACACGAATTACTTCTTTAAAAAGATCTAATAACTCGGTAAAGTTATTTTGAGCCGTCATCATTTTAGTGATCATTTCATATTGTGGAGGTTGGTCGTGATAATTATTGTCATAAGGAAACGGTTTCCTTGTTTGACAATTGGTGCTAAAGTGTGGACCTCCACAATACTCACAACCATTTTGTTGTGAAATCGGTGCATTTTGAAATGGATCTTGCTCATATGAATTGAAATTGTTTTGAGGATAATTTGAAAAATTCGGATCATAATCGGAGATGAATGTGGGTTCAGCTTTCGAAGCATAACACATACAAAGTCCATGAATAAATCCACATTCAATGCAAATTTGTTGATTGAATGAATCGGGCTGAGGTGGGTAGTCGGAAAAATTTGGAAAGTTGTTGTACAAATCAGGTGCATAAGCAAATGAATTGCAAAACAAACAACTTCCGTCACGAATATCGTTACCACACCGTCCGCATGTACACCAAACACAAGAACCTTCAAAGAACGGTTCTCCACATTTAAAACAAGTCGGATCCATAAGAATTATCGGTATAGAGGGTTAAAGAAGAAGAATCAAACGATAAGAGGATAAGAAGATTATTTTTGGTTTTTAAATATCATAAAATCAAATAAAAGGAAAATCAAAATGGAAAAGGAAAATCTTTTTGTATTTTTATTTTTATAAAACAAAATTCAAAAACTTAAAACTTTTATTTTCTTTTGTTTTTTTCAACGTTACGTTAATCGTAAATCGTTTCCCTCAAATCTACTCGCGACGGAATGGGAGAGAAGAATGGATCTCTCTTCAGCTTGCAATTTAATGTCAAAGCTTCCGTATTTTCCGCTTATTCGGTCGTAGAATTAAAGTAATCCGATTAGCAACTAATTTCACGCGTAGTTATATTGAGAAGCTTATTTGGTTTACAACGCTCTTCCTTTCGGTCGAGACGAGGCTGTAACTTTATTATTTTTTTGGTATTTTTGAAAACACTTTAGGAAAAGTGTTTTTGATTTTTCAATTTTTTTGGTTTTTATAGAAAATATATACAAGGAAGGTTTCAAAACACAATTTCGAAAAACGAAAACGAAAAATTCACTTCAACCTTCCCCGGCAGTGGCGCCATTTTTTTGATATGAATCTTTTTATAGTATAGTTTATAACCGAAGAAATGCTTAGGAAAGTATTTCCCCGGGTCGTGTCCCAGCGAAGGTGTGAATGGAATTTCGAATTCCCGAATCGTGAAACGTGTCGTGAAAACGGTAAAAAGTGATTTGAATAAGATTATACTAATGAAATAGTAAATGAAGCACAAATAATCAACTAAGCACGTAAATCAAGTAAAAAACTTAAAACGTAACGTAGAATCTTAAACGTAAATTAAACGTAACCGTACGAAATAAAACGCGACTTTTAAGCTACGCTACTCCTACGGACTTGGAAATAATTTTCAAAAGTTAAAAATGATAAAAGAAAATTTTAAGAAAAAGAAAAATATTTTTTTGACTTTTTATTTATTTTTTTTATGAATTAAAAACTAATTAACTAATTTAAAAATTAAAAGAAAATACAAATTAAGTGAGAAAAATAAAAAATAAATTTTGAAAATTATAAAATAACTAAAAAGTAATTTTAAAACTAAAAACTAATTTTTTTGGCTTTTTGTGGAATTTTTGGAAATTAAAAATTTAAAATAAATTCAAAATAAATGGGAAAAATGCAAAATAAATTTCTAAAATTCTAAAATAAATGAAAATAATATTCTAAAATATTTTCGGATTTTTCTGGGATTTTTCTGATTTTTTTTTTGTATTTTTTAGTAATTAAAAAGTGATTAAAAATGATTAAAATTGAAAATAAAATAAGAAAAATAGTAAATGAACTCAGAAAAATTTCAAAAAATTACAGAAAATCTAAAATAATAAAATAAGCTTAGGAAAAAATTTTGAAAGAAAAATAAGCTAGAAAAGTAATGATAAGCTGAAAACTGCTTAATTTGAAGTGCTTATTGATAAGCACTTTGACCAAACCTTGACCAAACTTTAAACAAATGATTCTATGACTAAAATAAGCTTAAATGAACAGAAGGTAAGCCAAATGAAGCTCAGAGACACAGATACAAGTCAATTCAGTTCAAATAAGCAATATATGAAGAGCTAATAAGCAACAAGGAATAAGCAGAAGCTCTAAATCAATGGAACCAGTAACTACTAATTTATTTGAACTCAGATGAACACCCAAACCTAGATAAAAATCACAGACATGTAATGGCAGCCTTACTTGTGAAAACAGATACTAGGTTCAAACCTTAAAGCAAATAAGCAAATAAGATGGAGCAAATAAGCTGATAAAAGCAAACTTTTGGGTTCAATCTTCTTACTAACCAGCTGAGATACAAGATTCACCTAAGGAACAGATGTTAGAACCAATTCACAAACCTAACAGATACCTGGAAAGTTGTTCAAAAGCCTAAGGTGCAGGGCATGAACCTGAGCAAACAGCTTACTTTGAACTCAAATTTTAACTAGCAAATAAATTCCAATTTGAAATTTTCTTTTTGAACTTGTTTCCCTGACTGCTACTCTCTAAAAATCAGTAATCAAAATGAATTTAAAACCTAATTTGAATCCTAAAATTACCCTAGTTTAGCAGTACATGAACCTAAGGGGGCTGCAGGTTAATTACATGTTTGACTTTTTTTTTAATTCCACCTTAACTTTGACTAAACCAAACTTGAGAAGCTGAGATCTTACCCTAAGTGTACACAAATGATGTTTATCCACTAATCATGTTTATGCAAACACAAAATGCAATTAAAATCCAAGTAAGTAAGAGCAGATATGAAATTAAGTAGGAAATAATCGAGTATTAAGCTAACTTTGACTTATGCTAAGTATCCTATTATTTTTATGATATTGCTAACTTATATCATCCTAATGTGAATTACTGATGCAAAGATTTCAGCTAGAAAACACCAAGTCCTTAGTGAAATAACCTAATCCAAACACCCCTGAATGAACTGAAACAAAAGATATGAAGCAGAATAGAGCAATGAACAACCAAACCATGAAGCAAAATGAGATTATAATCAAGTATACTACAATGCCGAACACCCCTGATATGACTGCCTCAACCAAATTGCTACTCAGATCTTATCCTTTGCAAATCAAACCTCAACACAAATGCTAAAACTGATCCAAACACACCTGAACTAATAAGTTCAAACTACTACTATGAAATTTAGATTTTACCCTACTGATCTAGTAATCAAGACAGGTTCCTAAACTAATTATAAATCTAAATGAACAGTAAAGAAAGCAAACCATGAAGCAAAATGAGATTATAATCAAGTATACTACAATGCCGAACACCCCTGATATGACTGCCTCAACCAAATTGCTACTCAGATCTTATCCTTTGCAAATCAAACCTCAACACAAATGCTAAAACTGATCCAAACACACCTGAACTAATAAGTTCAAACTACTACTATGAAATTTAGATTTTACCCTACTGATCTAGTAATCAAGACAGGTTCCTAAACTAATTATAAATCTGAATGAACAGTAAAGAACAACTAATAACAATAACATCAAACAAATGCAATCTAACTAATATGATGAAGTGAGGACTAGAAACTACAACTAAAGCTTATAACTACACTTAGACAGCTACTAAATAGCAACAAACAACTAAGATCAAATTACAATAAGCAGACTGATTCTAATAAAACAGTAAGTAAATTCAGAAATAAGAGGAATGCAAAATTGAGAATAGAGAACTTACTATCCCTTCTCAGCTAAACAGAGAAGTTATCCCACACAGCCTGTCTTTAAGACAGGCCAAACGCACCTATTGGCTGCCTTTCAATCCCTCAATTAGCTTAACTGCTTATTGCAATAAGCAATTGACCAAAATGCTTGAAATGATTTGAAGCAGAAAACAAACCAAACAACTTACTACAATAAATTTGAATTATCTTAATAAAACAGTAATTTAAAAGTTTTAAACAATAAACGGACTAGAATTGCAGAAAATTAAATTGCAAGAGATTAAACTGAAATCATGAATTATATTAAAACTGAGAATGAAGTACACTTTGAAATTGAAAGTTGAATTTGAAAATACAATAAGCTTTAAACTAAATTTACTCTACTTCTAAATTCTAACCCTAAATCTAATCCCTGCTCCTAATGAATTACAACGTGAGCGAAGAGGAGCTATTTATAGGCTGATAGAGTAGAAGCCAGGTCACCAATCCGTGTGGTGTGTTTGTTTGAGTCTCCTATCAGCCCTTGATCATACATCCAGATGATTCCATTCATTATCAACCCTTGGATCGCGTGTGTGATGTAATGTGAATCCTCCGTGTCTTCTGCTATTGGACCACGTGTCCCTCTGACAATTCCCTGACCCTTCTAGAACCTTTTAATCATTGGGTAATACTTATTTACGCGAGGGTAATTTTGATGGTGGGGGGTTAGGGTTCTTCGTACAGTAAGAATTCTGGGTTGAGTTAATAAATTGGGGGCGGGGTGTTTGTACGTTTTTATTATTTTGACCGGTTGGGTTGACAAGGGTAGGGAGTTGGGCAGGCCGGGTCAAGGTGGTGGGCTGTTGTGTTGATGTTGGGCCAGGGTAAGATTAAATGGGTTGTGGATTTTTAATTTGATTCGTTTAGTTTTCTTTTAAGGAGTAAAGACTAGTAAAAATTGACAAGGACTAATTATGCATAATCTGAAATCTTAGGGACCAAAACTGTCAAATCTCAAAAATATCTTTCAAGGGTAATTGTTGTAATTTTCTGAATCATGAAGGGTTCATAATGACTTTTCTTCAAATATTTCCTCAAAGGACCAATTTTGTAATTATCTGAAACTTGAGGTACTAAATTCGCCATTTCTCTCAAACTTTATTCAGGGACCAAATATGAAACTTTGATGAATCTTTGAGGACTTCTTATGACATTTTGAGCTTTCTTTGGTCATTTTGCTTCCCCGGCTCCGGCTTTTGACCTTTTTCCAATCTCGTGCTCGTTTTTGTCGGTTTTGGCTTTGTTTTTGTTCATTTTTCTCATATCCGTACCTGCACATACACAAATACAAAAACATGCATTCTCTTGGCATTTTTGGTTAGTATTTGGTGTTTTTGGTCTGAAATAAGGCTTAAAAAGGATGAGTGAATAAGCACTCATCAGTATCAATTAGAAGAATTCTAGGAAAAACTCCTTATGAGTTATTAAGAGGTAGAAAACCAAACTTAAGCTACTTTAGGGTATTTGGAAGTAAATGTTATATGCTAAACACTAAGGATTACCTCACTAAGTTTGATCCAAAATCATATGAAGGAATATTTTTAGGATACTCACAAAATAGCAAAGCATATATAATACTTAACAAACACTCCATGAAAGTAGAGGAATCACTAAATGTAACATTTTATGAAACACCACCACCTCCTAAAACATTACCTTTAGAAGATGATGATTTAGTCGAAGATGAAGCTATTGAGGTTAGTAAAACAAAACCCATAGGAAATGATAATGAAGACATTCAATTAGAAAATAACGAAACTGTTAATATTAAAGAATCTAGATCACATCCATTAGATAATATAATAGGACATCTTAACCAAAGAACCCTTAGGTCACAAGCCCAAGATAAAAACAACTTCTTTTGTTTCCTCTCATCAATGGAACCTAAGAATATTAGCGAGGCTTTAAAAGATGAAAGTTGGGTTATAGCTATGCAAGAAGAATTAAATCAATTTAAGGCAAATGATGTTTGAGAATTAGTCTCAAATCCAAAGAATATGACCATCATAGGAACCAAATGGGTATATAGAAATAAGTTAGATGAAAATGGAATAGTTACTAGGAATAAAGCTAGGTTTGTTGCTCAAGGTTATAATCAATAAGAAGGAATTGATTATGACGAAACTTATGCCCCCGTAGCTAGACTAGAATCGATTAGGATATTACTTGCCTACGCTTGCGCCCTAGATTTTAAGTTATTCCAAATGGACGTGAAAAGTGCATTCCTTAACGGTTTTATCAATGAGGAGGTATATGTTGCACAACCTCCAGGATTCATTGACTTCGCAAAACCTGATTATGTTTATAAGTTAAGAAAGCTTTATATGGACTCAAACAAGCTCCTAAAGCTTGGCATGATCGATTAAAAGCTTTTCTTATTAAACATGATTATTCCATGGGAATGGTAGATAACACTCTTTTCACTAAACGGAAAGACCTGAATCTCATCATTGTCCAAATATATGTCGATGACATTATATTTGGATCGACTTGTCAAGACATGTGTGATGAATTTGCCAAAATCATGCATGATGAGTTTGAGATGAGTATGATGGGTGAACTTAACTTATTCCTAGGATTACAAATAAAACAATTAGAAGATGGAATATTTTTTAACCAATCTAAGTACATTAAGGAAATGCTTAAGAAATTTGGCCTAGAAGACTCAAAACCCATGAAAACTCCCATGTCTACGGAAGTAAAGCTCACAAAAGACGATGAAGGTGAGTCCGTAGATAACACCAAGTATAGAGGAATGATAGGTAGTTTACTATACTTGACGGCAAGTAGACCCGATATCATGTTTAGTGTCTGCCTTTGTGCCCGTTTTCAAGAGGATCCCAAAACCTCTCACCTAGAAGCGGTTAAGCGTATCTTCCGATACGTTAAAGGCACTATACACTTAGGATTATGGTATCCTAAGGGATCCGGCATAGAAACCATCGTCTATGCGGATTCGGATCATGCGGGAGACTACATAGATAGAAAGAGCACTAGCGGCATTTGCACGTTTATGGGATGTTTTCTAACATCTTGGTTTTCGAAGAAGCAAACCGCTCTTGCTATTTCTACCACCGAAGCCGAATATGTAAGCGCTGGAAAGGCATGTCAACAAGCACTATGGATGAAACAAGCTCTCATAGACTATGGCATTAGGTTAGAAAACGTCCCCATTATGTGCGATAACAAAGGTGCGATAGATTTGAGTAAAAATCTGGTGCAACACTCTAGGACTAAACACATAGAAATACGCCACCATTTTCTTAGGGATAATGTACAAAAAGGAAATATATCTATAGAAAAAGTTGCATCGAAAGACAACATTGCGGATATATTCACTAAACCCCTTAAGCGTGAATTATTCAACCACTTGCGTTTAGGATTAGGAATGATGGAACAAGTTGACTAAATTATATTGAATTAATACAAATTTATACTTGCATAAAATTTATTGTTCTTCCATTTCATCTTTTCTGAGTCTAGGAATCTATTTCGCACAAAAGTGAAGATTGGGAAAATTTATTTTCTTTACATAAACTCCTTTGTAAAAACCCAATCAATTCTCTTTAAAAATTATTCTCACATCTAGGAATCACATGAAGATCATTTTCCTTGCATTGTTGACTAATACTAAAAACATTGTTTTTCAAAATCATGCATAAACTCTCACATAAATTGTCAAGGTATATAATCTAGTATATGTCTTTGACATTCATGATCGAGCAAAAATTGAATCAAGGAGATCATTTGGATTGTTTCTTAGGATCGTTATTTCTTTTTGCATTTAGAAGTCGAAACAGTCACAACTCCACATTTGTTGCATATAGACACACACTAGGACAAATTCACTAATAATGTTGTCATCTTGATCCATCACTAGTTTTTCACTCACTAGTTGCCTTTGCCTTTAATCTAAGATAGGTGCCTTAGGAAGTTTAAGTGATCTTGCCTTTACTTACCTCCTCTTGCTTATTATGTGTTGATTATTTGCTCCTTTGCCTATGTGTTCTTGCATGCATGCTATATCTTGATTAGATTAGATTCTATATTGCCTAAGGGAATTGAACTTGCTTGAACTCTAATCCAAACACACAACCTTTCTGCAAATTTTCTGTCAAAAACCCAATTCTGGCAACCTGGAAATCACCAAATGGGCGGCCCTCTTAATTTTGTAAGGCGGCTCCCTTAATCATTAAGGGGACCGCCCCCTAATTAAGGGGACCGGCCATCTGATGGTCGGGTTTACAGAATCTTTTCTGCTTTTTAGCCCATTTCAACCTACATTTCCCAATTTTCACCAACACATTTTGTCCTAATCTCCCAAACAAACTTTATCCATCCATAAACACACAAATCTTATACTATAAATACCCCCAATCCTCAAAACTCTTCACTCATCCCTTCATGGCTTCTCCAAACAAACCTAAACCAAAAGCCTCAAGGTTTGCAAGAATGACGGAAAAACCCGTTTGGCGAAGAAAAAGCCCTCGAAACAAATCCATCATAACAAATGAAGTTGGAAGTCACTCAACACCACCAACCACTTACTTCCCAAACTTTCCACCAAATTCACAAGGACATTCATTTGATCCTCTTTACAAACCATACAACATTGGCCAAACATCTTCCCTCATGCCAAACCACTCATCTCATCCTCCAATCACTTGTAATGATCCATACAAGTTTGATCAACCATCCCACTACAACTCCAACTACACAAACCCAATTCATCCATATCAAGACAATGACTTTCTCCGCATTACCACGGAAAAGCAAAATTTCCATGATGAAATATCACAAATCCATGATCTTTGTGATCTCAATGCCATGCATCTTGCACAACGCAACAAAGGGCAACCTCCATCATCACCCTACAACAATTGCCTTCCTCACTCTCTCAACTTGGATCAAGTTACAAACCACACTCACTATTAACCTTGTTGCATCTTTCTTCAAAAACAAATCCTTTACTTGAGTGAAGATATTTCTTGGATTGAATATCTCCTCACTCGACCTCATCCCATTCCACCCTTAACACGATACAATATCGTAAGGGACACCTCTTCCGCTCCATACCCCACTCCATATCCCTCTCCATCTAACAACTAAGCTTTATGCTTCAAGCAAATAAAATAATCAACCATGAGTTGCAAGCAAGTCCAAGTGCTCTTTTTAGGCAATATAGGACTATTTCTTTTCTTTTGTTTTATTATGATTAATATGCCTTAATCATATTAAATGTTGTAATGCTTTCTATGATGCTTGAATGAATCTATTTTTATAATTATTGCTTTGCATATATATGTGCCTTGTTCTCTTCTAATATTTTGTGTAGCCAAGATTTCCATAGCTCATTCCCTTGGTGCTCTCAAATGAGGGGGAGCATACATTAAGGAGGAGCATTAACCTTTTTGATTTTACAAAAAGGGGGAGAAGAGAATGTTAAACTCTAAATACTTGTCTAAAAATTATTTTTTTAGATCTAATGAGTTTAAGGTTTTGTAATCATCAAAAAGGGGGAGATTGTTGACATAATTAATGTCGTAAAACATTGTTAGCATATTAGCAATGTCTCTATGTTTTGATAATTACAAAGCATAAACTCATTAATCTAAAACTTATGACGTAAACAAGTTTTTAGAGCTTAATATTTGTCTTTGCTTCCATATCACTTAAGGTATGAATAAACAAAGGGTTTATTACATTTCATGATCAAAGGAAATTTCTCTAATCATTAGAATTTTTATAAAATGCATTAAACATCTTATATCTTTTACAAAATTACTTTTGGAATTAAAAGAATGTGTTTAATTTGTTATAAATATATGATTTCAAATCTCCAACCAAAAATGGCAAATTTTATCCAGAAAAATATTCCCCACTAAAAGACAAGAAAAACCAACGTTCTGAAAGGGGCGACCCCCTTAATTCCTTAGGCGGCCCCCTTAATCATTAAGGGGACCGGCCATTAATTAAGGGGACCGGCCACGCTCCAGAACAGTATTTTTCTCCCCTATAAATACTGGTTCATCCCTCATAATTTTCTTACCTTTTGCACTTCTAAACTTTCTGATCTAGATCCATATTTCTATTCTCTTGTCCTTTGATCATAAGTGTATAATTCTTTGTTTCAAAGTGATCCAAACTTCATCCTCTGAAGTGCAAGAGAAGAATACTTCTATCCCCCAAGACAAGAAGTATTACAACTTGTTGTGATCTCCACATCCAAGTTGTTGGTGCATCATCAAAGATCATTTACATTATTCTTTGTGAAGATTGTTGTGAATATTTGATGGTAGATAGTTGTGCTAGATATATAGATTCTGTGATTAGTTAGTAGCTTGGTGTGAAGAAGAAAAGTTAGGAATTATATTGGTGTGAAGAAGATAGGTGTGGAGTAGTTAGTTGTGAAGTAGATTGATTTGAAGAAGTTGTGTAGAAGTTGTGACTTAGGTGTGAAGAAGTTGTGGTGTGAAAATTGGTGTGTAAATTGGTGTGTAAGGTTTTCTCCGCCATAAGGGAGCTTGTTGATATAGTGAAGAAAACTCTCGAGTTAGGTGCTCGGGGAGTGGAGTAGGGCAAGGAAGGTGTCCTTGTAGCCGAACCACTATAAATCTCTTGTCTCGCGGTTCGATCTTTCCATCTCTTACTTATTTCATTACTTATCATTGTTATATATTACTTATTGATAGTTGTTTATATTGTACAAGACTTGAGATCACATATTATCGAATCTAAGTTTTTAAAAGCTAAGAAAACACTAAAAACTATCTTTTACAACGAATTAAAAAGACGTAAAACTATTCAACCCCCCTTCTAGTTTTCCACACACAATTTGTTGTAGTCCTATAAAACCAAATATAACACCAAATACATGGAAATGGTATATTGGGAGCTTGGATAATGGGTATGAACAATTTAAAAAAATTGTAAGAGTTTAAAAGGCTTGGTAACCTACTGATCATGTATCTAAAACCTTTCTCTGCAAGTGCACGAAGCATCCTTCTAGACTCATAGTTGTATGAGTAGTAACACCTTTTTAATCGCGTCCCCTCTTTTTCAATGATATTGATACCCAACAACAAAACTCAAAACCTTAATCCCTTTTTTTTGTTCAAGAAAACTGTTTTTTAATGGCGGAAATATATGGCCACACGTAATACCAGGAACCTAACAAATTACCTTAATCACATGCGAGGCCTTTAGCATCGCATGACCTAGAACGTCTTTGTATGTGTTGCCATCTAGCATAACCTGTTTTTTTACTTGTTACATTTTTAATTTCAGTTTCTTATCAAACTAATGATAATGTAAATATGAATCATACCACGGAGATACTAAGCTCGACATTTTTTTGAATCAAAATCTACAGCTCCAGAAAATGTATTCTGGAATCAAGCAGATAATTGTTGCCTTGGAATCAGCTGAATCCGGTGGCAAAGATATGAGCATCTCCATATCTTATCTTTCTCATGGCAACGACACAAATTATAAAGTGTAAATAAACTTTAGTTATCTCGTCATGTTAAACAGAAATTAAGCAATAGAATTGAATGACTTCTTACCCACAAACTTCCAGTCGGCTCCTTCAAAAAGATGGCTATACTTTATAGCATTTTATAGGCTGAACAGAAGGACATTTGTTTTCAAAATTGTCTTCTTCCAAATTATTTGTACCAAAAAAAATCTAAAATGAGGTCACTGATGAATGAGACACCTGAAATCTCGAATATGCAATTCATAGATACTAATGTCAGGAAAATATGCTATATCCGGCTTCTCGTCTACCAGATTATCCCATTTATGAGGTTTTACATTGTCAGAATCAAGATTGACCAAAAAGGTCCACTTCTCGTCACCTGAGAGCCTACCAAAAAAGTATCAGGTAACTGAGAAAAAAGCATGGGTCATTAGCAAAGAAACACACCCTCTGGCATAAGGGTCATTTGCAATGCCCTTTTCTATCCGCAATGTGCTGGGATGGTAGTGATGAGGCGAAAAATGATCCGTTTTTAGGGTGTCATTAAAGCCCGGAATTGAATTTATTTGATCAAATATTGCCCTAAATCGTTCATTTTGTGATTTTAGGTACTTTTGGAGTGAATTCTGGAAAAGGAAGCATTTCAGACGTTTTTGGAGCATAAAAGTGAAGAAAACGACAAAGTCTTAATTTTCCTTGCTGGGAACAGTACCTGAAGGCGTCACCAAATTCTTAATGACGGCGTCAAGAGGAAAACAAGAGGTGAAGAGGGTAGAGTCCATGACGATCCAGAATGTTTTTACACTAGGGCCTGACGGCGTCACCACAGGCCGTCATGGCCCCATTACACTTGACGGCCCAGAAGAAAAATACTCTTGACGGCGTCAGATCTGGATCTAGGCAATCCGATTTTATTATGGTCGGCGGGTTGACGGCGTCAAAATTTTCTTCTTGACGCCGTCACCTTGGAAAATCTATATATACTTTTGTAATTTTCATTCATAAAGGAGGACAATTTTAGGGACGACTTGAATAAACCCTAGCACGATTTTAACAGTATTTTCAAGGGTTTTCACCCCTTGAATCCTTTCATGTTCAATTAAGATAAGTATCCTTTCAATTCATTCAATATGTCTATGTGTTTTTTGAATATATCTTACGCTTGTCTTGATTTTAACATGCTAGGCTAGATCTCTTGTGTGTTTGCTTAGATGTAATGAAACCTAGATGTTGATTATGGGTTGATAGCTTGTTTATAGTTGTAATGGATGAATGATTTCGATTTTAGGCTTAAGAAAACTGGCTGACTTCCATAGTGTAACTTGCTTGAACGTCTTAAGAAGCATGAACCAATGCGTACTAGGTTTTTATGGTTGTATATAATGCATGAGCAAATTCTAGTGATCTCATGTTAGGAGCTTCTTGCAGGCTCGACATAGGAGTGAAGTAGGAGCTTATAGAGTTGGGGAAGTACGTAAGCCACCCCACGATTGGTATTAAGGAATATAACCCGTCATCCACGCAACTGTAACAAACCATCAATCTGTAAAAGATATCTAGGGTGTAATGAAATCTAAGTAAACACAATTTTCCCATTTATTTTTCACACCACATTAGTAATTAGCTTTATTTACATTTCTGTTATTTTATTTTGATTGCATCTTTAGTTATTGGGTTAGTTGATTAGCAACTAATTTCGCCCACTCTTCCTAAACCTGAGATTTTAATTGCTTTTATAAAAATATAAAAATACAAAAAGAATCATCCCTCACCTCTAGACCTAGTTTTTAGGCTTTCTAATCCTAGTGACACTATTCCTGAGTTGAACGATCAATCCCCCGGTACTTGTCACTATACTATACTACAACGATCAGGTACACTGCCTGCTGGGGGTTGTCAGCTTCTCGAGATCCCTTGAGAGGTAAAGCCTGGTGCAATTCCCACGCATCAGTAGCTAGATACTTCATACACATAATACACACTTCCCAATTTTTTGGCCCATTACACTCTAAACACCATTGGACTCTATAAGCTGGACAATTGCGAGTGGTTCAATGGCATAAGGTCCATTATATATGAGTGCAGGCACGTATTGCTTTCAGACACACATGACCCGAATAAGTTCTATAAACAATTGAGGCCAGTATTAATTTAAAAAGTAAGGTTAATTGAGCGGAGCACAAAGACAAGTGAGACATTTTGGTCTTAGAAAATAGCACCAAGTGGGACGGTATATGAGAACATGTCGTCAATAACCCCGGGTAGCTGTAAGCCAGTAACACCAATGCATCTCCCACTCTCTGAAAAATGTAGCACAAACATGAATTACAAAACATGAAGATATTAATTATTACCACCAAAGAAAGCAATGGCCAGTTGGTATTGTTAATACTATTTAGATCTAATGTTTATAAGTCAAGAAGTGTAACTATCTTACGTTTTGTGGAAGAATCTGATCATGTCTCTGAAGCTCAATATTCGAATCATAGCATGTTTGTGGTAAAATGTGGATGATACATAAATAACTCTGAATCAATTTTAAGAAACAGTGATGAGGAGAATCAAGTGTGGGTAGAGTACACACCTTGGATTATGTAAAGCAGCTGATCTACTGGAGCATAAAAAACATGAACCACCGTGGCCCTGCAAGAATAAGTAAACCCGAAAAATTGTTAATTTTTACTTAAGCCTTGTCAAGGTGTCAGTTAGTTTACTTTGTTTGATTTGCTTTTTGTTTACTTTTATCCTCCAAGATGTACCCGACATTAATCATGCCCAAACGAGAAGCACACAACTATAACCTAGTGAATATCATAAAGACCACTGGACATCATCGGCTGATGGAGTACAATAAGCAACCGTTTGAGATAAAACATAGCTTGAAGGAAAAGGGTGTCATAGTGTTAAAGCTGACACACTCTAGTCGTATATCTTCTAGTATTTCTTCCAATTCTGGTTTAGAGAGTGTCGATAGGCTATGCGGATCCAGCTATATAAAAATCGAGAAGATCAGGATGACAATAGTATTAAAATAATAAGAAAATAAGAACTAAACGAATTATACTTAAACTTGGAAAAACATACCACATTAGTGAGTTTCAAAACTTGTGTAGGTGTCTCGAGAAGTGGTCGTACATGCAGTGAAGTTCCATATGAAGGCTGTTCGCCATGATTTTCCTAAATATAATCAAGGTTTCAATTCCAAGTTAATAGAACATAAATCATAAGTTTTTTCAATTCCAAGATATTATAATCCGCAAATTTCGCTGCTACCTGTTCATCGTGATTCAGATCATGATGACATGGGTAAAAAAGAAGATGGTTAATAAAGACCAGGAGAAGGGTAATTCAGTATCTGATAGTACTGATGTTGAGTTAAGAGGTCGTGAAGAGGCTAATTCTACTTATCATAGCTCATTTTCTTCAGTTCCGCATTCATATTCTGAGAACGTGATTAAGGCTCTCACGGATGAAACAGATATTCAGAAGGAAGACTGGGAGATTGATAATTCAGTTTATGATAGTACTGATATTGAGGTAAGAAGTCGAGTAGAGGCTAAGTTTATTGATCACAGCTCATTTTCTCCATTTCGGCTTTCAGATTCTGAGAACATGATTAATGCTTTCACGTGTGAATCAGGTACACACAAGGAAAATCAGGAAAAGGGTAATTTATAAGTTGTACCTGTAAACAGAGTGAGATATTGGATTATGTGAATGCTAAGGAGGATAGAGAACAATCTTTTAAAACAAATACAGTCAACAATCAGTCTGATGAAAATGTATAATTGAAATCGGAGGATGGTGAAAAGATAGGTGATGTTTTGAATGATCAGGAGGGTATCACTGTAGATTCATTATCTGAAGGTACAGGGGAGATGAAAAACGATCCTAAAGATAGTACTTCCATAAACCATTCTTCCAAATAATGAGTTTATAGACCAGCTCGGTAGCTATTTTTGCTGCTGGAGAATGCAGAATGAGAATAGGATGATAGAACCCTCAGTAGATTGACGATCGGTCCATTAAAGAAGAAAGTCCAGCTTTGTCACGGCATAAAAGCAACTTTAAAAGGTGATTGAAGACTCAAGAAAGTTGATTGAAGCACAAAAGAGCCCTGAAACTATGTCTTTTAAAATTTGATTGATGCACAAAAGACGCCTGAAAGTGTGTATGTTAAAGTTTTCCATGAAGCATCATCAACCTGATCAGCCGGAACATCAAATACAGCCCACAATTGGTCAAGTGTGTCAGGTAAAGGATTATAAGAGTTAGGAAGTCTTACGATATTTTGTTATAACGTTTTTCGAGCTTCTTTTTAAGAGCTTTTTCTCGCTCACCCTTTTCATTTAGCGATCCCATCAAAGAGTTGAGCTGCGTATAGAAAAGAAAAGAGTCAATATTATGAAAAAGATAGCCAGAGCACTGTACTGATAACTCAGGTTTAGTTACAACTTGCCTGAGCTTCGTTTATCATGACCACAAGTGCTGGTGTTGACCATATTAATCTCCATCAGTGTAATCGCTGTGGAATCAAAGTTGCTAATGTTGGCACAATTTTCTCGGAGGATGTTATGGCATGCGGGTTTGTTGATTGATGTGCTGAGGCGAATTAGTGCTGCTAATCGGTTCGTGAAGGCTGGGTTGTGTCACCAGCAAAGAGATTATCCTATCAGTCACAAGGTCCTATGCGTGTGTGTATTTGTGTGTTTAGATATTTCTGCGCACATGTTTGGATGATGCATATGTTTGTTTGTATGACCATATTTTATTGGTTTATGTGAGTTCAGTTGGGAGGCAAGCGATTGGGGATTGTTGGAATGGGGAGAATTGGGCTTGATGTTGCTAAGAGGCTTAACGCCTTCGGCTGTATCATCTCATACACCTCCAGAAACAAAAAACCACATGTTACATTCCCTTTCTTTCGCATCCAGAAACTTGCAGCAAACTGTGAGATCTTCGTTATCTTCTGTGCATTAACAGACCAAACGCGTCACATGATTAACAAAAGGGTAATGTTGGCATTAGGAAATGGTGGAATTGTTGTGAATGTAGCATGCGGAGCAATTGATATTGCGTTTTCGAGTGCGTATCAAAAATATATACAAGGTAGACGTGAGTGGAATTCACGAATCAACCTTTAGGAAAAGGAAGACTTGCGAAAACTCGTGAATGCAATATATATATGTGATACCGGGTAAGTGATTACCCGGGTCGTGTCCCAACGAGGTGTGAATGGACAATATCGTGAGATTTGGAGATTAAAATGCTTGTGAGGAATGGTTTTGATTATTTGGTATTGTTGAACTACGCTAAAATGCAAATAACGTACGAAAAATAAAATAAACGCAACTAGAACATGAATTCAAATAAGGAAATGAAAATAAAACTTAAAATCTTCTTAAAAATCTACGGGAATGATAATAGGAAGCAGGAGAAATCTAAAACGTAATCTAATTTTAAAAACGCGAAAGTTACTTTAATAAAAAAAAACGCGAGTGCGCGAATTAAAACGTGAAGTTAAAGCTACACTAGTCCTACGGGTTTAAAAATTATTTTTTTACGATAATAATAATAAAAGAAAATTTTTGAAAAAGAAAAATATTGTTTTACACTTTTCTATTTTTTTAAACGAATTAAATACTAAATAAACTCAATTAAATGATTAAAATTACTAAAACTAATTATAAAAATCTAAAATGTTTTTGTAAAATCTATTAAACTAAAAGGAAGCTAAGAAAAATAAAAGCTTGAAATAAGCATTTGAAATAAGCTAAGTGAAAAGCTGAAATGCTTAAAGAATGCAAAAACAGATAATGATATAAAATACTAAACTAAGTAAACAATAACAAAAACACTAAGGAGCTCAGGTGGTGGGGAGGTGTTGTTTGTGGTCTGTGTTGCTAACCTAGGGACTCAAGTTCGAATCCCACTTATCACTTTTTTTTCAAATCATTTATTTTTGGCTTTTTTCTTTTTACACAGACACGTATATACAACCTCGGACCCCTTTTCTTTGTTGTAAACCAGATTTTTACTAAGCAAAACTTACTTTAAATTTAAGTTTACTCAAATGTGCAAAAGTTTTTGTTTCCCTTGTGCACTTACTGCCAAACTCACCCACAATGCCAACAAATTTAAACAAGTTTAAGGCAATGACAAAGAACGACAAGTGGAATAGCAGCAACAAAATTAAATAACTACAAGAGACAACAACTATAGAAACAACAAACAAGCAATCTGAATCAGATCATAAAACAGGAATAGAGTAGTAGCAGCAGACAACAATAAACTCAAATAGAACATAATGACAGCAACCAGCAACAATCATTACAACGAGATCAAGTTCAACTTAACACAAATCACGAGAACAACTAAGTAGCAGCAGCAAGGATTGGTTACTTTAAGCGAACAAAAGGCTCTTCTAAGCTAACTAGGGGGAGTCCTAACTGAGCGCTAAAGGAGCTAAATATGAATAAACAAAATAAACTGATGAGCAGGCCAAGAATCGAACAAATTAAAAGTACTTATCTAGGGGTGTAAAGGGCTGAGGACTGCTTCGAGGACCTGAATAAGTACTCAAATAAATTCACCAAAAACAAAACAAAAATAATGTCATAAAGGTTAGTTGGAAAAGAAGTCGTAAGTCAATTTTTTAGCCCATAACGCCTACAGATTATGAAGTTAAAAATGGATTTTTGATGGAGGTTTTGAGTTGTAGGCTGCTATGGCAGTTGGGTGGACATGGGTAACAATGAACTTTGACTCTAAAAACAACCATATAGTATGTTTAATGTACTAGACTAGGCTGATTTGAACTAAGGAAAAGAAACAACTACCCAGGATTAAACTACTTTTTTTTCCTTACACTGCTTTATATAACATTAATAAAGTTAAATTTTAAGAAAACTAATCAGAATGCTCAATACTTGTTTAAAATGAAAAAAAATTCACTTCAAAGCTGCTAACTATATTATCCTAAACCTAAGTGGAATTTGGAAATCGGCTTAAGAGAAGTTTTACCCAAAAGAAATATTTGTGCCAAATAGTCCTGAAGCACCTATTTGCAGACAAGATTTAGCAAGCCAAATAAGCTCTACAGTGCCCCACAAGTTCACACATATTGAAAGCGACCTACAATCTATTGCAGAAACAAGACTTGGAATCTAAAATTTGGTTATACTAATCCAAAATCTAAATCAAAGATGGGCTGTTGGTACAGTTTTAAGACAGTTGCAGCAGCTTATGAAAGTGGGTCAAAATGGTTGTTTTGACTTGGAAAGTAAATGGACAGAACTTGAAAAACTTTGATATTCCAACTGAAACTAAACTAGAACGACAAAGACAACTACAAATCCTAGATTGAGGAACTTTCCCAACTCACTAAATAAAATAGTTAACTAAATAATTTGTAAACTATTAGACAATAAAGCAAGGGTTTAACACTCCTAATATTGATGACATAAAACTGGTTTGAATTGCAAATTGGGTCGAAAATATTAGCTAACCCAAACACCACTTCTGTGACAGGTTTAGGCTAACTATATTAAATCCATAGAAACCATAAACAATAACTAAATGGCAGTTAGTCTAAGTAAGAAGTAAAGGCTTTAAAACTGAAGTTAAAGACTAAAAATTCAAGGTTTGCCAAAGTGAATTTTCATTAAAACTAAAAATTTAAGATTACAAAAGACTTCAAATAAAAACTAAGAACTATTTAAAACGAAAACCATACTTAATTGACTGCTATTAAAAACCTAATACAAGACTACTAAAACCTAAAATTTCGACTGCCTTCAAAGGCTTACAAAACTTATCTATTTATACTACTAATCTTCTAGGGTTTGGTCTTCCCTTTCTTGTCCACTTCCTTTGTGTGTTTCTTCTGTGAGGGGGAGAGCAAATTGGACTAATCTTGTGCTTCTTTGGAAAAGCCTCAGCCCTTGATATAAACTTGGTACCAAAACGGATGCTTGTGAGCCATGGATCAAAATTTGAGAGGTGGGGATTGCCATGGTGGCATGGGGTATCATGTGACTTGCGTTTGGTATCTTGTGATTCTATCTTGGGGGAGGAGATAAAGTGCTTTCGAGGAGGAGGGAATGTGTATGGTGGGTAAAAGGTAAGGCAGTGGAGGTGTGGGTTTTTTTTCTGGATAAATGAAGGTCAGGGATGAGAAAGGGGGTGTTTGGTTTGACCTAGGTCAGAGAAGGAAATACATTTTATTAAAAACGTAATATGGGTTGGGGTGATTTTATTTTGGGTTGTGGGAGGATTGGGCCAAGGGGGATGGGTGAATTGTGTTTGATACTTTTGGATCCGTTTGGTTAATTAAGAGTAAAACCCAAGGACTTAACTTGTACAATTTTAGGGGTATTTTCTGCCATCTGACCAAAGTTGTTACAAGGATCAATCTTGCCAAGTGTAGAATTTCCAAGGTCCGTCTTGAACATTTTTCTTCGATTAAAAATTCTCGGGGACCAAATTTGACAGCTTTGCAAACTTGAGGGACCAAAGATGTAAACTTGTACACTTTAGAAAGATTCTTACCCAAAGATCATTATTTGGTAACTTTTGATTTTTTAAAGACTTGGGTTTGAGTTTTCAAAATAAACGCTCAGGGACTAGTTTTGACAAATTTTGAAAGTTGGGGGACTGAAACTATCAATTATGCAAACTTTGTTCATTTTTCGTTTGTTTTTAATCACTTTGCATTTGAAACATATAAAATATGATCTTTGAGATATTTTCATTATTTTGGCGCATTCTTGAATGTTTTCTCGCGTTTTGGCAGTTAAAATACTGTAAAAATGATGAGTATTTACACACTCATCAGCAATCATCAATGAGAAAACACAACAGATTACAGTTCGAGGAGTTATTGAAAGTAACAAAAATACCAGTTCATGTTTCCCATTTGGTCATATCTAGACGCTAAAGAGGCAGTTAAGTTGTGCACATTCTTCTTTCTTCAACCATGTATCACTATCTCAATATATATATGTATCTCTAATATACGGTAAAAATAAACAGTTACATATCTCGCAAGTATTGTCTTGATTTTCATATATTATTATTTGTTTTTGGAGACCAGTGAATATGTTGGAAGAACAAATTAAGGGTTACTATATATAGGTTCAAGGAATGCGTTTGGCTATAGCAGCTAACCTAATAATCTTACATGTGCTGTGAACCCAAGATCATGTACTAAACTTAACCATCCCTCCTCAGCAGCCAACCTTAATTTAAACAATTCAGTCGTAGGGTTGGGTTGATAGCTGCAGCAAGATTATAATCCAAATAAGTATCTATTACGACTGTCAAGTGTAAAATCAAATTAAACTTACTTTTCGTAATTCAAAAAAATATAGAAAGGCACAATAGCTAAGAGCTTACAACAATATAACATATTGATAAGGCGAAAAGTGAACCACTTTTAAGGGGTCATTTAAGCCCGAACTCGAGATTATTTGATCAAATATTGCCATAAATCGTTCCTTTTGTCATTTTAGGTACTTTTGGAAAGAAATCTGGAAAAGGAATCATTTTGGACGTTTTTTGAGCATAAAAGTGAAGGGCAAAGTCTCAATTTTCCTTGCTGGGAACAGTACCTGACGACATCACAAGTTCCTTAATGACGGCGTCAAGAGTTACAAAAGAGGTGGATGTGGAAGATACACATGACGGTCCAGAGGATTTTTAACTATAGGACCTGACAGCGTCACCAAGGCCGCCAGGGTCAAAACACAAGTGACGGCCCAGAGAAAATTTACACATGACTACGTCAAAATCAAATCTAGGCAATACGATTTTTATTATGGCGGCGAGTTGACGGCTTCACAACTTTACACATGACGCCGTCACCCTATAAAATCTATATATAGTTTTCCAAATTTCATTCATTAGTGTGCAACTTTGAGGGAAAAACCCTAGGTCGAATTTTCCAGCTTTTTCAAGGGTTCCAACCCTTTGAATATTTCATGTTCAATTAGAGATAAGTACTCTCTCAAATCATTCAATATGTCTATGTGTTGTTTGATTATATCTTACGCTTGTCTTCTATTTAACATACTAGGCTAGATTTCTTTTGCATTTGCTTAGATGTAGTGAAACCTAGATGTTGATTATGGGTTGATTGTTTGTTTATAGTCGTTACGGATGATTGTATTCGATGTTAGGCTTAAGAAAACTGGCAGACTTCCATTGGTAACTTGCTTGAATGTCTTAAGAAACATGATCGGAGGTGTACTACGATATTTGGTTGTATTTAATGCGTAGGAGAATTCTAATGATCCCATGTTAGGAGCTTCTAACGACTCGACATAGGAGTGAAGTAGAATCCTATAAAGTTAGGGAATATTGTACACGGCCCTACGACTAGTATTAAGGAATATGACCCGTCATCCATGCAATTGTAACAAGCTATCAACCTGTAAAAGATATCTAGGGAGTAATGAAACCTAAGTAAACACAACTTTCCCTATCATTCTTTACACCACATTAGTATAACTAGATTTATTTTCATTTCTGTTATTTTAATTTTATTGCATTTGTAGTAAATTGGGTTAGTTGGCTAGCAACTAATTCCGCCCACTCCTTCAAAACCCGAGATTTTAATTGCTTTTATAAAATATAAAAATACAAAAAGAATCATCCCTCACCTCTAGACCTAGTTTAGCAGGCTTTCTAATCCTAGCGACACTATTCCTGAGTTGAAAGATCAATCCCCCGGTACTTGTCACTATACTATACAACAATGATCAGTTACACTGCCTGGTAGGGGTTGTAAGCTTCTCGAGATCCCTTGAGAGGTAAAACCTGGTGCGATTCCCACGTATCAAGTTTTTGGCGCCGTTGTCGGGGAATAGTTATTGTCTAGGTTAGGATTTCTTTTTATTAGGTCTACTTGCTAGATTCCTTTCTGGTAAGATCTTATTTTTATTTTTAGGTTTTCTTTGGTCTATCTTATTTCTTCGTGTCTTTGTTCATAACCTTTACCATCCGACATCATGGAAGGTGGTAACCTCTTTGAACCCATCAACCCACCACAACAAAACCACCCACAAAACCCACCACTAGCGAACTGACCTCTTAGGCCCCGCACCTTAGGAGAGTATTCCCGTCCTAGCCACCAAGGCTATCGAAACACTATTGAGCTCACTCAAGGAGCCAATGTGTCCTCCTTGCGATCCGACACCATCCGGTTGGTGCAAAGCGGATGTGCATTCCATGGACTTCATTCCGAAGATCCTAATCAACATCTCAAGGACTTCCTTAAAATCGTAGATTCCATAGACCTTGATGTTACAACTAGAGAGTCGACCCGATTACGCCTATTCCAATTCTCTCTACGTGATCAAGCTAGTCAATGGCTTAAACGTTTACCCGCGGGATCCATCACCTCATGGGATGATCTCACCACTCGTTTCCTTGCTCAATTTTTCCCACCAAGGAGAACTACCAAGCTTAGAAATGATATCTTGATATTCCAACAACGTCACGGTGAAACTCTATATGAAGCATGGACTCGTTTCAAGGACTTACTCCAAAAAGTCCCTCATCATGGCATAGATCTTTGGCTCTAAGTCCAAATCTTCTATGACCATATCGATCTCTCCACAAGGCGAATCATTGACCAATCGGCCGGTGGCAAGCTACGTGATCTAAGTGCGGAAGAATCATGGGAACTAATAGAAGATCTTGCTCTCTATGACAACGAAAGTTGGAATGATCCCCGTGATTTGAACAAAACGGTCAAGGCAATATCTTTGTCTTCGAACCATTCTAGCACTCCCGACCGTAGGATCATGGAACTTGAGGACCAAGTCAAGTTTCTCATGAAATCCTACGAAGGTCCTAAACCTTCAAGCCAAGTGAACAAAATCACTTCTTCATGCGAATTATATAGTGGTCCCCATGACACTCGTGATTGCGTGGAACTCCCCGGACAAGCTTTTGCGGATTACGCATCCTCGCGTACCGACGAATAGGGAGACAAGTGGTACACTTTCAAACCCGAGCCAAACCCTTACGATGATTCCTACAACCCTTCTTGGAGAAATCACCGGAATCTTAGGTGGAAACAAAACCAAAACAATTCTTCCAATCCACCTAATCGTTACCAACCAAACGGTCCACTCGCTAACCATACTTTCAACAACAATCCTTCCAATAACTATGGTAGTACCAATAATCTTGAAGGATTAATGTCCAAGTTCATGGCATCTCAAGAAGCTCGCATAGCTAAGTTTGAAACCGAATTCAATCAACAACAAACGGAGATGATCAATAAGATTGACAACTTGTTGAAAGCCCTCAACAACCAAATGCTAAGTACACCTAGGAAGGACACTAGGGACACCAATAGTGGAATCCAAATTAAGGACCCTTCATCATCCAAACACGTCCACTTTGTCAACATTGTCACTATTAAGCCGATAGATAAGAATATGGAAGAAAGTGACAAGGATGAAATTGGAATAGAAACCGGGACTAGGGATGAGATTAAGGAAGTTAAGGATAATAAGGGAGAAAAGTTAGAGGAAGTAGAAAACATAGAAGAATACTTTTATAGGTTACCCACCAAGGAAGAATGGGAATATCATAAGGATCTATTCGATGATCCCGAGACACCATACACCCTTGGTTCACCCCTTATTAAAGTAGGTGATCCCTCTAACATCAACATACCATGCAACATTGGGCATATGCATTTGTGGAAAGCTTATATCGATCCTAGGTCTCATATAAACATCATGACTAGGACCTATTATAATTGGGTAATGAAGAAGCAACTCGGATATAGGATGATGCCCGACACAATTAGGATGATCAACTTTGTAGGAAGAGTGAAAGGATTGCATGTCTTTGTAGGAAACTTCACTTATGTTACCGACTTTGCAATAGTAGAGGATACTCGTCCGGCAATAGATGATTGCCTAAGTCAAGTAGTGTTCGGAAAACAATTTGTTGAGTCCTCTAAGATGAGTTATGACCCGACCCTAGGGATAGTTAGATTCAAGGAAGAGAACGAGGATATTTCTTACCAAATGCCCTATAAGATTGAACAATACCGCCTTCTATCTAACATAGAAAAGGAACACAAGCAAGCGGTTTACTATAGGAATGATGAGGATAGACGTAGAGGGGTAGATTATGTCATGAATAGAATACTTGGTTTCTACAAGGAATGTTTGCAACTAGGTCCGGAATACAAAACCAAGATTGAAGATGACCTAGAGAATGAGACCAACGATGAGGTCACGTAATTGCCCATGACCTTGAGTCTAGCTACAAGACTCGTAAAATAAAGAAAAGCGCTTCTTGGGAGGCAACCCATGTTTTGTGTGATTTTTATTTGTTTGATTGTTATTTGTTTCCATATGCATGCTTTATTTTTATTGTTGGTAGATCATGTTTCAAACTAAAATTGTGAAAATGTTTTATTTTGTTGTTTAACTTTGTATTAACTTCATATAAAGGTATTTTGCAAAAGCTAAGTGTAAGGGGAAACCCCAAATTTGTTTCTAAGAACGAAATTGATCTTGATTCGCCACAATATTAAATGAACATGTGTATTAGTACTTGTTAGAGTCATAATGATGTTTTGCAGGATTTTCCAGGAAGTAGGACATAAGTTTTTCCAGAAATTTCGGAAACTTAACGTAAGGATTTCTGCAGGTCACTTCTGATAGAGTCAGGAGTTAACTCCTGACGGCGTCATGTGTAAAATTCTGGAAATTTTGCGAGTTTTGTTTTTCTTACGGAGTCTTTGAGTTTTTGTTAATTTTATAGTTTTATAAACTCCAGGAAATCTGCAAACATTCATTCCACAAGCATTATATCTTACATTGTTTTCTAAGACTTGTTAGTATATATAGATTTCCGCCGATTTTATTTGAGGTTGCCTTGTTTGTTTTCTCAGGTTTAACAGGTTATATATGACAAGAAGATGATTTATATTTCTGAAAGGAAAGCTGTAACACCCCCAAAATCATCACGTCAGCGGAAGACTTAAAAATGTCAGCGGAAGACTTTTTGGGTGTTACTTCGAGGATCTTTGTCAGAATCATAGAAAACAACATAAAAGTGACGCTTTAAAGTTTAATTCATTCAAAATACCAAATATTCGAGACATTAAGATATTTCCTAGTTTAAACAACAAGTTTATTTGAAATGTGTCAAAACGTTTATTTAAGCCCATGCCGGTTTACAAGCCCACTCCGTGCCTTCAAGATTCTTCTTGTTTAGTTACCTGAGATAAACACATGCTAAAAGTGTCAACACAAAGGTTGGTGAGTTCATAGAGTTTATAGTTTCGAATATCGATTTCTAAAATCAGAGAGTTTATGATTTCCATAATAGTTATAATAACAGTTAATTATCAAATTAGAGTGTGAGTAAGTCCATAATATTCATAGATTAAATCATTGATTTATCAAAATCAGAAAATGAGTGATTTCCTTATTAATTCGAAAATAGTCCGTTGGTTTGCCCTTCACCGGGTCAACACCAAAATAGTAGTTTGTTTGACCTAACCGGGTCAACACCAAAATAGTAGTTCGTTTGCCAATTGTTAATAGTTTTTTCTGCTATATAGTGAGCACAATCTCATACTTTAATAAAACAGTGGGCTACAGCATTGTACGCCCTTAACATCAGTTATTGTAGTGCTACATTATTACCGTTCTATTGCCCTAAGCTCATGACACTCAATGATTAACAGGAATCAAAATTATCCATAATAATGATGTAAAACAGTGGCCCTCAAGATAGGTATTTACCAGTAACCTATGAAATCAAATAAAGTGCATTTGGTGGCTTTCCTCTAGCGACCAAATGGGGATTGTCAATCCCTAATAGATCTATCCACAATTATTTTCGTTCACCCTGCAAGTGATTAAGGCGCATGATCGAGGGACTTTTGGTAATAGGTAACTTAGGCAATAGAGATCAAATATAGCATACCATTGAAAAATCACATGTAATCATGTCTATAGCAGGTATCTCCTTATCAGATATAAAAATGTGTAAACTAGTAACGTTTATATGAAATATAGTCATGTATTTAGTTAATGAATACTTGTAAAAGCAAAAACAGTAGTTAAGCATGTATCTCCCCCAAAAATGTTTATAAACCATTGTAAAACAAGTAAGAGTAGGAGCTATGACTCACCTTAGTAGTACAGTAGTAGTGGTAGTAACATAATTTCAACGATGCAAGGCAACGGCTTCACAGACAACCTAAAAGATATGGTATGTTTTAGTTGATAGTCTAAATCTAGTTTTATCGCGAATATTAGTCATTCAGTTGTGGTTAAAACTCGTGTTCGTTTAAATGCTTGAAGTTCAAGAACAAAGTTATATATACATATAACTTGTGAGTGTAATGATCGATGATCGATGTGCGATGGAAAATCATCAAGAATAAGTCGAAGTGTGTAGACGATGTGTTATGATGTTATTTTAAAAGAAAAGAATATTGTATCGTTATGTCGTTAAATATTAATTATAGTTACGCGAATATTTATATCGTATATATATATAAGTTGAATTTATTAAGTTTTTTACGTCTAATGTATGTACATATATATATTCAACATTATTATAATTTATATAAAATGATATTATAGAAAATCCCCTTAAGTTTCACAAAAGTTACAATTTTAACCTTAAGGATATAAACTTTACACCGTTAGTCCAAAGTTATATATATTTACATTTTAGGTTCAAAAGTATCGATATTTACATTTATTACTTCTAAGTTTTAATAATTACAGTTTATAACTCACAAATTCAGATTTGACAGTTTCTACCCTAAATTTTTAGAATTTACACTTTTAGTCCCTCGGTTAATAAAATTTTGCAAATTTAGTCCAAATTTCACCAAATTAAAAGTTTAACATTTTCATTTTTTAAATAAGCTCAAAACATTCAGGTTAGCTTATTTCAATAGCTTATTTGCTTAAAATCCAATTTTTCCATTTAAATGGGCTTAGCGAGCCATTAAACTTGGCCCGTTAACATTTTAAGATCCAAAGGGTTGGGGGGACACTAGACCTACCTTAGTCCATCATTTTAAGTTACAAAAACATTTCAAAAGAGTTTGTGTGACCAGCTTATTGAATAAGCTTAAAAACTGCTTATTGGACTTATAAGGCCTAATCGATAATTATTAAGTTTATAGAAAACAGATTTTTGTTCAATCAAAATAGCTTTAGGAATCAGCTTATAAGAGCTTATGAGGTCGAGTTATTTATGTTTCCTGGTTGCTAGCTAGGTGGTTAATGAGGTCGAGCAATAAAAAGATATGGTCATGTGTCGAAATAATTATTTACGAGATCAAAGTAAATGACCAAAATCGTTTTCTGAACCAGTTTCAAGGCCAAAATATTTCTAAGTGTTTTTAACTCAAAATCGTATAGGTCTTGTGACTTATAAAATGTGTCAAAAACAATAAGTAAACGTTATTATTAAGTTCAAAACTTTGTGTAACCTGTTTGTTAGTATATTAAATATATAGAAGGTCGAATAAAAAGTATATATCATGTTTTTATTTAACGAGATAATGGATCAAAAGTAAAATGTCAAAAACCGAAATTATAATGAAATGGAAACATGAAATAGGTGTCGAGTAAACTTACTTCACTTCAAAAGGTGGTGTAACTTAAAATGTGGTTCGAATAAGTGCAAATGGAGGTTGTGGATCGACTTGTGGCCAAGTAAGGATGTAGGATGAGCAAAGACGATCCTTGAACTTGTTTCTAACCCCTCGAACTTCTTGCCAACTTTCTGTCCCGCTTCTAGTACGCCTTGACTTGTATTTTAGCTATTTAGTTCGTTTGTGTGTGTGTGATCAACTGAGGATACTAGGGGTCGTTTATATAACCTATTTGAAGCTTTGTGATCATAAGAGATGGTGTGTGAGCTTGTGTGTGTTGCATGTTGCCTCCAAAAACAACCAATCGAGTTTTTACAAGGTAAGGAATGTGTAAGATCATTCCTGACACTCCTGACAGTTGACAAGATGTACATAGTTGGTTTGTATTAATTGGAAAGCTTGGGTGGTGGTAAGAATAGTTGTGACACGTTTTTACCAATCTTGTTCATATGGTTTAGGGGTTATACTTTGGGCAGATTCAAGTGACTAAACGAGTGAGACTTTGAACAAATTTTATCATTCCTGAATCCTTGCTAGTTTGTGATTCGAGTGGTGCAAAGATATGTATGTGTTGTTTGTCGAGATCAAGAAAAAAAGGGTGCGTTTGTGGCTTGGGTCGTGGCAGAAACAAGAAAAGAAAATGAAAATAAACTAAGGGTTCATTTGGGCATTAAAGCTGTAACCCCCCCAAAATTTTGTACAGCGGAAGACTCAACAAGCTTTCGAGGTGTTACGGGGATTGGTATCCATTCAAAGTCATGAAAGAACGAGATAAAGTAAACATAAGAAAACACAACCAAAACGGGTTTTAAAGTTTACATTTATCCCAAGAATTATCCAAAGTAAGGCCCAAAAGAAATAAACATAGGTCCACAATAGTTATCAGAGTTTTAGAAATATAGATCCATAACCGGTGCCAATGCCAAGCCTCCAATCCCAAGCATCCATAGAGCATCACTTAATTACCTGAGAAAACGTGCTAAAAGTCAGCTTTCGCTGGTGAGATCATAGGTTTAGATTCATGATTCAATATAGTGGACATATACGCAAAACGCTTGCTAGCTAGACTAGGCCTCAATCATCCAACCAACATAATCCATCCAATATAATCCAACCAAAATCAAATCATCCCTATAGGTGCACGCTATAGCTCAAATCAATCCAATCAATAGCTTACCTAGCTCAAGTCTAGGCCTCGCTCTATAGTCAATCCAATAGCTTACCTTGTTCGGGACTAGGCCTCGCTCAACAACCAATCAATAGCTTACCTAGTTCGGGACTAGGCCTCGCTCAATAATCAAATCAATAGCTTACCTAGTTCGGGACTAGGCCTCGCTCAATAACCAAATCAATAGCTTACCTAGTTCGGGACTAGGCCTCGCTCAACAACCAAATCAATAGCTTACCTAGTTCGGGACTAGGCCTCGCTTAATCCTACCTAGTTCTATAAGCATAGCAAGTTTTAAAATAAACGAAGCGATAATAGTCCACATAAAACATTTGCACGTTTCTCACCCCAAGTATTGAAAACAAAGTTCAAGAGTAACAAGTGGGGCTATGACTCACCTCAAGTCCAGCAAAGAAATTCTCAAAAGAAATCAATAGAAGAAAGACGTAAGCAACTCAAGCAACTCACGTAACGGCGACTACAGACTCGGCACTTCCTAACAATATCAAACTCGTTCAGAAATCATTTCCTCAATATCAAATATTCCCATTCCCGAACGTATTCCATTTTACTTTCCAAAAATATCCATTTCTCGAATTAACTTCATATTAATTTGAAATTCGACGTTTGGTATCCATATGGGTGAAGGGTCGACACAACTCAAACCAAAGAGCCGCAACAAGCAAAATAATAAACCAACTATAGGTCTAATATTAGCCCAACATAATATTTAAATAATTATCGAAGCTTATCAAATCCGTCGATTTGGTAATCGCCCATATTTATTTACGTAATATATCGTTCCAAAATTATACCCAACCTAAAGCACATTGCACAAAGAATTCTATTTGGTATATATCGTAGTCCAATAAATTCACTATATATATCGTCGAATCGGCCAAATTCCACGAGATATCTAGTAATTTATTACCCTAAATCATATACCACAACCTATGGGCGTCGTGGGATACGATGCCCATTAATATACTCATTTTATATCGTCAAATAACTCGATCTAATCCGTCGATTAAATAAGTCACTTGATATATAAAATGTTTATATTAATCGTCATATATCCGTGACAACACAAAAGTTACAATATAAAGCCCACTTGGACTCTAAAGAACCACAACTCGTATAACTCGATAAGTTTCCAAATTTGTAAAAATCACGTTTTTAATTATTATTCACCCGACTTATTATTTCGCCATTATTTATATAGTTATTATTTATAACAATAGTCCGACATTTATTACACTATTTGCATAGCATAATAACTATCATTATATTATTATAGAGTTTACTCGTGATCGTTTTATTACTAATATACCCATTTATATATTTATATATACGTTTAACACGTCTATATACGTATATAAACGATTATATTCTTAATAATAGTATTACGAGAATTATTTTTAATATTGACTTTTAAATATTTATCGAGTCATAGAATTTGGTCACATGTCCGAGTCATGACTCTTGGCTCATAGTCCAAGTCCAAATAATAATCAAGTCACAATAAATATATCATCTCCGTCCAAATCAATCCCATAATCACGTGCTACAACATGAGGGTCCGACTACGGCACCCAACTAACCTATCTCCGTCATCTAATCGACCGTCTCACAATCGGTCCCCAAGTTCCACATTCGACAACACATCTCCATATCAAAACACAAGTAAACCAAATCCAAAAGCTTCATATCAAAACACAAGTAAACCAAATCCAAAAGCTTCGGTCCAACGTATGCCACAACATGAAAATAATAACACAATATCAACCACAACAAAATATACCATATATACGGGTCAACCTACCAAGTCAAACCCGGGTCAACATTGAGACCACAAAACACAAGAATTAACCTCACCCGAGACTTTTTGGTCTCGGCTAGCTCTAATGAGCCACTCGACCCAAAACAGCCCACGGGGGGGGGGGGGTGTCGGCCGAGAATCAAGACAACAACAACAACAAATCGAGAATAACCATTCGACCAAAATATCAAATAGCAATAACCAACACCAAGAATCAAGAATAATCGGACCACAACATATCCAAGACTCCCAACCGAGTCGAGGAAATGTCACACCGAGACCTAGGGTCTCGGTCGAGCTCAATACGAGCCACAACCAAACCAAACGCGACCCAAAGCCACGAATCGAGTACCAAACTCGCATCACACCCAAACCCAAGATACCAAACGGACCATTATTATCAAAACTTCATTTCCCCATTAATATTTCATCAAAACCCAACATAAAACGGCAAGGTACCCACGATTTGGGTACCCATCGGGGCGCACGAAAACAAGTCGTGGCCACTCACCTCCAAACAAGCTCCAAAAATCCGATTTCTTCAAAAAAACCCAAGAGAAAAGATGGTGTATGTGGTGATAACGTGATGAATTTGATTCGTATGTGGTGTTAGGGTGGTCCAAATCGCGCGTGGTTAGTACCAAAAGATAGATCGCGAAAAGATGGTGAAGATGGTGGTGTTATTTTCGTTGTAAGAGTGGCGGTGGTGGTGCATTGGTGGTAATAAGGGGGCGGCGGTGGTTGTTTGAAATAAAGAGAGAGAGAGTGTTGGTGAAATGTGTTGGTGATGGTGTGTGTTGTGTTGAAATACGCAGACCCACAAGGACGATTTTTGTTTACTCTTTTTAAAAAAGAATTTTGATAATAATAATAATAATAATAATAATAATAATAATAATAATAATAATAATAATAATAATAATAATAATAATAATAATAATAGTGGTAAGAGGTGTAAGGGTTTAAGTAGCCCGGTGTCAATACACGGACCAAACCCGAAACTTAAATAAACAAATGACTTCCTCAAACCGAACCCGTTCCAAAGATAATAAAATCCGATCCAAAAACAAAATATAATTAAAATTGTTAGGCCAACCTAGTGCCGGAGTCAATGTAGTGCCAAAGTAACGGTCTCAAAACAAATCATCACGAACGAATCAAATCAAACCATAAATAAATAATCGAATCCCATAAATATCGTACGATTAAAAATCACGTACCAACGTTCGTAAAATATCTCGTCACAATAAACTTTTCAAATATTCCAAATTTATAATTTTAATGTAATGCGGGTTTTAAAAACGGCTCCCTATTTTGCCAGTTGTCACATCCTCCCAGCCTCAGAAGAAACCCGTCCCGGGTTTCTCTCGGAACAACCCATCTACGAAGTAAAAAGCTTCGGATATCTCTTTCGAAACTCATCCTCACGTTCCCACGTGAATTCCGGTCCATGCCGCGAATTCCAACGAACTTGGATGAGCGAAATACGACTTCTCTTAAGTCGTTTGATCTCTCTATCCATTATCACAATCGGCTCTTCCACAAAATTCAAACTCTCATCCACGCGAATATCCTTGATTGGTATAACTGGCGTTTCCTCCGAAAGACATTTCTTTAGATTTCTAACATGAAACACATCATGAACTTTATTCAATTCCATTGGCAATTCCAATCGATAAGCTACGGGCCCAATTCTTTCCAAGATAAGAAATGGTCCAATGTAGCGGGGACTTAGTTTCCCACGTTTCCCAATACGTATCACACCCTTCCAAGGCGAGACTTTCAACATCACTTTGTCTCCAACCTGGAATTCTAGGGGTTTACACCTCTGATCGGCGTAGCTTTTCTGCCTATCTCTAGTGGCTTGCAGTCGATCTCGAATTTACGTTACCTTCTCAATAGTTTCCAAAATAAGCTCAAGGCCTGTGAGTTGGCTATCTCCAACTTCTGCCCAACCAATAGGTGAACGACATTTACGACCATACAAAGCTTCAAATGGTGCAGCCTTAAGACTTGTGTGGTAGCTATTGTTGTAGGAGAACTCGGCAAGGGGTAGATATTTCTCCCAGCCTTTACCAAGGTCTATGATGCATGCACGAAGCATATCATCCAAAGTCTGAATAGTTCTCTCACTTTGACCATCGGTTTGGGGTGATATGCAGTACTCATATCAAGTCTCGTCCCCAAAGCGGTTTGAGGTGATCGCCACAATGCTGACGTGAAGCGGCTGTCGCGATCAGAAATAATCGATATCGGAACTCCATGACGAGAAATAATCTCCTTCACGTACAACCTCGCAAGTTTTTCCACACTATCATCTTCACTAATCGCCAGGAAATGAGCAGACTTAGTCAAACGATCCACAATTACCCATATAGCGTCGCAACCGCTAGCTGTCTTTGGTAATTTAGTAATAAAGTCCATCGTGATATGCTCCCACTTCCAAACTGGAAGTTCTGGCTGGGTCAATAATCCTGACGGTCTTTGATGTTCGGCTTTTACCTTAGAGCAGGTCAAACACTTACTAACATACAACGCTATATCTGCCTTCATATTTGGCCACCAATATAACTTTTTCAAATCCTGGTACATCTTGTCAGACCTAGGATGAATAGAGTATCTTGACTTATGCGACTCGTGCATAATCAACTCTCAAATTCCTCCATACAAAGGTACCCAACTTCGCTCTCCAAAACATAATACTCCATCAGAACGCTTAACAAATCCCTTCTCATTTTCTGCCATCCCAAATATGTTCTCAGCAGCTCGATTCTCTGCTTTCAACGCTTCCGTTTGAGCTTCTAATATTTGAGACGGTAATGGCGATACGATAGTCATTCCTAATGACCTAACTCGTAACGGTGGAATTCTCTCCTTTCGACTAAGAGCATCAGCAACGACGTTTGCTTTACCCGGATGGTAGCAAATTTCACAATCATAATTGCTTAGCAACTCAATCCAACGTCGTTGTCTCATGTTAAGCTCTTTTTGGTTCAAAATGTGTTGTAGACTTTTGTGGTCAGTAAACACTACACACTTGGTTCCATACAAGTAATGTCTCCATATCCTCAAAGCAAAAACCACAGCACCTAACTCCAAATTGTGGGTGGTGTAGTTCTTCTCGTGCTTCTTGAGCTGTCGGGAAGCATAAGCTATCACTTTCTCTCGTTGCATCAACACCGCTCCTAAACCTTTATGAGAAGCGTCACAATAGACGACGAAGTCCTCGTTACCTTCAGGTAACGCTAAGATAGGAGCACTACACAACATTTCCTTAAGTAACTGAAATGCTTCCTCTTCCTTATCTCCCCATTCATATTTAACACTCTTTTGAGTCAATTTGGTCAACGGTTTTGCTATCTTCGAAAATCCCTCAATGAATCTTCGATAATAACCGGCTAAACCCAAAAATTGACAAACTTCTGTTGGGGTCATAGGTGCAGCCCAATCTTTAATCGCTTCAATCTTAGCAGGATCAACATGAACTCCTTGTCTGTCAATCACATGCCCTAGAAATTATACCGTCGGAATCCAAAATTCACATTTCGAAAACTTGGCATACAGTTTCTCCTTCCTGAGTAATTCTAAGATAAGTCTTTGATGCTCCTCATGCTCCTTCTCACTCTTCGAATAAATCAGAATGTCATCAATGAACACAATCACAAACTTATCTAAGTAAGGCTTACACACCCGATTCATAAGATCCATGAATACCGCAGGTGCGTTGGTCAACCCAAACGGCATCACCTGAAACTCGTAATGCCCGTAACGGGTTCTGAAAGCCGTTTTCGAAATATCTTCCTCACGAACTCAAAGCTGATGATATCCTGATCTCAAATCGATCTTCGAATACACACTCGATCCTTGAAGCTGATCGAACAAATCGTCGATCCTCGGTAACGGGTATCTATTCTTCACCGTTAACTTGTTCAACTCTCGATAATCAATACACATGCGAAACGATCCATCCTTCTTCTTCACAAATAAGACCGGGGCTCCCCAAGGTGAAGAACTTGGTCTTATAAATCCCTTTTCGGCTAACTCCGCTAGTTGTTTCGACAACTCTTCCAATTCAGTAGGTGCAAGACGATAAGGCGCTCGTGCTACAGGTGCAACACCAGGTATCAACTCAATTTGAAATTCCACTTGTCTAGTAGGCGGAATTCCTGGAAAATCATCGGGAAACACATCCGAAAAATCACGAACTATAGGTACATCTCCAATGCACCTTTCCTTTTTCTCCTTCCCTCTTTTCTCAGAAATTTGAGCTAAGAAAACGCAGCTTCCTTTTTCCATTAACTTCGGTAACTTAGTGCAAGATATGACCGCTAATCTAGATGGGCCTCTCAAATCCTTTCTATCTCCTGGTATGTTCAGAATCTCCTTGCCGTATGGCACACGCACAATCTTCTCATCGCAAATTATATGGGCACGATACTTCGACAACCAATCCATACCAATAATGACATCAAAACTTCCTAATGTGACGGGTAGAAGATCTATGTTGAAAGGACGATTCAGAAAGTTTAACGTGCAACCGCGAATGATATTCCTAATCCTCTCTATGTTCCCATTAGCTAACTCTACATCATAACCAATTCCTAAGGCCATCGGGGGTTTTTCTAGCAAGGGTGCAAACTTAGTAGACACAAAACTCTTATCGGCACCAGTATCAAATAGTATGGAAGCATAACGATTATTGAGAAGGAACGTACCAGTAACGACATTCGGATCTTCTCCTCTCTCGTTCCCAAGTGCATACACTCTCCCATGAGCAGCTCCAGCTTCCACACGTTGGTCCCCATTGTCTTGTCGTCCACGATTTCCTCCAGCTCCACGGTTTCCATTATTGTACCCATTACCACCCGATCTTTGATTTCCTCGGTTCCACGATTCCCTACACTCATTCCGATAATGTCCCTTCTTTCCACATCCATAGCAAGTAACATTTGCCTTGCTCATAGTTTCAGGAGTAGCTTGAACCATAGCAAGTGGTCGAGCTCTACAATCCTTAGCTATGTGCCCCATCCTAGAGCAATTCTTGCACATCACAGTACATCGACCAGAATGATGTTTATAACATCGATTACATTTGGGTGCATCCCCATTGTAGTTCTTCTTATCTCCATCTCCCATAGCATAAGCTCTAGTAGTTGTTTGTCGCTTGTTTCGACGGTCATTACCCTTAGAGTGATCATCCCTCTTCCTCTTTCCATTCTTGTCTTTCTCAGCTTCTTCCAATGCCAAAGAGTCCATCAATTGTTGAGCGATAGTGATAGCCTCATGAATGTTTGCAGGCTTAGCAGAAATCACATCGTTCCTTGTAGCTACCGGCAACCCATCGGTATACCTCTCAATCCTTTGAGTCTCAGTCCTAACCATATCTGGACAAAGTAAGGATAACTCTCGATAACGGCGATTGTAAGTTGCCATATCGGTACCTTTCACCTTATGGTTCCAGAACTCAATCTCCAGCTTCTTAATCTCATTCCTTGGGCAGTAAGTCTGAATTAGCAAAGACTTAAATTGCTCCCAAGTCATAGCATAAGCCACATCACTCCCAACCGAGTTACGGTAATTGTTCCACCAAGTTAAAGCTTCATCCTTGAAAGTAAAAGAAGCAAACTTTACCTTCGCATTCTCCGCACAACCACTGACATTAAACACTGACTCGGTCTTCTCAATCCACCTAACCAAGTAAACCACTCCTTCAGTTCCACCAAACTCAATAGGTCCACAAATCTTAAACTCCTTGTAGTGACATCCGTTAGCACGGACAGGTGGAAATGTTCCAGCAGAGTTGTTGGAATGATTTGACTCAGCTAGTAGCTCAGCAACTCGTTGCTCCACAAGTTGATTGATCATTGCTTGATCCACAGTAGGTGCATTAAGTGGAACATGATCATTGTCTCGCTGAACATCAACATTTTGATTCCTGTTGTTGCGGTTAGTAGTGTCCAGGTTATCAGGAGTAGGGGTCTCAACATTTCGAGTAGGACGGCGTCCTCGACCACCAGGGGTAGTCGTTGCAGGTCCAGTTCTGGTAGCTCTAACAGGGTTTCTTCGTGGGGCCATTGATCTGAAATATCATACAAGTTCGTGAGTCCCGATAGAACTTATCATATGCTCAACAAGAATTAAATCAACGAAGCCAAGTCATGGAAAGAATATCAACAATACACCACAAGACATCAATAAGGCGCATAGGAACTCAATTTCCATAATATCCAACAACCACATAATACCATAAAATAATAACCATCAACCATACAATAGAGATCCAACATTGTTCCAACTACCAAAAACACAAAGGTAACAATCGTTCCAACAAGACGAGTAATCAACGGAAAATACATCAAAATAAGATAACTAGCTTTTCTAACCGAACACTCCTCGGTTAAGAAAGCAACAAGATAACATAGCTCAAACGTCTAGCCACACTGCTGGCAGAGGCTCCTCAACTCCTGCCTCAAGCCATCAAGATCTCTCCATAATGATCCTAACTCCACACTATGGGTGTCTCTGTCTCTCTTGAGGTCAGCCACCTCCTTCTCCAGCTCGGCATTCCTTTGCCATAGCTTGTGGTCGGCCTCTCGAGCTGTAACAAAACCTCGCTATAAACTCTCGATATGCTCGTAAACCTCCATCAAAACCCTCCTCATCTCAGTAGTCCTGCCCACAACCACAGTCATATCAACTCTCAGATCCGCTATGAACTCTCCAATAACCCTCTCAAGTCGATCAGATATACGTGCAACTCTCTCACCAAGATCAGTAATCTGAGCCCACAACCTACCAATCTCACCTAACTCTGCATGCTCAGCAGAAACCTCAGAAGGTGCATCCGACTCAATGGGACTACCAGGTGGCAACTCAAACAAAAACGGATGATCAGGTGAATCAAGCTCAATCGGATGTATAGGTGAATCAGGCTCCTCAGCCTGAGCTGGCGGCACTAACAAATCATCATCATCAGGCATCTCCTCCTCCTGAGGGTCATCCTCCTCCTCAGGGTCATCATCATCACCCTGCTCAGCCTCCTGAGGGTCATCAGCCTCATCCTCACCCTCGTACTCCTCCTCCTCCTCATCGGAAGAGTACATCATCAATCGTCGTCTCCTAACAGGTGTACCATGTGGTGAAGGGGTAGGTGATCTAGTACGACGACGCCATGATGCAGGTGGCGCCTCTGACAGAAGAGACTGAGCATCTATCTGTAAAGGTGGTGAAGTAGTGCGTACCGACATACGTGTCGTAGCTCGGTGGGCAAAACGTGGAGCCACACGAGCCAAAGCCTGATGAAGTGTAAGCTGCCTCGATGTACCAGGGAGCCCTAGAGAAGATGAGGGACCCTGCGTAGATGCAGCAGGTGGTGCTGAAGTAGAACCTGTCGGTGTCATAGTAGCTGCATGCATGGCAACCTGGTAAGGGTCATCAGGAGCCATGGTGAACTGTGCTGGAAATACCGGTGTAGTAAGAATATCCTCAACAACATCGGGCGTACGGGAGGCCAAAGTCTGTGACAACGGCGTAGGGTAGGTGTAAGTGTTTCAAAACAACTAAACCGCGTACTCAAAATACCATACCCAAAAATCATCATATAATTCCAAATCATATATAATCAAGAAAGATTTAAAATACCACATTACTAAAACCATTCGCAAAACAATTTAGCCATATAATTCCTCAAAAACGCATATAATTCCTCAAAACGCCATCATATCACTAAATCAATAAACCTCAAAACCTCAAATCATCTCAAGAAATCCCAAATCTATAATCATCTCAATAATCTCATAATACCTCAATAATAAACAATGATGCTTCGGCTTGGCGGGCTGGAGGGCAATGGTCGAGGATCGTTTTCTATAAAAATCGGTTATAGTTTAGGTGTCTATTTACCTAGTTCTCTATAACCTTGGCTCTGATACCAATCTGTAACACCCCCAAAATTTGGTACAGCGGAAGACTCAACAAGCTTTCGAGGTGTTACGGGGATTGGTATCCATTCAAAGTCATGAAAGAACGAGATAAAGTAAACATAAGAAAACACAACCAAAACGGGTTTTAAAGTTTACATTTATCCCAAGAATTATCCAAAGTAAGGCCCAAAAGAAATAAACATAGGTCCACAATAGTTATCAGAGTTTTAGAAATATAGATCCATAATCGGTGCCAATTCCAAGCCTCCAATCCCAAGCATCCATAGAGCATCACTTAATTACCTGAGAAAACGTGCTAAAAGTCAGCTTTCGCTGGTGAGATCATAGGTTTAGATTCATGATTCAATATAGTGGACATATACGCAAAACGCTTGCTAGCTAGACTAGGCCTCAATCATCCAACCAACATAATCCATCCAATATAATCCAACCAAAATCAAATCATCCCTATAGGTGCACGCTATAGCTCAAATCAATCCAATCAATAGCTTACCTAGCTCAAGTCTAGGCCTCGCTCTATAGTCAATCCAATAGCTTACCTAGTTCGGGACTAGGCCTCGCTCAACAACCAATCAATAGCTTACCTAGTTCGGGACTAGGCCTCGCTCAATAATCAAATCAATAGCTTACCTAGTTCGGGACTAGGCCTCGCTCAATAACCAAATCAATAGCTTACCTAGTTCGGGACTAGGCCTCGCTCAACAACCAAATCAATAGCTTACCTAGTTCGGGACTAGGCCTCGCTTAATCCTACCTAGTTCTATAAGCATAGCAAGTTTTAAAATAAACGAAGCGATAATAGTCCACATAAAACATTTGCACGTTTCTCACCCCAAGTATTGAAAACAAAGTTCAAGAGTAACAAGTGGGGCTATGACTCACCTCAAGTCCAGCAAAGAAATTCTCAAAAGAAATCGATAGAAGAAAGACGTAAGCAACTCAAGCAACTCACGTAACGGCGACTACAGACTCGGCACTTCCTAACAATATCAAACTCGTTCAGAAATCATTTCCTCAATATCAAATATTCCCATTCCCGAACGTATTCCATTTTACTTTCCAAAAATATCCATTTCTCGAATTAACTTCATATTAATTTGAAATTCGACGTTTGGTATCCATATGGGTGAAGGGTCGACACAACTCAAACCAAAGAGCCGCAACAAGCAAAATAATAAACCAACTATAGGTCTAATATTAGCCCAACATAATATTTAAATAATTATCGAAGCTTATCAAATCCGTCGATTTGGTAATCTCCCATATTTATTTACGTAATATATCGTTCCAAAATTATACCCAACCTAAAGCACATTGCACAAAGAATTCTATTTGGTATATATCGTAGTCCAATAAATTCACTATATATATCGTCGAATCGGCCAAATTCCACGAGATATCTAGTAATTTATTACCCTAAAACATATACCACAACCTATGGGCGTCGTAGGATACGATGCCCATTAATATACTCATTTTATATCGTCAAATAACTCGATCTAATCCGTCGATTAAATAAGTCACTTGATATATAAAATGTTTATATTAATCGTCATATATCCGTGACAACACAAAAGTCACAATATAAAGCCCACTTGGACTCTAAAGAACCACAACTCATATAACTCGATAAGTTTCCAAATTTGTAAAAATCACGTTTTTAATTATTATTCACCCGACTTATTATTTCGCCATTATTTATATAGTTATTATTTATAACAATAGTCCGACATTTATTACACTATTTGCATAGCATAATAACTATCGTTATATTATTATAGAGTTACTCGTGATCGTTTTATTATTAATATACGCATTTATATATTTATATATACGTTTAACACGTCTATATACGTATATAAACGATTATATTCTTAATAATAGTATTACGAGTATTATTTTTAATATTGACTTTTAAATATTTATCGAGTCATAGAATTTGGTCACATGTCCGAGTCATGACTCTCGGCTCATAGTCCAAGTCCAAATAATAATCAAGTCACAATAAATATATCATCTCCATCCAAATCAATCCCATAATCACGTGCTACAACATGAGGGTCCGACTACGGCACCCAACTAACCTATCTCCGTCATCTAATCGACCGTCTCACAATCGGTCCCCAAGTTCCACATTCGACAACACATCTCCATATCAAAAGACAAGTAAACCAAATCCAAAAGCTTCATATCAAAACACAAGTAAACCAAATCCAAAAGCTTCGGTCCAACGTATGCCACAACATGAAAATAATAACACAATATCAACCACAACAAAATATACCATATATACGGGTCGACCTACCAAGTCAAACCCGGGTCAACATTGAGACCACAAAACATAAGAATTAACCTCACCCGAGACCTTTTGGTCTCGGCTAGCTCTAATGAGCCACTCGACCCAAAATAGCCCACGGGGGGGGGGGGGGGTGTCAGCCGAGAATCAAGACAACAACAACAACAAATCGAGAATAACCATTCGACCAAAACATCAAATAGCAATAACCAACACCAAGAATCAAGAATAATCAGACCACAACATATCCAAGAATCCTAACCGAGTCGAGAAAAGGTCACACCGAGACCTAGGGTCTCGGTCGAGCTCAATACGAGCCACAACCAAACCAAACGCGACCCAAAGCCACGAATCGAGTACCAAACTCTCGTCACACCCAAACCCAAGATACCAAACGGACCATTATTATCAAAACTTCATTTCCCCATTAATATTTCATCAAAACCCAACATAAAACGGCAAGGTACCCACGATTTGGGTACCCATCGGGGCGCACGAAAACAAGTCGTGGCCACTCACCTCCAAACAAGCTCCAAAAATCCGATTTCTTCAAAAAAACCCAAGAGAAAAGATGGTGTATGTTGTGTTGAAATACGCAGACCCACAAGGACGATTTTTGTTTACTCTTTTTAAAAAATAATTTTGATAATAATAATAATAATAATAGTGGTAAGTGGTGTAAAGGTTTAAGTAGCCCGGTGTCAATACACGGACCAAACCCGAAACTTAAATAACCAAATGACTTCCTCAAACCGAACCCGTTCCAAAGATAATAAAATCCGATCCAAAAACAAAATATAATTAAAATTGTTAGGTCAACCTAGTGCCGGAGTCAATGTAGTGCCAAAGTAACGGTCTCAAAACAAATCATCACGAACGAATCAAATCAAACCATAAATAAATAATCGAATCCCATAAATATCGTACGATTAAAAATCACGTACCAACGTTCGTAAAATATCTCGTCACAATAAACTTTTCAAATATTCCAAATTTATAATTTTAATGTAATGCGGGTTTTAAAAACGGCTTCCTATTTTGCCAGTTGTCACAAAAGCCTGGTGGGCTTGTGTTTGTGTTCGGCCCGGTAGAAAACAAAGAGGAAAATAATTAAGGGTCCATTTGGTGGTAATTGGGGTTTAAGTGGCCCATAGGGTGTTGTTTGTGTTTCGTTTATAGTTTGGGAAATATGAGAGTGATTGTGTACGTATAATATGGAGAGGAAAGTTCACATATTTAGTATCCATGTGCCTTGCTTCTTTCTTTTCTTTCTTCTCGATGAATAGTAGCAAGAAAAAGAAAGAATATGTTGCGTTTGAATGTGTTAGTGAATGATTTACATGTAAGTTTATATACAAGATTGGAATTCAATGATGAAATGTGCAAGGATCCTGTATGACATTGAGTGTGTAAGTATCTCAAATATGTGGCTACTCTTGGATTGGGGAGAGTTAGAGGTGGTAGGTAGAGTGTGTAAGTAAACTTGTAAGAATGTAACATGGTTTCTATAGGCTTCATTTGAGGGAGTACCAATGTGAGGAAGGTGAAGGTGTAAGAGGTAAATGTAGTAATACCCAAGTTGAGTCCAGGTCGTATTTTATAGATAACGGCCTAGTATTGCATTTTTGGTTTAAAATCTCGAGAGTCTAGACGTAAAACATTATTTCGGACAACTTTCGTGTTTTACACTTTTCCTGGTTCGGACCAGAAGAGCCTTAAAATTGGGTTTTAAATTTGTTACAGAAAGTTGGTGGTTTATTAGAATTTATATGAAGTGTCATTACTATTTGTGTTAATTTGAGATGAAACGTGTAAGGTGCCTTAAATTGATCAATATTCTAGTATAGTAATTATATTTAAAAATTGATAACAATTGTCTTTCATGGTTCTTAGAAGCATGGAAACTAGAGTTGTGAAATAAAAGGGATACGTCATGTGTAAAAGTTATAATCAACTGAGCTAAAGCAAACATGTACTTGTGACTTGTAAATATAATAGTTAGAGGTGTGCTTGGGATGTGGAGCTTGGTGAGCTTGTTCAAAGTATCGTGTCGAGGTCCAAAAATATTAGTGAGCAATCTCAGGAATTTTCGTAGGCTCCGGAAATATATAAATATTGTACGGTAAATATACGAAACGTATATTTATAAAATATAAACGTTTTAAATTTATTATTCTCGATATTAATAGACTATCAAGGTTCGTGTGTAAGCATCATTCCTAGGTAAATGGTCAATCACAAATGTCGTAGTGGTTTACATAATATGTAATGCATAATAATAATTAAAAAAAATGTTCCTCGTAAAAATGGTATTTAATTCACGTAATATCCTTTTATTCAATTATTGATATTCACTAATCGTATGGGAAAATTACGGGATGTTATATTACCTACCTCTTACAGGGAATTCCGTCTCGGAATTCTAGTCTAAGATAGTTGCCACGGGTGTCTAGGGAAAAGATGTGGGTACTTGGTGCGAATCTGGTCTTCGTGTTCCTTAGAAATCCTATATCTCAAGTATAACTTACTCACACCTCAGAGACCATTGTTCCTTTCATTGCATGATTCTTCCTAAATTAGACATAGGTGATCAGGCTATGTATAATTTACGAGTAATAATGCAATGCTTGGACCAATCGACTCATATGATGTCCGATCTAGTTGTTGGTTCGTATAGTTTATAAGTTAAACGGTTGATTTCCTAAATCAAAGTATGAGTGATTGCCCTAACTCAGTCAATACTAAAATAGTTCGTCGGTTTGGTGTTGAAATGGATTTTGGCCATGCCAAAAATGAAATGATAGCTAGAGTAGAAGGAGTGGATAATATGGAATTGAGGAAGAACTGGATAGTACAATAGATGAGGAAATATCACAGCGAGTCGCTTATTGAACAGAAAGTAGACCTAAGTAGTGAGAAAGACAAATACTTAAAGGTGACATCACTTAGTACCACAAAGTGCTTAAGGAAATTCGGACGGTTAAATTCTAAACTTCATCATTCTGCTGCATTGTTGAGAATTGTTGTTGTTGTTGCGGTGATTGCTGGTGTTGCTATGATGGTTGTTGTCGTGGTGATGGGTGATTCTTTTATTATCGAGTTTCCTCTTGAGCTCATTGCATTTGACCTCTTGGTCCAATAGCCTCTGAGCAAGTTTCATTGCTGCTTCTAGGGTTGGCGGGTTTGATGAGGTGACATCCCCTTCAATGCTCCTAGGGAGTCCTTTGACGTATTTCTCCAAGGTTTTCTCAAGGTCAGGTACCATCGATGGGCATAGTACTTTAAGTTCCTGAAATCTTCGGTTGTAAGTTCTCAGATCGATTCCCTTTACTACCAACACATAGAACTCATCCTCAAGCTTCCTCAATTCTGAACGAGGACAATACTTCTTTAATATCTTGGTCTTGAATTCAGTCCATGAGAGTTGATATGCTGTTGTTGCTCCTAGAGTCTGAACAATAGTATTCCACCAAGATAGGGCATCTTGCATTAGAGTTCCCGTTGCGAAGCTAACTTTGTTGTTTTCTGAGCATCTACCTCTTTGGAAGATCATTTCACACCGCTCAAACCATTGGGCAAATTCGGATATCCCTTCGGTACCTTTGAAGTATGTGGGTTGGCATGCTATAAAGTCCTTATAGGTGTAGTAACGAGGTGTGGGTGTCGCATTTTCAGTCATTTGTGCGCCAGTATCTCTTTGGCGGGCTTGTTCGGTTAAGACTGTATTGACACCATCAGCAATTGATTGATGTATCGCTGCTGGGGTCATAACTTCGAGGTTTGTTGGCATAGTGGTTGTGGTTGTTCTTATAGTTCTAGCTATGTTGCTATCATCAACGGAAGAAAGACGTATGGTTTTAGAATTTCATAATGACCAAGTTAAGTTAGAATACTTCTTATACAACCAAGAATAGGTTATAATCATAACAACTTAGTCAATGAGAAACTTAAGTTAAGATTTGTCACATCATGTCGGAAGGACAAACATAAGTCGATGTCATTACAACATTTATTAATACTTGTTTGAATGTTTACAAAACATCATAGGACAAGATTCCTTATTAATAGAACATTGGTTTGTTAAGCTGACAAGTCTCAAATTCATGGTTTTCCTAAGGTTTTGTCCATACGGTTTTGGAGTTCTTGAATGGCAGTGGTTATAGTTTCAATGGTTTGATCTCTTGCTCTTTCCCTAGCTAGGGATTCTTGTAAGGCTTGCCTAAGATACACATTCTCCATGTCAATCCTCTCAATTTCACGGTCCAGGGCTCCCATCATTATTTCTGTTGAAGTGTTGGCTCCACACAATGCTCCTATAAACTCCATTGATTCCCAAAACTGAGTTTTCATCTGTTCCAATACAGCCTTTATAGCTAACTGGCCAATTACGAAGTTCCCAATCTTATCTTGTAAGAGTCTCGACATGTTCACAAAGAAAGTCGTTAAGGGTGTCGGTAATAGTATTGATTCGATTTTCATGTTGGACAAGTCTATCTGCCAATAAGGGTATAGTGTGATGAAGGGGTGAATAAATAGTTATTGCTAATGATCTAATCCTAAGTGGTTTTAATTGTTCTTTCTAGCTTAACGTATCTGCTACTACATTAGCTTTTCTTGGGCGATAACGTATCTCACATTCATAATTATTGAGTAGCTCTAACTAGTGGTGTTGTCTTGACTTAAGAAACAATTTCATTGAAGATTGTTATTCTATTGTGTTTGGAAAATAATTATTGTTCACATTCCGTGAAAATTTGTGGGGTAACTTACCCATTTAGACAAAAAGTTTGTCTGTAACAGATATTTAACAATGAGGGTTTCGGATAAAAGTCATGGACGTAGAGAAGGTTGCTGAACTTTAGCTTTTGTTCTGGTGGGAGGTCTGAAGTCTTTCAGTTTATTTATGTTCCTTGACAAGTTGTCAAAAAAAAGGTTTCGATACTAAGAGGACTATTTGGGGTTTTTCTACGCAAATAACTCCTATGTGGATGTAAGGTTGAACCGCTGAAGGAACCTCTTTCCATTCTTAAAGCAAGTATGCTTTTCAAGCTTTTCCTTTACTCTTACTATAGCAGGCATACGCAAAACTCTCTATTTGGCTTTTTACTAAAACCAATACGTCTAAACATAAGGCAGGTGCTTTCACGACTTACTAAACGGGGGATCAAAATCTTTGCGCAGAAGCGGAGGGCGAAGCGAATGTAGGGAACACAATATATTCAGGGAAGGAGGATGGACTGCACTTTTTCCTATTCATGGTATGGGTAAAAGCAGCCCTAATGACTTTTAGTGAAGATATGCTTATATGGCACGAAATGTCGATCAAATTCGTCGAACAAAAGACATGCATTAAAAAAATGCCTATAGTACTGCTCTCGTAAGAAGTTCATGGATCTATTGGTAGAATATAGTAGGTGGTGATGGTGATAGCACAGGTGGTGTAAGTGGTGGTGGCACAACTGATTCCGGTGGTGGTATGACAAGAGCTGGTAGTGATATAAGAAGAATTTGCTTCATACGGCTGAAGTTGTCGAATTTTCCTATTTCGGTGAATTGGATCAGGTGATGTTGAAGGGGAAGCCTATAAATCCGATGACAAGACAATAGGGTGGGAATATGAAGACATGGTATTTGTAATAATCCCGATTAGTAAATATAAGTCATTAGCATAATTATAACATGTTAACATATATAAGAAATCGTGTAAAAGTAACGTCTCTACCAGATATTGGAAACACGTTGGCACGGAGGGCATAAGGTGGTATTTTGTAAAAGTGGTCCATTTTAAAAGTGTAGTTATAGTCCAATGTTCAAAACACTTGGTTCTCTATAACTGTAGCTCTGATGCCAATCTGTAACACCCCCAAAATCATCACGTCAGCGGAAGACTTAAAAATGTCAGCGGAAGACTTTTTGGGTGTTACTTCGAGGATCTTTGTCACAATCATAGAAAACAACATAAAAGTGACGCTTTAAAGTTTAATTCATTCAAAATACCAAATATTCGAGACATCAAGATATTTCCTAGTTTAAACAACAAGTTTATTTGAAATGTGTCAAAACGTTTATTTAATCCCATGCCAGGTTACAAGCCCACTCCGTGCCTTCAAGATTCTTCTTGTTTAGTTACCTGAGATAAACACATGCTAAAAGTGTCAACACAAAGGTTGGTGAGTTCATAGAGTTTATAGTTTCGAATATCGATTTCTAAAATCAGAGAGTTTATGATTTCCATAATAGTTATAATAACAGTTAATTATCAAATTAGAGTGTGAGTAAGTCCATAATATTCATAGCTTAAATCACTGGTTTATCAAAATAAGAAAATGAGTGATTTCCTTATTAATTCGAAAATAGTCTGTTGGTTTGCCCTTCACCGGGTCAACACCAAAATAGTAGTTTGTTTGACCTAACCGGGTCAACACCAAAATAGTAGTTCGTTTGCCAATTGTTAATAGTTTTTCCTGCTATATAGTGACCACAATCTCATACTTTAATAAAATAGTGGGCTACAGCATTGTACGCCCTTAACATCAGTCATTGTAGTGCTACATTATTACCGTTCTATTGTCCTAAGCTGATGACACTCAACGATTAACAGGCATCAAAATTATCCATAATAATGATGTAAAACAGTGGCCCTCAAGATAGGTATTTACCAGTAACCTATGAAATCAAATAAAGTGCATTTGGTGGCTTTCCTCTAGCGACCAAATGGGGATTGTAAATCCCTAATAGATCTATCCACAATTATTTACGTTCACCCTGCAAGTGATTAAGGCGCATGATCGAGGGACTTTTGGTAATAGGTAACTTAGGCAATAGAGATCAAATATAGCATACCATTGAAAAATCACTTGTAATCATGTCTATAGCAGGTATCTCCTTATGAGATATAAAAATGTGTAAACTAGTAACGTTTATATGAAATATAGTCATGTATTTAGTTAATGAATACTTGTAAAAGCAAAAACAGTAGTTAAGCATGTATCTCCCCCAAAAATGTTTATAAACCATTGTAAAACAAGTAAGAGTATGGGCTATGACTCACCTTAGTAGTACAGTAGTAGTGGTAGTAACATAATCTCAACGATGCAAGGCAACGGCTTCACACACAACCTAAAAGATATGGTATGTTTTAGTTGATAGTCTAAATCTAGTTTTATCGCGAATATTAGTCATTCAGTTGTGATTAAAACTCATGTTCGTTTAAATGCTTGAAGTTCAAGAACAAAGTTATATATACATATAACTTGTGAGTGTAATGATCGATGATCGATGTGCGATGGAAAATCATCAAGAATAAGTCGAAGTGTGTAGACGATGTGTTATGATGTTATTTTAAAAGAAAAGAATATTGTATCATTATGTCGTTAAATATTAATTATAGTTACGCGAATATTTATATCGTATATATATATAAGTTGAATTTATTAAGTTTTTTACGTCAAATGTATGTACATATATATATTCAACATTATTATAATTTATATAAAATGATATTATAGAAAATCCCCTTAAGTTTCACAAAAGTTACAATTTTAACCTTAAGGATATAAACTTTACACCATTAGTCCAAAGTTATATATATTTACATTTTAGGTTCAAAAGTATCGATATTTACATTTATTACTTCTAAGTTTTAATAATTACAGTTTATAACTCACAAATTCAGATTTGACAGTTTCTACCCTAAGTTTTCAGAATTTACACTTTTAGTCCCTCGGTTAATAAAATTTTGCAAATTTAGTCCAAATTTCACCAAATTAAAAGTTCAACATTTTCATTTTCTAAATAAGCTCAGAACATTCAGGTTAGCTTATTTCAATAGCTTATTTGCTTAAAATCCAATTTTTCTATTTAAATGGGCTTAGCGAGCCATTAAACTTGGCCCGTTAACATTTTAAGATCCAAAGGGTTAGGGGGGACACTAGACCTACCTTAGTCCATCATTTTAAGTTACAAAAACATTTAAAAAGAGTTTGTGTGACCAGCTTATTGAATAAGCTTAAAAACTGCTGATTGGACTTATAAGGCCCAATCGATAATTATTAAGTTTATAGAAAACAGATTTTTGTTCAATCAAAATAGCTTTAGGAATCAGCTTATAAGAGCTTATGAGGTCGAGTTATTTATGTTCCTGGTTGCTAGCTAGGTGGTTAATGAGGTCGAGCAATAAAAAGATATGGTCATGTGTCGAAATAATTATTTACGAGATCAAAGTAAATGACCAAAATCGTTTTCTGAACCAGTTTCAAGGCCAAAATATTTCTAAGTGTTTTTAACTCAAAATCGTATAGGTCTTGTGACTTATAAAACGTGTCAAAAACAATAAGTAAACGTTATTATTAAGTTCAAATCTTTGTGTAACCTGTTTGTTAGTATATTAAATATATAGAAGGTCGAATAAAAAGTATATATCATGTTTTTATTTAGCGAGATAATGGATCCAAAGTAAAGTGTCAAAAACAGAAATTATAATGAAATGGAAACATGAAATAGGTGTCGAGTAAACTTACTTCACTTCAAAAGGTGGTGTAACTTAAAATGTGGTTCGAATAAGTACAAATGGAGGTTGTGGATCGACTTGTGGCCAAGTAAGGATGTAGGATGAGCAAAGACGGTCCTTGAACTAGTTTATAACCCCTCGAACTTCTTGCCAACTTTCTGTCCCGCTTCTAGTACGCCTTGACTTGTATTTTAGCTATTTAGTTCGTTTGTGTGTGTGTGATCAACTGAGGATACTAGGGGTCGTTTATATAACCTATTTGAAGCTTTGTGATCATAAGAGATGGTGTGTGAGCTTGTGTGCGTTGCATGTTGCCTCCAAAAACAACCAATCGAGTTTTTACAAGGTAAGGAATGTGTAAGATCATTCCTGACACTCCTGACAATTGATAAGATGTACATAGTTGGTTTGTATTGATTGGGAAGCTTGGGTGGTGGTAAGAATAGTTGTGACACGTTTTTACCAATCTTGTTCATATGGTTTAGGGGTTATACTTTGGGCAGATTCAAGTGAATAAACGAGTGAGACTTTGAACAAATTTTATCATTCCTGAATCCTTGCTAGTTTGTTATTCGAGTGGTGCAAAGATATGTATGTGTTGTGTGTCGAGATCAAGAGAAAAAGGGTGCGTTTGTGGCTTAGGTCGCGGCAGAAACAAGAAAAGAAAATGAAAATAAACTAAGGGTTCGTTTGGGCTTTAAAGCCTGGTGGGCTTGTGTTTGTGTTCGGCCCGGCAGAAAACAAAGAGGAAAATAATTAAGGGTCCGTTTGGTGGTAATTGGGGTTTAAGTGGCCCATAGGGTGTTGTTTGTGTTTCGTTTATAGTTTGGGAAATATGAGAGTGATTGTGTACGTATAATATGGAGAGGAAAGTTCACATATTTAGTATCCATGTGCCTTGCTTCTTTCTTTTCTTTCTTCTCGATGGATAGTAGCAAGAAAAAGAAAGAATGTGTTGCGTTTGAATGTGTTAGTGAATGATTTACATGTAAGTTTATATACAAGATTGGAATTCAATGATGAAATGTGCAAGGATCCTATATGACATTGAGTGTGTAAGTATCTCAAATATGTGGCTACTCTTGGATTGGGGAGAGTTAGAGGTGGGAGGTAGAGTGTGTAAGTAAACTTGTAAGAATGTAACATGGTTTCTATAGGCTTCATTTGAGGGAGTAGCAATGTGAGGAAGATGAAGGTGTAAGAAGGTAAATGTAGTAATACCCAAGTTGAGTCCAGGTCGTATTTTATAGATAACGGCCTAGTATTGAATTTTTGGTTTAAAATCTTGCGAGTCTAGACGTAAAACATTATTTCGGACAACTTTCGTGTTTTACACTTTTCCTGGTTCGGACAAGAAGAGCCTTAAAATTGGGTTTTAAATTCGTTACAGAAAGTTGGTGGTTTATTAGAATTTATATGAAGTGTCATTACTATTTGTGTTAATTTGAGATGAAACGTGTAAGGTGCCTTAAATTGATCAATATTCTAGTATAGTAATTATATTTAAAAATTGATAACAATTGTCTTTCATGGTTCTTAGAAGCATGGAAACTGGAGTTGTGAAATAAAAGGGATACGTCGTGTGTAAAAGTTATAATCAACTGAGCTAAAGCAAACATGTACTTGTGACTTGTAAATATAAAAGTTAGAGGTTTGCTTGGGATGCGGAGCTTGGTGAGCTTGTTCAAAGTATCGTGTCGAGGTCCAAAAATATTAGTGAGCAATCTCGGGAATTTTCGTAGGCTCCGGAAATATATAAATATTATACGGTAAATATACGAAACGTATATTTATAAAATATAAACGTTTTAAATTTATTATTCGCGATATTAAAAGACTATCAAGGTTCGTGTGTAAGCATCATTCCTAGGTAAATGATCAATCACAAATGTCGTAGTGGTTTACATAATATGTAATGCACAATAATAATAAAAAATAAAAAATAAATTGTTCCTCGTAAAAATGGTATTTAATTCACGTAATATCCATTTATTCAATTATTGATATTTACTAATCGTATGGGAAAATTACGGAATGTTATAGAAGCTTTGAATGTTCATTTTCTTGGAGGAAGATCTAACCTTGTTGACACACTATCCACACCGAACGAATCAGGGGAGTATCTGCTTTCATCCTTTAACCTATTTCACTTTTACATTCTTTAATTGAAAATTGGGGACAATGTTCATCCTAAGTTTAAAGGGAGGGTAAATGATGATACCTTATAGGATACAATTTCACTTGAGTTTGTTTGTTCGATGGTAGGTGTGTAATAAAACTATGAGAAATACTTGTTAGTGTAATTTTCGCGCCAAATTTAAAAAAAATTTACAACATTTAGGAGTGAAACTTTAGCCTTAGCAAGCGTCTCATGGATAGGAGTCGTATGACTATGATGCGTGGGAATCGCAACAGGCTTTACCTCTCGAGGGATCTCGAGAAGCTTACAACCCCCACCAGGCAGTGTACCTGATCGTTGTACTATAGTATAGTGACAAGTACCGCGGGATTGATCGTTCAACTTAGGAATAGTGTCGCTAGGATTAGAAAGCCTAAATACTAGTTCTAAAGGTGAGGGATGATTATTTTTGTGTTTTTATATTTTTTTTAGAAAGCAAATTAAAATCTCGGGTTTTGGAAGAGTGGGCGGAATTATTGCTATTCAACTAACCCAATACTAAGATGCAATCAAAATAAAATACTAGAAATGAAAGTAAACTAATTTATACTAAAGTTGTGAGCAGTAATTGGAGAAAATGTGTTTACTTAGATTTCACTACTCCCTAGATATCTTTTACAGGTTAATCACTTGTTATAATTGCATGGATGACGGATCGTATTCCTTAATACCATTCATGGGGTGGCACACATAACTCCCCAATTCTATGAGCTCTTATCTCCTCCTACACCATGCCCAGCACAACTATAGGGATTGTAAACAGTGGCTCATGCATTAAATACAACCAATAAAGACCTAGTGCGCGTTGGTTCATGTTTCTTAAGACGTTCAAGCATGTTACCAATTGGAGATCTGCCAGTTTTCTTAAGCCTAACATATAAATCATTCATCCAAGACAAGAATAAACAAGTAATCAACACATAATCAATATCTAGATTTCATTAGATCTAAGCAAACACAAAAGAGATCTAGCCTAGCATGATGGAATTAAGATAAGAACATGATATAGACAACCAACACATAGACATATTGATTGAATTAGAAGAACACTTATCTTGATTAATCATGCAAGGTATCAAGGGGTTGGAACCCTTGAAAAACCTGTAAAGTTACACCAAAATCGTACTTAGGGTTTCTCCCAAAACTTCTCTCTTTAAAAGTGAAAAATTAGAAAACTATATATAGAAAAAGGGGTCTGACGGCGTCAAGACCAAATAGGTGACGCCGTCACCTCGCCGCCAAAACAATCCTCGGACTGCCTAGATCTACATTTGACGCCGTCAAGAACATTGCATTTCCAGGCCGTCACGACTTTAACTCTTGACGCCCTACCTTCATGACGCCGTCAAAACTCTTCTGGGTCGTCATGGAAATTTACTCTTGACGCCGTCAGGAAACTCCTCTTGACGCCGTCATGCACTGTTCCCAGCATGGAAAATTAAGACTTTGGCGTTTTCTTCACTTTTATGCTCCAAAAACGTCCGAATTGCTTCCTTTTCCAGATTTCACTCCCAAAGTACCTAAAATCACAAAAGGAACGATTGAGGGCAATATTTGATCAAATAAATTCGGATTCGGGCTTAAATGACCCCCTAAAAACGGATCATTTTTCGCCTCATCATATACCCTTACACTTGAGATTTGCTTGTCCTCAAGCAAATGCGCTTTTATTTTACTCAAAAGACAAGTTAGGGGTCATTTAACACTAATATAAAAGTAATTACAACAAATAATCGTTCCACTAAAGACCAATAGACAAACACGGAGGTCATATATAAGCACCTCACAAATAGTGTTTAGATACTCACATCTCTCGGGTGTAATAAAATATAAATTACAATATGGAAACGGAAGATATCTCTCACTACCTGTCATAGCAAAATAGATTACCATAGGCTTGGGAAAGGATCAAACCTCCACCACATGGCGTAAGCACCTAGGATAAACTATCAAAGAGGTCTTTTAAAGGGTTGTAACGTTAGGTGTAGGGATATGAAATACACGGTTTTGTTGGATAAAGGAAGTTTTACTGGTGGCGAGTTAACAATCTTAGTTAATTACATGTACAATATGGCGTTGCTAAGCCAATACTAGACTCGACTTAAGCTAATAAATGAGAAATAACAAAAACATAAAATGAACATAGAATGAAAAGGGATGGTAGTCCGTATGTTTTTCTTTTTTTTTTTTTTTTTTTTTTTTTTTTTTGCATACACTCTTACCCTACCATCCAAAATAATACATCATAGGGGATGAGAATTCCCCTTACACTTGAATCTTTACATACTTTACAATTAACTAATCTAATGACTCGAATTAAGAAAATCAAAACACTTGGAGCACTTTTAAGATTAACGTACATATGGGGGTAATAAATGATGTTCTTCCCCATTACTCCATAAATAAGTACTTACCCATGAGTCCCAATCGTCCCAAAACAATATGTACAAGGATATGACTCGACTTAGCAACCATGTAACCAATTAGAAAGTTAACTTAGGGTTTAACAAATAACAATAATGCACTAAAAATGAGCGCATACACGGAAGGCTAAGGCGATTTGGTTGTACATTTAAGTGGGGTGTAACAAATTCTTCCTTTAAGTAGAATGCTTAAAGTTAGAAACGAAAAGATAGGCTCGAAGGGGTGTACTAGGGGTTTCGTGTACTAAAAATGAGTACAACGCTAAGGGTGTAGGAAAAATTAGTTGACTTAACTAGCCAAGTAATATGACTTAAATGGTCAAGTAATTATAATACGGGTTTAACACAAGGGTAATCCTAATGCCTCTTATCATGTAGTAAATCCTACCACACGAATGTAGTCTCACTAGCGGTCTCGGGATGCATCACTAACGCAAGTTCTAGAATCTAAATGCTACCGGTACACTCATAAGCACTAATAATGAATGCTTTTCCTATCAAATCTAAAGGCGAACCTCACATTTTTTGGTGGAAAATTTTTCTGAATATACGGTTATGTGCTAGTCATACAATCTCCTATCCATGAGACGCTTGCTATGGTTAAAGTTTCACTCCTAAATGTTGTCAAAAAATTTAAATTTGGCGCTAAAATTGCACTAACAAGTATTTCTCATAGTTTTATTACACATCTACCATCAAACAAAACAAACTCAAGCGAAAGTGCATATGTAAGGTATCATCTTTTTACCCTTCCCTTACACTTAAGATGAACATTGTCCCCAATGTTCAAGTAAAGAATGTAAAAGTGAAAAAGTAAAGAGAAAGAAATCAAATACTCCCCTGATTCGCTCGGTATGGATAATAGGATGGCCAGGTTAAATCTTCCTCCAAGAAAATGAACAATCAAAGCTTCCCTTCCAGAATATAAATCATCTTCTTGTCATACATAACCTGTAAAACCTGACAAAATAGACAAGACAACCTCGCGTAAAATCGCCGGCATCCTATATAAGTTTCTAAATCCTAGAAAACAAGATAAGATATAATGCTTGTGGAATGAAGTTTGCAGATCTCCTGGAGATTATAAAACTTAATAATTCACAAAAACCATAAGACTCCGTTAGAAAAACAAAACCGATAAAATTTCCAGATTTTTACTCCTGACGCCGTCAAGAGTAAACCCCTGACGCCGTCAGAATTGACCTGCAGAAATCCTTATGTTAAGTTTCAGGAAAATTTCTGGAAAAACTTGGTCTTACTTCCTGGAAAATCCTGCAAAACTTCATTATGACTCAATACAAGCATTTGACTCTAACAAATACGAATATACATGTTCATTTAATATTGTGGAGAATCATGATCGGTTTGTTTCTTGAAAACATATTTGGGGTTTCCCCTTACACTTATCTTTTGCAAAAATACCTTTAGGTGGAGTTAAGACTATGCCAAAACAACAAAGTAAAGTATTTCCACTATTTAATTGAGAAGCATGATCTACCAACAATAAAAATAAAGCATGCATACGGAAGCAAATAACAGACAAACAAACAAACAAATAAATAAAGCTTGGGTTGCCTCCCAATAAGCGCTTGTTTTTGTTCGAGTCACGAGCCTGACTCTACCCTTATTTAACGGATAAAAGGGAAGTTTTCCCTACACTTAGGATTAAGTGCGGGTGGAAGTAGCGATACACACCCTTAGGGTAGAAGTATGCCACGTGAGAAAATAGTGGTGGATAAATTATATGCTCAAAGGGGTGTGCTCCTATCATCATAACCTTACCTAATTCAATCGGGTTAATGGGTGGATTAAGATTTTCTCCTAGAAAGGGATCATCTTCTATCAACTTCGAGAGACTCCTAGTTGGGAATCCATCTTGACCTAATAAACCTGGTTTAAACCCATAATGTTTCTTATGATCAATCATGAATGGGTGATGTAAGTATGTAAGGTCATTTTCCACTCCTATATTGGCTCCCTCTCTACAAGGCTTAGAGTCCACTACCTTTATCCTAAGACTACCCGGACTATATGGTTTGATGGGTGGATCAAGACCTTTTTCAATTCCTAAACTTTCATCCAAGGATGGAAGATTAGGTAACGGTTTTGGTTGAGGCTCCGGTTCATCAAAACTAGGAACTTCCCTAGAACTAAGAGTAAGGTTATCACTATAAGTATTCAAACCTATATCCTCTAGTTGTGTTTGGTTCAAAGGTTCTACCTCAATTCGGATTCCTATTGTCTTTTCTACTTCTTCCGGGTAAGTTACGGGTGGTATGTGTGCCTCAAATGATGACAGGACTTATGGGGTACTCAGTGAGCTTATGTTATTCACCTCATCATTCCATGTGTCAGGATCTAGCCCTAAAATTCTCCCAAGTATCTCACGTGCTTCTCTAGGCATCTCAACTTCTATGTCCGAATCATATGGGTCATCCTCAGTATTCTGACTGCTATATACAAATTGCGCAAGAGATTCATCATCTGTTTCTTGAGATTCATCATCATCGATCATAAAACCTAGGTCTTTTTAATTAATGTGATCATGTTCGGCTACATCCTCCATCACATCAAGGTCACCTATGTGTTCATCCTGTATTCTGGTAGGGCCTAACCAAGACATGCAGCTAGGTGGCTCATACGAAACTATCCTAGGTGAAAGCTCATATGGTGCATAGGTTTCACTAAATGAGGCATTTTGAGGGGTTGATGGAGCTCTTAAGGTGAATTCTCTAAAAGCATTATGCACTTGGCCTCTTTTCTCAAGGTACTCAATAAAATCAATATAAGATCCTGTCCTCCTCATTTCGTTCCTCCATCTTGTAATATCCAAACTAGTGTAATTATATTTTTTCTGGTAAAACTCTAGTGTCGGACTTGGTGGATTCGCGTTCTCCATAATGGCAAACGGAATAGTCAATGGAAAGGTTTTTACAAACAAAGACACAAAGAAAAGATAGACTAAAGAAAACCTAAAAATAAAATAAAATCTCACTAGAAAGGAATCTAGCAAGTAGACCTAATAAAAAGAAATTCTAACCTAGACAATAACTATTCCCCGGGCTGCGGCGCCAAAAACTTGATGCGTGGGAATCGCAACAGGCTTTACCTCTCGAGGGATCTCGAGAAGCTTACAACCCCCACCAGGCAGTGTACCTGATCGTTGTAGTATAGTATAGTGACAAGTACCGCGGGATTGATCGTTCAACTTAGGAATAGTGTCGCTAGGATTAGAAAGCCTAAATACTAGTTCTAAAGGTGAGGGATGATTATTTTTGTGTTTTTATATTTTTTTTAGAAAGCAAATTAAAATCTCGGGTTTTGGAAGAGTGGGCGGAATTATTGCTATTCAACTAACCCAATACTAAGATGCAATCAAAATAAAATACTAGAAATGAAAGTAAACTAATTTATACTAAAGTTGTGAGCAGTAATTGGAGAAAATGTGTTTACTTAGATTTCACTACTCCCTAGATATCTTTTACAGGTTAATCACTTGTTATAATTGCATGGATGACGGATCGTATTCCTTAATACCATTCATGGGGTGGCACACATAACTCCCCAATTTTATGAGCTCTTATCTCCTCCTACACCATGCCCAGCATAACTATAGGGATTGTAAACAGTGGCTCATGCATTAAATACAACCAATAAAGACCTAGTGCGCGTTGGTTCATGTTTCTTAAGACGTTCAAGCATGTTACCAATTGGAGATCTGCCAGTTTTCTTAAGCCTAACATATAAATCATTCATCCAAGACAATAATAAACAAGTAATCAGCACATAATCAATATCTAGGTTTCATTAGATCTAAGCAAACACAAAAGAGATCTAGCCTAGCATGATGGAATTAAGATAAGAACATGATATAGACAACCAACACATAGACATATTGATTGAATTAGAAGAACACTTATCTTGATTAATCATGCAAGGTATCAAGGGGTTGGAACCCTTGAAAAACCTGTAAAGTTACACCAAAATCGTACTTAGGGTTTCTCCCAAAACTTCTCTCTTTAAATGTGAAAAATTAGAAAAGTATATATAGAAAAAGGGGTCTGACGGCGTCAAGACCAAATAGGTGACGCCGTCACCTCGCCGCCAAAACAATCCTCGGACTGCCTAGATCTACATTTGACGCTGTCAAGAACATTGCATTTCCAGGCCGTCACGACTTTAACTCTTGACGCCCTACCTTCATGACGCCGTCAAAACTCTTCTGGGTCGTCATGGACTTTTTCTCTTGATGCCGTCAGGAAACTCCTCTTGACGCCGTCATGCACTGTTCCCAGCATGGAAAATTAAGACTTTGGCGTTTTCTTCACTTTTATGCTCCAAAAACGTCCAAATTGCTTCCTTTTCCAGATTTCACTCCCAAAGTACCTAAAATCACAAAAGGAACGATTTAGGGCAATATTTGATCAAATAAATTCGGATTCGGGCTTAAATGACCCCCTAAAAACGGATCATTTTTCGCCTCATCAGACTAGCACAAAACCGTACCATTCAGAAAAATTTTCCACCCAAATATGTGAGGTTCGCCTTTTGATTTGATAGGAAAAACATTCATTATTAGTGCTTATGAGTGTACCGGTAGCATTTAGATTCTAGAACTTGCGTTAGTGATGCATCCCGAGACCACTAGTGAGACTACATTCGTGTGGTAGGATTTACTACATGATAAGAGGCATTAGGATCACCCTTGTGTTTCAACCCGTATCATAATTCCTTGACCATTTAAGTCATATTACTTGGCTAGTAAAGTCAATTAATTTTTCCTACACCTTAGCGTTGTACTCATTTTTAGTACATGAAACCCCTAGTACACCCCTCCGAGCCTATCTTTTCGTTTCTAACTTTAAGCATTTTACTTAAAGGAAGAATTTGTTACAACCCACCCAAATGTGCAACCAAATCGCCTTAGCCTTCCGTGTATGCACTCATCTTTAGTGCATTATTGTTATATGTTTAAACCCTTAGTTAATTATCTAATTGATTACATGGTTGCTAAGTCGAGTCATATCTTGTACATATTGTTTTGGGACGATTGGGACTCATGGGTTATGTTTTGGAGTAATGGGGAAGAACATCAAATTATTACCCCCATATGTGCGTTAATCTTAAAAGTACTCCAAGTGTAAGGGGAATGTACATTCCCTATGATGTATTATTTTGCATGGTAGGGTAAGAGTGTATGCAAAAAAAAAAAAAAAAAAAAAAAAAAAAAAAATATATATATATATATATATATATATCTCTACATTATATATAACAGGAGGCATTTGAAGGAAATGCCCAGTCATTGTCCAGTCAATGCCCAGTCAATGCCCAGTAATTCAATTTCAGCCATGTCATCAGCCATGTCATCACATTGTCGCCATGTAAGCAATTTTTAAAATTTATTTTGTATTTTTATAATTAATTTTAGAAATCTCATTAAAGAATTATTAACCTTTTCAAGGTTTCGGAAATAAATTTTAAAAATGATGCTAACATGTTTCGAACCATGGATCTCTTGGTTTGTTATCAAGATTTTTTACCACTAGACTAGGTTAATTTTTGAATTATATGAGGCAAAACTAGATATATAATGTTTACCAAGTATTAATGATATCTATCTTTTCCCTAAATATATTTCCTAATAAATATAAAACCCACGCAGGACATTTTTTAGGGTTTTTGTTTGACTGTTCACATACACAAAAAAGGTACGACTCTTTCCCTCAAAACCCTAATGATGAAACTTTGTTACTGTATGTTTCTTTGCAGGTTTTTGTATGTTAGACCTCTTCCTTGCAGGTTAGTAAGTTGTTAGGGCCACATTCACACACTGATTTTATATTCTTCATTATGAATATGAATTCGTTAATTTGTTTAATTTAGTGTACGCATGCATGTGTTATTATTGTACTAAAAGTATAATATTGTCATGGCCATTGTTGTTTGTGTTATTTGTTAATATTGTAAATTAATTTTGTACGTATGTTGTCTATTGCAGGGTGTAAACAAGCAAAAACAATATACAAAGACTTGGAATGCCCTTGTGGATTATGAAGGCGAGCAACATGGATTTGACATGGTAAAAATAGAAAAGGATAATATAGTTGAAAGTTTAATCTTAGACAGTGTAGTTATACAGTGTAAACAAAATTCGTAATTTTCCTTAACTTTGTAGATATTTTGGAGGGATCTAAATGGTATTGAATATAATGTGCTGAAGTTATAATCTAATTGTTTTGATGTTAGACCATGTGGGTTCGTATATGATGTACAATAATCACATGGACTTTGTAAGTTGACTTAAGACCAGGCATAATGAAATTTTGATAATATTGACAAGATGGGCAATGACAGATGATTCGCGATTCAACAAGCAAACATATCAGGGCAACTCAATGTATGATAATATAAAGCAAGCTATTGACTCAACATTACGATGCGTGAGAGGTAATTGATTGTCAAATTTCAGAATTCCTAAATTCAATCTAAGTTGAAGGTACCCACCGATTCATGTTCGATCTTGATGTATCCAGGAGAACCAATTAATATCTCTGTTTATATTTTTGATTAGTAAGTAGTTCAAATTATATAAATTGCAGCATTAAGCTCAATAGCTTTGATGCCATGAAGCAACTTGGTAACTCAAGTTCCTTTTGAACGTCAGTTAACACCAGGTATAAACCATCAAATGTTATGGAGAATGTGGGTGTTTAATACCAGGTAGAAACCATAAAATTCCAAAGATTAAAATTGTCGAACTGTTGTATTCACAAACAAACATGTGGACCCTAATGCTACATATGTTTTCATCATGTTATATCTTTTGAGTGAGGTTACTTCAGTTCATGATTGATTATTGGCTGTTTGAAGGTTGCGATAGCACTCATGACCCTGTTACTGAGTTAATAACTCTTGCAAATATATTTCTTACATGTTTCATGTTTCATATTGGTGAGTTGTTTACATTCTACGATTATATCATTATTAATGCATTTGGGTAGTAGGATATATGAGGTCAAATTTTGCAACCTCTAATAATTGTTGTATCGTCATAATATGGTACCAGGTACTAATAATCACCTAGCCAAGATCCTTTGAAACTGTGTTTACAGAGTTTTTGCCACCTACTCTACCATGTTGCTCATAGGCTCTCACTTTTGGCTGTTGCTCTCTCTCTCTCTCTCTCTCTCTCTCTCTCTCTGGGGTAACAGCCTGGGTTGGGTAGCAGGTTGGTGTTGGTAGTGGGTCAAAACAGGTTTAGGATGGAATGATAAGCTTTAGTACAGATCAAAATGGGTCCGACTGTTGGTATTGACCGAAACTGTGTTTTAGCTCTAGAGTATGTAAACATGAGTATTAAAAGGTATTTGCTGCAGGGACCAAACACAGGCACAAGTGAGGTATTCGTCACCAAGAGTTGGAACCTGAGAATTGCTTTGCTTAATTTTAGGGGATTGTGGGCACATAAATGAACCGACAGATGATGGTGCCGATAGTTGGTATAGAAATAACAATTGGTAACGTTCAACACCCCATGGAAAGTTAATTGATTAATTTATGTCTTTTTTCTTATTTAAAAATATTTCAGCTTTTCTTTTTAATTCCCTTCTTTTACAATGACTTCTTGCATATTGCAGGTTATTCTTTCGGATTGTGACTGTCGGAAGCTGGTATAGAAATGGTTAGTTTCAGTTTTCTAATTCTTATTTTCATTTGATTTATGAGTACTCTTATTATTATTCAGGTTGGTCGGTTACACACACACTGTGGTGTCAATATGTGGTATCAATATCGGGGTTAAGTTTTTTGTTACAGCCATGTAAGTTTCACATTACAGACTTGGTATTACTCATGCTAAATTTCACCTTGCAGACCTTGAAGGTGTAGCTCCACTGAAAGCACGATTGTAATGTGTCTCTCAAAGGAAGGTGAGTTGGTGTGAGTGATTCATAGTAATACTATTTGTTTTTATGTTTATTATGTTTGTAGTTGTATTCGATGGATAGTGAGGGTTTATAAAGAATCTGATCTTTCTTAAACAATAATGGTGACACAATGCTCCACTTAGCTGTTAAGGAAGGCAAAAATTATTTTGTTAATCAGTTGCTCAACTTCATAAAAGATGGAAGTGAAATAGAAAAAATATGGATTAAGTAAACCATACAACCCTTCAAACCGGTGTGATCATCGGTAATAAGCCAACAGCCATTCTTGGTTAATAGGAATAACAAGTTGTTGTCTGTGTCAAGGTATACGAGAGACATGCCATTGGCTTTAGCTCACATAGAAAATTAGTAGTTTATAAGGATACGAGAGACACTTGCAGGACATGATGCTTTGTGGCTGTTCGATGCTATCATCATATAAATTTGTTCTTCGTGTAAACTGTTAACATGGAATATATTAATAATGTTATTTTTCAACCATCGGTGTAGGATTGAGAGGATTTGCGGCATGCAAAGCTCTACCTGGAAGAAATAGTAGGCGAGAGAAGGAATATGATACTGTCTTGGAATCTAGGATGCGAGATGTGACTCTGGTTGGGGGGGTCAAGGAACTGTCATGGGTTATAAGTTAGATAGAGTTTTTGATTCTGTTTCAGGCTTAACTATTGTTGATCCTAAAGGGTGTTTGAATGATTTGTAGAGTATGAAGATTAGGAATGATGCTGAGATATCGGATATTAAAAAGGCGATACTGTTGCTGAAGTCTGGATTCTAAAACATGCACCGGGTTGGATTGCAGCTGCACGATTAGAAGTTGCGGGGATGGTGGCAAGGCACTTGATACTAATGTTCATGTTAGGGATACTATTAGTGTTACTTCAGTAACAAGTGCAGATGCCTACTCTTCTTCGCACAGGGATGTAATAGCTCAACATGTATACACAACAAAGTTATTTGTGGTATCAAAAAGTTTTATTGGTATAAGATGCAAACGATAGTTTGGTTAATACTAATTCTTTGTAATGTGTTGCTACAGATACTAATCAAACAGTAGAGAAGCAATCCTTCTCCCCATGGGTTAGCAGCAGACGGAATTGTTTAGATGCTCGAGTTAAGCGGTCCCATTTTTTTTATGTGGATGGACTATTGCATACTTAAAATAGATGATGGTTTCAACTATACCAACCCTTTTCAATATGCTATAACCGGTGTCACCTAAGAAGCTGATATCTGAAGCTAAGCAACCGGAGCTAAGTTGCACATTGGACAGTGAATCAGAAGCAAGATTGAAAAAACAAATATCGGATGCAAAGAGCAGAGAACTTAGTGGACATAATATAAGCTGCTGAAGCTTATGGGAAAAGTCCAATTGAGCTTTAAAAAAAAAGGAATTTGCAACAATCTTGTCCTTTGATGCCAAAGTGACACCAGAAGCTGTTCAAGAATCTACAATTAGGAAATTCCGGGCACAAGTAAAAAATTAAATATACTGTCTTGTCTTCAGAGTCAAAAAATGTACCGTTGCACACTTTGTATTTATTTATACTGTCTTTTTGAGAATCGTAGATCAGAGACACTGAAGAAGAGAAGAAAGGAAGGATTAACAAGCCACAGGTAGTCAGTTCTCAAGCCTAATAATAATCATATTTCAAGCTAAAGTACGTTGTTGATTGTATTTTAATATTCTGCATAATTTTCAGATCGAAGAAAACAAACTAGAGAGTTTAAAGAGGGACAAAGCAGCCAGTGAGAAACTGTTACAAGAAATAACAGATAAGAAAGACGTTGAACTTTCAATACAAAAAGAGCACTATATGAATACATTGTCTAGGCTTGAAGGTCTACTGATTGGATTTATGGTAATCATTATTTGATTACTTTTATTTTTTTGGATTAATTGATATATAATATGCAGTAGTCTCTTAAATGTTGCATTTATTTTTTGACCAAGATTATGCTCTAACTTAAAATATGGTGACTGCCAACCATGTGCATTTTTACAATCTCAGGTGCTACAAAAAGTTACATAATTGCAATAATTCTTAAGCTTTAGACTGTTGTAACTTTTTTCATCTTTTAATGTGGTGTATTAAGTCCTTGAGCTGGAAAAGTAACGTAATCCAAACACCCCTGAAAGTGACAGCTTTTCGGTTATCGTGTAGAACGAGAATGTTCTATGCAAGCCTGTTTTATCAACATATGTGATTTTCTTTAACTGCTATAAAATAGAGCTGAGACAATCTGCAAAGGTTGGAGAATTTTGGACAGAAATTCAAGAACGTATTTACCTCCTCGAAGAGAAAGACACAGTTAGAGGTGTAATGGTAGATAACTTTATGTTTGGTATTATCGTGTTTTGGATACTTTTTAATGGGTGTTTGGGACCGCTTTGAAACACCAGCATTACAGGGTGTGAATTGGGTCGGTTTTAACTAATATTTTTATGTTCTCTTATTTTAATGCAGTTAGTTATCTGCATATGTAACCCTCTGATTGATTACATGAGAAACATGAGACTGGCCATGAACACAGCCAACACAGTAGAAGTCTTGAGACATGTTCGTTATTCACTTCAGTGGAGGAGCTGCATCAGCACGCACAAAAACACAACGACCGATTCAAAATGGCTATACGCTTACCAAGGTAAAGTTAATGTACACACGTCTTCAAATTGCATTTATATTTATATATTCTACAACTTAGATTTACACTTGGTTATATGGGGAGTATCAATTTAAGATATATCTTCTTTCTTTGTTTCACACATGAATTCATTTGGGTGGATCCAGAAGGTGGCGCAAACCACAAAGTTACCCAACAGGATCAAATATATTGTGGTGGTGGCTAATAACGGAAGCGGTAATGGTCTCCCATCACTCCAAATAATTTCGTATCTGCGTATAACACCTAATGAGGAGGAGCTGATCTGTGCATTCAGAAATCACCATAAGATGGTGCGTAGAGCACTAAAGGTATACCATGCATTTATGTATAAGTGAGTACTGTTTTACTCATGAGTAAATGAGTTCATATGTGCCCTTTTTTGTAGGTAATTATAATGTACAATTTATGTGGCCCATCTATGCTTCCCTTATTCCCGATTAGGCAATTTTAGTAAATATGAGAGATAAACTCAGTACTCCATTTTTCATTTAAATAAGAGGTGCCAGTATGTATAGTTATTTTGATATGAGTTGAAATGTGTCGGGTTGGGTTCACTGAAGCCATTCTTTCCAAATGCATTAATAGTGCTTTGTGTTTTTTCAAATAAAATGATCTAAGAAGTTTTTATGCCTTAATAGTACACCTCAGGGAACTTTTGACATGTTTGACCCATTTTTGTTTTACATCTGAGTAGATTTTGCCAATGAAAACAAACCAAACCTTCAAATATGAAACTATTTTTGTTATTTGTCAATCTGTTTTGTACAACATTTGTGAGTAGAAACTGATTATTCAAATCAGGTAAATAGCCTAAAGTGCAGCAGTTGTTTGAGCAATATTTGTAGTTAAAAAGTTGTTCGACTTTCATGAGTTGAGGTAGTCCCTTTATTTTAGCAGATGATATTATCTTCTGTTTGTTATGATAATTATCTTCATTTTGTTTATTTGACCTTGATGCGAGTATATATATTGGTAATATTTAACGATATATGGCATGCTAACATATAGACATATGTTTGCGTATTCCAGAAGTATCAACAAAGAGGTTTCAATTTTCTGAACGTTAACAAAACAGAAAATCAGCTATTTGATTGATATATATGTATTAATTAAGGAATCTTCCTTTATAATACACAGGGACTCAAATGGTTTTAGCTCAACGACGGAAGCAGACTGAAATCAGTCTCATAATATAAAACGAGACCTCATTGCTCTGTCATTACCAGCAATTTCTGGCCACGCTATTGAGCCTATGGTTCGGTTAATAGAGCCCGGTTATATTGGTAGGTAACAGTTTAATACTAATTAAAGTAAACAAAATATTTTAACTTGGTGATATTTATTTTACTGGAAATTGTGTGTTATTCACAGGCCCTGTGAAATTAGGCTCTGATGGTATGTGCATTTCAATCTTCGACGTTGTTTCCAAGCTATTTATTGTTCATCTCCTCAGTGTTGCTACTTTTTTCACTGAGGATATTGCGAAGAACTTCAGTAATAAACATATTTTTTTTTAACTATTTTAAAGGAAAAACTTACCACATTGTATTCATGTTACCTTGTGCTTGTGGTCACAAATGAGTACACTGATAAAGCGAATGCCAATGGTTTCAATGCTATAATATAAAGGCGACAATTGGGTTCTGTATCAACAGCGTTGCTTTTGGCAGTTGGCATCGGTTCAGTTGAGGGTTTGGCTTTAAATTTTTGATAAGGAGCGCTTCTTAATCGAAGGGTATGTCATGTAAAACCTGTTTTCCGAAGTTCAATTTTGACTTTTGAGGTCAATCAGACTTATGAAAAAAAAGGATTGTTTGTGACAAGAATTTCTTTAATGTTGCTGTTTAATGTAGGTACTATATGAGATTCATTCGTGACAAGAATTTCTTTTAGATGGGATTCTATTATACTTGACTAGACCCCAGGCCCTCCCCAATGTAACGATTTATTTGGTGGTTTGTGTAGTGCATAATCTGTATTTGGTTTTGTCTATTTAGGGGTGTTTGAGTGTGATGAAAAAATTGCACTTTAAAGGGGTTTTTGGGATGTTGAAAACTGCACTTTTTAAGGGGTCTTTGCATCAAATTTTCCAGAAAAAGATAGTTGAAACTAAGTGGTATTAGTGATATAGAGATATTTGTCAAGTAATTAAATCTGAGCTATGCAAAAAAAGATAAAAGGAAACAGATAAATAAGGGTTTCAGCAAACACAGGAAAACATGTTAAGAGAGGAATATTTCAAGAACAAGGTGAATACACATAATTATAACTAATTATATTCGAAACGTCGTGTAGAAATAATAATAACATATTTTGATACAAGTTATTGATATTGTTGCAGCTCCTATTGAAACTAAAGGTGATAAAAGTCAAGAAGATAACTGCAGAAACGCACTAAAGGCCTGATCGTATAAGATAAATATTCACACAATTCAGGTTGGTCAGTTATAATATATTTTTACCCGCTTTTTAGCTATAGTTTTAAGCACGAGTCAATGATATCAAATGTTCATAAGTGGAGAACCGTATCAGGTGAACATAAGCTTGGTTTATCGTGTTAATAGGACGAAAATTAATCTGCTAAGCACGTTGGGTATTTTCAGTTATAGTTTTTCCATCCCACCAATTAAATTTGAGCCTAGATCCACTCACAGTTTCAAGAATACCTCAAAAAAGTTTAGTAGGTTTAGAGTTAAAGTGAACAAAATAACTAATACTTACGATCAACACCATTTTTTAGTTTTCTTATGTGCCAAGTTGGCATTACAAGCGTGGTTATCAAACGACATAAGTACGAGTTAGAATATCAAATTATTGCCAGACATGATTAGTTGGAGCCACTTTAATAATTCTATATAATTTTCAAAATAATAAAAACCCTTTTTTTAATACATATGGAACATTCCTATCTTAAAAGTCGTTATGTGATGGATTGGAGCGAACATGTTTACCTCTGCTGATCTTAGTCGTGGTTTAAGTATATAAAAAGACAACCGACATGGACTTGGTCAACGAAAGTGCTCCAAGATTTGATCAAAGAACATGCCATTTTTACTAACGAATCTTCACAATATTTTAACCCCCTAAACCTTCTTTTCCCAGTGACATGGAACGTTACATGCATAGTCACAATTTTTGGCTTTAGAAAATGCCCACTTGATGTGTATCACTCTCTGCGAACAAGCCCTATTAACTAATACCTTACAACAAACTTTGTAAGTCATGTACGGATAAGAGTTGTAATTAAATCCATTCGATAAACTAATAACATCAAAATAATAATTAACCTCCCCGTCCTTAAATATGAATTTCAGTAGACTAATACCATCAAAAGAATAATTATAAGTCATGCCAAACTCTTTATTAAGACATAAGTTATAACTATAAAAGATCAGTAATATCCGTACATGACTAAATAAAAATGTAAATTACAAAAAATACATACAAGTTTGAAAATATTTAACGTAAACTAATATCATCACAAAATTAATTAACCTCCCCGTCCTTAAATATGAATTAAAATTGGCAAATACCATTAAAAAAGTCGTAAATGTCTCCTTATTAATAAATAACTTATAATTCTAAAAGATCACTAATATCCATACATAACTAAATTAAAATGTAAATTACAAAGCATGCCCGCCCATCAAGTAATGATTTGTGCAGTGTCTCAAGAAAGTCATTATAAGAACATTAAACAAAAATTACACAAATCATAAAAATATAAAATATTGCACAAAAATTACAATACATATTTATGTATCCAATATCTATTTGCATCACACCCGTGCATTTCAAAATTCAATTGACTATATAACTTTTAAATATACTAACATAACAATAAATATACAACATAAAATATATTAAACACTAAATATTCTTAAAAAAATAATATAAAAAACATTTGTTGTAAAAAAAACAAAATTACAAACAAAAAAAATATAATTGACATTCTTTAAAAGTAAAACTACCAATTAAAAATTACAAAGCGTGCCCGCCCATCGGGCGGGCTTTGAAGTCTAGTATATATATATATATATATATATATATATATATATATATATATATATATATATATATATATATATATATATATATATATATATATATATATATATATATCGAAAAATCAAGAAAAAGAAAAAAAATAGAAAAAGAAAAGAGAAAAAAAAAACATACGAACTACCATCCCGTTTCATTCTATGTTTATTTTAAGTTTTTGTAATTTTTGATTTATTAGCTTAAGTTGAGTCGAGTCTTGGCTTAGCAACGCCATATTGTACATGTAATTAACCAAAATGATTAACTCGCCACAAGTAAATATTGCCTTTATCCAACAAAACCGTGTATTCCATATCCCTACACCTAACGTTATAACCCTTTGAAAGACCTCTTTGATAGTTTATCCTAGGTGCTTACGCCCAGTGGTGGAGGTTTGATCCTTTCCCAAGCCTATGGTAATCTATTTTGCTATGACAGGTAGTGAGAGATGTTTTACGTTTCCTTATTGTGATATATACTTTATTACACCTGAGAGATGTGAGTATCTAAACACTGTTTGTGAGGTGCTAGTGTGTGACCTCCGTACTTGTCTTTGGTCTTTCATGGAACGATTATTTGTTGTAATTACTTTTATATTAGTGTTAAATGACCCCTAACTTGTATTTTGATTAGAATAAAAGCGCATTTGCTTGAGGACAAGCAAATCTCAAGTGTAAGGGTATTTGATAAGGCGAAAAGTGAACCACTTTTAAGGGGTCATTTAAGCCCGAACTCGAGATTATTTGATCAAATATTGCCATAAATCGTTTCTTTTGTCATTTGTGGTACTTTTGGAGAGAAATCCGGAAAAGGAAGCATTTTGGACCATAAAAGTGAAGAAAACGGCAAAGTCTCAATTTTCCTTGATGGGAACAGTACCTGACGGCGTCACAAGTTCCTTAATGACGACATCAAGAGTTACAAAAGAGGTAGATGTGGAAGATACACGTGACGGTCCAGAGGAATTTTAACTATAGGACCTGACGGCGTCACCAAGGCCGTCAGGGTCAAAACACAAGTGACGGCCCAGAGGAAATTTACACATGACGGCGTCAAAATCAGATCTAGGCAATACGATTTCTATTATGGCGGCGAGTTGACGGCGTCACAACTTTACACATGGCGCCGTCACCCTGTAAAATCTATATATAGTTTTCCAATTTTCATTCATTAGTGTGCAACTTTGAGGGAAAAACCCTAGGTTGAATTTTCCAGCTTTTTCAAGGGTTCCAACCATTTGAATCTTTCATGTTCAATTAGAGATAAGTACTCTCTCAAATCATTCAATATGTCTATGTGTTGTTTGATTATATCTTACGCTTGTCTTCTATTTAACATGCTAGGCTAGATTTCTTTTGTGTTTGCTTAGATGTAGTGAAACCTAGATGTTGATTATGGGTTGATTGTTTGTTTATAGTCGTTACGGATGATTGTATTCGATGTTAGAAGCTTAAGAAAACTGGCAGACTTCCATTGGTAACTTGCTTGAACGTCTTAAGAAATATGATCGGAGGTGTACTATGATATTTGGTTATATTTAATGCGTAGGAGAATTCTAATGATCCCATGTTAGGAGCTTCTAACAGCTCAACATAGGAGTGAAGTAGGATCCTATAGAGTTAGGGAATATTGTACACGGCCCTACGACTAGTATTAAGGAATATGACCCGTCATCCATGCAATTGTAAGAAGCTATCAACCTGTAAAAGATATCTAGGGAGTAATGAAACCTAAGTAAACACAACTTTCCCCATCATTGTTTACACCACATTAGTATAATTAGATTTATTTTCATTTCTGTTATTTTACTTTTATTGCATTTGTAGTAAATTAGGTTAGTTGGCTAGCAACTAATTCCGCCCACTCCTTCAAAACCCGAGATTTTAATTGCTTTTATAAAATATAAAAATACAAAAAGAATCATCCCTCACCTCTAGACCTAGTTTAGGAGGCTTTCTAATCCTAGCGACACTATTCCAGAGTTGAACGATCAATCCTCCGGTACTTGTCACTATACTTTACTACAACGATCAGGTACACTGCCTGGTGGGGGTTGTAAGCTTATCGAGATCCCTTAAGAGGTAAAACCTGTTGCGATTCCCACATATCACATATATCATACCATAATGGTTACGCCAAGTTGATGTATGCGAATAAAGTTGCTCAGAATTTTTAAACATAACCTGCAAAAAAGACGTCTCTCGTAAATATAAGATTGTGCATGTAAGAGATATGGAGGCAATGAGCAGAGAACCATGTGACTAATTAATTACCAACTCATACCAGAACTCCATATAATGCTCCGTTGTCATTACTGTAAGACGCCCAAAGCTAAAACAAACCCCTGTTCATTGTAGCATGAAGACATGCCAAACGAAGATTACACAAATGAATGTTAAACAATGAAACATAAACAACTCAAATGTTGTTGATTCAAATAGATTTCCTACAAGTGCAGATATTTTACCAACCTCGATCAAATGCCATCATAAATCCAAGCACAACCAAGTAAAACACTCACATATAAACTAAAATTAAAAATTAAAAACCAAATATAACACGTTTTAGTATACAGACACATTAAGAATTTAACATAAACCAATGGAAGTTTAGCATAAAGAGTTAATCGTACCTGATGATGATGGCGGTTTACTTTTATTGAATGATTTTGGGTGTCGGTCTTTTTTTTTAATAACGTAATAACATGTTTGTATATAAAAACCCTAATACATTAATATTTGATAACCTTGACAGCCTCGGCCACCATACAAATACTCTGGTTAGCATTAGGTCTTGTGCAGGGGTTCGTGAAGGACACTGGAAATCGATAATTGGTTCAGCTTCTTCATCTTCTTATTCTTCTTCTCCTTCAGGAACTTGTGAAGCCACAAATGGCTGTATATTCAAAATTCTCATACAAATATTTTCAAATCTAAAAGAGAGCACAAAAAATTCACCGGTAAATAAAACCAATAAAATAACATATAAAGAACTGTTAGACAAACTAAAAACACCATGCATCCATTATAAATTATCATATACAACTATGTTACTTGATTTATGATGAACATCGTTTGTGTATATTGGAAAGTTAGGGTTTTAGAGAGTGCCGTATCTTTAGAGAAGATGGCTGTGGAAATTATAATATTAGGGTTTTGAGAAAATAACCGTATAAAAATTAGATATACGGATTAGCAATAATAATTAACTGCAGAGTTTTATAAATTTGGTGTTGCAAAATAAAATCAAAAAAGGTGTTGGTTCAGTGGTTAAGATACATGTTACTCTTTAAAAGGCCTAGAGTTCGAACCATGTTAGTCTATTTTTTAAAAAAATTTAATCCGAATTTTGATAGGTTTAATAGTTGCGTAGGTGGACAATAATTTAATTAAATACGAATTTTAATTAAACAAAATTATGCTTAGGTGGATCAATTGTGATGACATGGCATCAATCACAATTACATGGCATTGAGGTGACATTAATAACGTCATACGCCTCCTGTTATATATAATGTAGAGATATATATTACAATTACATGGCATTGAGGTGGCATTAATGACGTCATACTCCTCCTGTTATATATATATATATAGAGAGAGAGAGAGAGAGAGAGAGAGAGAGAGAGAGAGTTAGGATCAAATAGGAATTAAAGTTAAAATAGGAAGGATAGGAAGTAATATGGACCAATCATTTTTCAAAAGCATGGAGGGTTATTTTGGTCATATCAGAATTTGCTAGTAGTTGATTATTTCCTACAAAAAAGGAAGACATCTTCTTTATTTCTCTCTTATTCCTAATATTGCAAATCATTTACACGAATATTTCCCATCCAGGTTATATTCATGACATGGATGCAGATACCACTCCAGAGAAATGTAAGTTTTTATTGTTTCAAGACTCTTGTTGCATATGCTCATTTTTTAAAGATGCTTTATTATGATATATGCCTGCATCTCGTTTATGAATGCCGCTCGTTTATGAATGCATTTCGTTTATGAATGTTGATCTATTAGTTATTTTAATTTATTTGTTTTCTTTTAATTAATTATCCCAAAATCATACCTATGATATACCAAGCCTCCTTTTCGTTAGTCTCACTAGACTTGATGATATGCATCATATCTTTACTGGAATTCCCAAATAGAATGAATGAGAAACATTCTTCTCACTATTAAATTCTTTTACATCCATTCCCATTGTTTACTTGTGAAGTACTGTAATATGGCATCAAAGAAGTAAGATAAAACATTCTATCCCATTGTTTACTTATGAATGTTGATCTATTATCTATCAAATAATATATATGTTGATCTAATCATGCTACATGCCTGCATCTCGTTTATGAATATTGATCTACTAGTTATCAAATAATATATTTGTTGTAGTGGTCGATTACCACAAACTTTCCTCCCTTCCTTGTATTTGGTGTTGATCTAACAGATTATATATCTATATTAACAGATATTAAACATGCTACATGCATTCCTTTATCTTTTTTTATGAAGACATGTAATATGTGCATTCTTTTACAGATAACCAGAGAGTGCCCATAATAAGATCATTTGGTATTGAGAAAGCAAGCCCGAAAGGAACTACGATACATTGGATACCAGATGTGGATGAATCTATTAAACCACGACTATTTACGCGGTTTATATCCATTGATGCTGCATACGAGTCATATAAAGAATATGGCAAAAAAGGTGGATTTGAGGTTAGAAAAGCTACACAGGAAAAAAACCGTCATGAAGTTTCTCACAAATGGATTGTGTGTAGTAAAGAAGGCTTCTTACCCAAAAAGAAACAACAAGGTACACAAGCATCATCAGAGAATGAGGATGGTAAGAAGAATCAAAACCGTAATAGGCCATCATCTCGTTGTGGGTGTGAAGCTAAAATATGTCTCCGTTTGACTCGCAATAAACAATATGAACTATATTTTTTTGAAGAGAAGCACAATCACGCTTTAGTTCATCCAGATGATAGACATTACTTGAAGTCATTACGGAAGCTTAATTATTCAGACAAGACATTATTAGTCAAAATGTCGAATCGAAATATTGGTCCTGTTGTAGCATATAATATTTTATCAGAGATACATGGTGGTTTTGACAAAGTTGGTGCGTTACCTCAAGATGCAAAAAACTTTAAGTGAGACATTTTAGCTTGTATTGGTGACAGCGATGCTAATATGATTGTTAAGATGTTGACAAAAAAGAGCGAATGTGTATCAGATTTTTCTTTCAGATATCGCCTTGCGGATGAAAAGTATTTGATTGGTTTATTTTGGGCTGACGAGCAGGCGAAACGCAATTACTATGCCTTTGGGGACATTATTTCTTTTGATGCAACTTACCGTTCAAACAAGTAATTTTGTTTTATCTTTTTTTGTTATTAGTATACTTGTTTATGTTCTTCGAGTAACTGTTTTCACTTATATTTTTGTAAATTTTTTTGGTAGATACTCAATGAGATTTGTACCATTCACCGGTATTGATAATCACCAACGGTCGGTTAACTTGGGAGCTGCTTTGTTGCATACTGAAGCAACTGATTCATTTAAATGGATGTTGGAAATGTTTAAGGAAGTTTTTCTTCATGAACCAAAAGTCGTTGTTACTGATCAAGACCCCGCAATGAAAGTAGCTTTGAAGCTATCTATACGAATGCGAGACATCGATTTTGCATGTGGCATATTATGGAGAAGTTAACATCCAAGGTAAAGTTAATATTTAGCAATATAGTTATGTACAAACATATTTCATTAGTACAACATCACAAGTGCAGGTGCTTTTTTTCATGCATCTTAGTGCATTATGTAATAGATGCACTTATTTTTAGTCAATGATAATTTTGCATAAATTTGATGACAGGTTGGGACATCTATATCTAGTTCTGGGTTCAAAAAAAAAGATCTCAAAGATTATTTGGACCGACAAACTAGACCCAAATGAATTTGACGACAAATGGTCATCAATTGTGAATGAGTTTAATTTAGAGGACAACAAATGGTTGTCTGATATGTTCAAGTTGAGGGAAAAATGGATACCGGCTTACTTTCGTGATATGCCATTGTCTGGGCTTATGAGGACAACATCTCGTTCGGAAAGTGAAAATCATATGTTTTGGAGGCTATTGAATCCCGATTTAACATTTGTTGAATTTTTTAGTCATTTTGAAACTGCTGTTCAAACACAGAGATTTAGACAAGGCAAAAATGATCATGACACGAGGTATACTACTCCGAAAACGGAGACCACGTTACCTTTTGAGACCGAGGCTATTTTTATTTACACCAGAAAAGTGTTTGTGGACATTGTTCAGAAGGAGATGCTTGCAGCAGTTCATGCATGTTATTGTATTGGAGTTGTGTCCATCGACGATTCAAGAAAATATACAATCTTGGATACGGATGTCATAGTGAAAAATTATGATGATAATGGTAATGAGATTAAAGGAGGTCATGATACAATTGAAGTCCAGTACGAGGTATTTCTATTTCAATAATCACATGTTTAAAAAAAAAGATTCATACAACTACTTTACAAAGACACACTTTGCATCTTTATATTCGTTCACGAGATTAATTGACGTGTGTTACTAATTACAATTTCAGGTTGAATATAAAGAATCAGATGGTACACTACTATGTACTTGCCACTGTTTTGAAAGATGCGGGCTATTATGTCGACACATATTTTATGTATTAAGGATGTTAAAGGTGTTAGAGTTTGACAATCAAAGTACACATATTGCGGAAGCTAGGATCAAGTAATAACACGTATAAAGATTAACTAAAACATAAATAGAAAACATACCCGATGCACTTCAAATAAACCTTGATTCTTGTACAATTAGATCAATGATAAACCCCTTACCGTTTTGTTTATCGATCTCTTGATAATTACTAAAGTAAGTAATTACCTCGTTCTTGTACACACAAACTACCAACGAATAAAGGTTTGATGCAAGTAAACAAAACACTTAATTTGCTTATGAAAATTTCGATCCTAAAACCCTTATGGGAGTGAGGATCGATCGACCAAGAGAAGAAACAAGGAGAAGAAAACTTTAGGGTTTTGTGTGTGTGCACAAGAGATGTGAAACCCTAATCCTTGGCCTTGTATATATACTAGGTGATTCCTTGGAGCACAAGCAAGGGTGGATCGACCCATGGTGTGGGCTTCGACCGGCCTAGGCACCCTTGGGGTGTTTCTAGATCCTTCTTGACTCCCTAGTTACACTCTAGTCCTCGTTCTCTTATCCCTTAATAATAATTAATACTTACGTTTAATATTAATGATTATTTAGTCCCTTAAGTGTTTATAAATATATATATACGATACATTTAACATATATATATTTATTTACATTATTCTTGTTTGTAAAGTGTGCAATCCCGAGGTCTCGGGTTCGATACTAGACATTTACTAATTAATATTTATACGTAACTTTTAACAGCTCCCACTCGTATATCTATTAATAGTAAAATGACAATGGTTAGCGTCTTGCAACACTCCAATGCCCCTAGTTCGACCTGAGCTAGGTTTCCTGGAAAACCTTTAATGATTCATCATTATTATTATCCTTTCGCCTCTAATACTACATTAATAAAGATGTGAGGTTCTTTATTAAATTCTGTTTCTCGTCTCTTTATGATTGAACAAAATTACCAAAACATCTGAACGTATTCCAGATAGACTTTGGGCGTGGCCACGCAAACATTTTGTCAACCCTACGAGGGGCCCAGCAGTATTAAACTTCTGAACAAATCAGAAGGAGCGAATTCTCTCTTGACTACAAGAATAACCCATGAACTTTGCAACATTCTGAAAACAACCCTTATGACTTCCAATTACGGTAAGCGGTAGATTGCTCCACAAAATGCACTACATCCATGACACTTATCTGGTATCTCAAGTCTGAGGATAACTATTAAATATGATTCTCACAATAAATTTAAATCATATTGTTGGGATAAGTCCAATACTCAATTCATTGAATATCATGTGAAATTGGTATGACTACGCATCAATATACTTTCAAGTATATCCTAAACCAATACTCAAAATTGTCTTAGTTTAATGATATTCCCATATCATTAATCGACAACAGACTATTTAGAATAATAAATTATTCACGGATCTTAAACATGCAAATATAGGATATATTATTAATAAGACAATGAATAAATAAACATAACCAATATTTTATTTCAGTAAATATTAATAATTGTACATTACATCCTTTATCCAAATACTAATCACAAATGGGCATGAAACTATCAGCTAATTTAAGTCCTATTCCTTCAGCATGCTTGTAAAGCTTGGTGCCAGGTAAAGGCTTTGTAAATTGATCAGCTAAGTTTTCATCTGTGTGAACTTTGAGCATTTCGATTTCACCTATCTCAACTTGTTCTCTGACATAGTGGTGCTTAATCGGGAAATGTCTGGTGCCTCTCATGATTCCAGGTTCATTGGCAAATGTAATTGCGGCTGAGTTGTCACAATACATTTTTATAGGTCGCTGAATCGAAGGCATAACCCCAAGCCCTGAAACAAACTTCCTAATCCAAACAGCTTCCATTGCAGCTTCTGAAGCAGCTATATACTCACTTTCTGTAGCAGACATTGCCAGTACACTCTGCTTTTTGCTCCTCCAATCAACAGCTCCTCCATTAATGACAAAGACATAACCCGTCTGAGACTTCGTATCATCTTTATCACCTTTCCAAGAAGCATCGCAGTAACCTGTTACATCAAGCTCTGCAGATGGAGTACCCCCATATACTAAGAACATCTCTTTAGTAGCCCTAAGGTACTTAAGAATATTCTTAACAGCAGTCCAGTGTTTTTCACCTGGGTTCTGCTGATATCGACTGGTTAAATTCTGAGCAAACGCAACATCAGGCCTTGTGCTTTTTACCGCATACATTATAGATCCCACAGCCGAAGCATAAGGGACTCTCTTCATGCGTTGCACCTCTTCGGGTGTTGAAGCACAAACTTTGTTGCTCAAGCCATGTTGCTCTTGCATCGGCAAATATCCTTTCTTGGAATTTTGCATACTGAATCTCTTCAATATTTTATCAATGTAAGCACTTTGGCTTAATCCAATTAATCGCTGAGATCTATCTCTATATATCTTGATTCCCAGAATAAATGCAGCTTCCCCTAGATCTTTCATAGAAAAACAACTTCCAAGATATTCCTTAACCTTTTGTAAACTTGGAATGTCATTCCCCATGATCAATATGTCATCGACATATAATATAAGGAAAATTACATTACTCCCACTAGCTTTGTGATATACACATGGCTCATCAAGATTTTGAGTGAATCCATACTTCTTGATTTCACTATCAAATCTTTTATTCCATTGTCGTGATGCTTGCTTTAATCCATAAATGGATCTCTTAAGCTTGCATACACGATCTGGGAATTCTGGATTTACAAACCCCTCAGGCTGCGCCATATAGATGTCTTCATCTAGGCGACCATTTAAGAAGGCGGTTTTGACATCCATTTGCCAAATCTCATAGTCATAGTAAGCGGCTATGGCTATAAGAATCCTAATTGCCCTTATGTCAGCTACAGGAGAAAAGGTCTCCTCATAGTCAACACCTAAAGTTTGAGTATAGCCTTTAGCTACCAAACGGGCCTTATAGGTGTGTACAATGCCATCCATATCAGTCTTCTTCTTGTAGAGCCATTTACTCCCAACTAGCTTGGCACCCGGAGGTAGGTCTACTTCTTCCCAGACTTCATTATCTTTCATGGATTGCATTTCCCCATTCATAGCTCCCTGCCATTTTTCCTTTTCTGGACTATTCATAGCAGCTTTATAACTTGTAGGTTCATCAAGATCCCCTATCAAGTTGTCATCACACTCCATGTTTAAACATAGACGTGTAGGAGCCTTCACAGATCTTGAAGATCTGCGAACGGGAATCACTTCAACTTCTGGTGGAGGACCTAAACTTTCAGGTTCTTCAGGAAGTTGGCTAGTGTTTTCAGAAGGTGTCACATCTTCATGATCGTCTTCCAGATCATATACTCTCCCACTGAATTCTTGAGATATGAGCTCCTTTTCTAAGAAGTCTCCATACCTTGCAACAAAAACCTTGTTTTCTGCTGGGTAATAAAAGTAGTAACCCATAGTTTCCTTAGGGTAACCTACGAAGATGCACTTTACAGATCTTTGTTGGAGTTTGTCTGCTGAGTCACGTTTAACATACGCCTCACAACCCCAGACCTTTAGATAAGACAAGTTAGGAACTTTCCCAGTCCATACTTCATATGGAGTCTTATCAACCTTCTTTGTTGGAACCATATTTAAAATGCGAACTGCAGATTCCAAGGCATAATCCCAAAACGAGTAAGGAAGAGTTGTTAGATTAAACATAGATCGTATCATATCTTGCAATGTACGATTCCTTCTTTCAGATACACCATTTTGTTGTGGAGTATATGGAGAAGTAAGGTGCTGGACAATTCCCTCCTTTGCTAAGTAATCTATAAACTCTTGACTCAGGTATTCACCACCTCTATCGGATCGAAGAGCTTTAATCTTCTTTCCTAGTTGCAACTCTACTTCTGCTTTAAACACTTTGAATGTCTCAAACACCTCATGTTTATGTTTAAGTAAATAAACATAACCATAACGGCTGTAGTCATCCGTAAATGTTAAGAAGTAGCTAGCACCTCTCCTTGACACATGTCTAAGTGGTCCACACACATCTGTGTGAATAAGACCAAGTAGATCATTCGCCCTTTCAATCCTATTTTTAAAGGGTTTCTTAGTCATTTTCCCAGCAATGCAAGATTCGCATTTATCAAATGATTCATCATTGATCTTTTCTAAAAGCCCATCATGTTGCAGCTTTTTCATGCGATCTTTGCCAATGTGAGCAAGTCGACAATGCCAAAGATAAGATGAATCCAGACCTTTCTTGATTCTCTTATTGTTGATGCTATACATTGAATTATTTTTAACAAAAGCTTTATCATTATCATTCATATCAATTTCAAAGACACCATTCACAGCAATAGCATTAAAATAAAAAACACCATTTAAAGAAACCGAAATTCCATTGCTAGAAATAGTATGCTCAAAACCAAGGTTCAACAAACATGAAAATGAAATTACACCTCTAACAATTGACGGTGCATAATGACAATTATTTAAAGATAGTACTAAGCCCGAAGGCAACACTAAATCATAAACTCCTATAGCTTCAACTCCTGCATGCGCTCCGTTACCAACGTGCAAGAATTGTTGTCCATAGGCCAGCTTTCTCTCAACTCTAAACCCCTGCAAGGTATTGCAAATATGAATGCCACATCCCGTATCATATACCCATGAATTCAATTTAGGAGTAAGAGTGAATAATTCAATCATAAAGAACGCACCTGATGAACTGGGGTTACCAGCTTCATTCCCCTGCTTCTTGAGTCGCAAGTCATGAATATAGAGAGGACAATTGCGCTTCCAATGGCCCTTTTCATGACAATGGTGACATGCCTGATCCTTCTTGTTTGGTGGATTCACCTTTTTCTGCTTAGGCTGATGTTGCTTCATCTTGGGTTCAGGTTGATAGGCCATGACCTGCTTGCCTTTGTTAACCTTCCCTTTGCCTTTGTTCACATGCGATTTCTTCTGGATTCTCCCACCATGAATTGCCAACACTTGCGGGGTAGGATTCTTGACCTTGGCTGGTAGACTTTTCTCATACTCAATAAGCAATGCGAGTAATTCAGATACTGTCTTCCCCGAGCAGTGCATATTGAAGTTCTGCACAAAACCAGCAAAGTCCTTGTTAAGGGACCTGTTGATCAAGTGCACTTGCACATTGTCAGGGTAACCAAATCCAATTCTGTGAAGCTGATCAAAAGATTCCTTCATCTCAGTCACATAATCTTCAACTGGTTTACCATCACCATGCTTGCAGTTATGTAGCTTGTCCAATTCATCATACAATTCAACTGCTGGTGGTTTCTCATAAGATTGCCTAAGAACATCAAGCATATCTTTTGGGAAAAAGTACTCAAACTTCTTTTGCAATTGAGCACTCATGCTAGTGAGCATTAAACAAGCAACCTCATTAAACTTAGCATGTTCCACCCTCCATGCCGCCTTGACTGCTTCTGGTTCAGAAGCAGCAGGCTCAGCTGGGCATTCTTCGGTCAAATAGTCCATTTTACCGGTCGACCTCAAGACAATTCTAAGTGAGCGGTACCAATCATTGAAATTCTTTCCAGTCAGTTTCTCTCTCTCAAGATGACTCTTGAAAGCAGAAATCACAGATGGGGTATCGGGTTGAGCCATATCTACAGATAAAAGTTCAAACATTAGTATTTTCGATAATAAATATCTTCAAGAAAATAAAATACCCATTAGTTATATTCATATAACCACCAAAATTTTCTTGAAAACCTAGGATCTAACTTTACATAGTTCCACCACATCAGTTGATCTGCTAGTGGTGAAAGTACAAAAGATAGTAATCTGTCGAACAATAATTGGCAAACAAGATTTCCAATTCCTAGATCATTATGGGAATTACATCAAATTGATTCATCAATTTGCCTTGTAAGCATGTTTCATCCCATCTCATGCCTTAAGTTCTAGGTCTCACGCACAACTTAATTAAGTCGTCTACCTTAGAAACTGTAAAATTACAATTATGGTCTCACGCGTTAAAAGAATTTTACCTTGTTATAGTAATTTAGCCTAGGTCTCACGTTTACTAAATTAAAATTCCAAGTGTTTCTTATAGGTAGATGGCATGTAACTTAAATTATAAAGGGTATTTATTTTTGATATGTCAATCAAAATATGTACAAAGATGCATGCACTCATCTTTATAACATAAGTTTTCATAAAAACTTTTTATATCCAATTTGTGAAATTAATACACAAAGTTTTACTTGAGGTTTATGCCAAAACCCTAAGATGACTTTCTACAACATATGATTTTAAAAGTAATTCGTTTAAGACATATTCAAGATTGTGATAACCAAGGCAGACTCTAAGGCTCTTTTCTAAGCCTTCAAATCACGGTTATGAATATCATCTTAAAAGACTTAATTTTAAAAACATATTTGCACAAAACATCATTCAAGCAAAAGTTTATGGATTCAATCTCAAAATAGTAATAAAGTTTGAATTTTGCTAGTCTCGACTGGGAGCTGATTACCGTGCGAATCGGACCACGATTGTCAATAAGACCTTGCAAGATTCTTACTTTATCACTTTAGGGTTTCAAAATTATTAGTCCATATTATTTTCTTTTATGAAAATCACCCTTTTTATTGCTTACATCAAGTCAAACAATTAAGAAAACAATAAAACAAGTAATTTAAAGAAAATAAACAACTAATAATAAAACCTGAAACAATTAGCCACATGCAAACCATATTAAAAGATCCTAATAAAATCAATTCTAGGTATAATTATGCATGTAATCACCTAAGGCCTTCCCTTCTTAATGGAAGTGGAGCCACATACATTGACGAATCAATTGCGTAGGCCAAAGATAATATACACACCACATAGCATATAAATTGATTTTAATATATATGGAGTCTTCCCCAATTTTAGATCTATTTAAAACATGTGACATAAATAAACAAACAAGATCCATGACTAACATGCATGTTTCGTCACGGATTAACCTAACAATTAGCACATAGGTCACAAGTATGTTCACAAAAACCGGTTTAGACCTAGGGTTTCTATATGATTATTATATAATCAAGAAAACCACAAACCCTAATTAGGGTTTTATAGTGGAAATCGACCCCCCCCTTAAAATTAGGGTTAGGGTTACAAAAAATTTTTTTAAAAAAATTTAAAGAAAACCCTAGAAAAACATGTATCTAAAACAATTAAAGATCCGATTTTTATTACGTTTTAGTAATCAATTACATGTTATCCATGGCTCGTGATGCCACTGTTAGAGTTTGACAATCAAAGTACACATATTGCGGAAGCTAGGATCAAGTAATAACACGTATAAAGATTAACTAAAACATAAATAGAAAACATACCCGATGCACTTCAAATAAACCTTGATTCTTGTACAATTAGATCAATGATAAACCCCTTACCGTTTTGTTTATCGATCTCTTGATAATTACTAAAGTAAGTAATTACCTCGTTCTTGTACACACAAACTACCAACGAATAAAGGTTTGATGCAAGTAAACAAAACACTTAATTTGCTTATGAAAATTTCGATCCTAAAACCCTTATGGGAGTGAGGATCGATCGACCAAGAGAAGAAACAAGGAGAAGAAAACTTTAGGGTTTTGTGTGTGTGCACAAGAGATGTGAAACCCTAATCCTTGGCCTTGTATATATACTAGGTGATTCCTTGGAGCACAAGCAAGGGTGGATCGACCCATGGTGTGGGCTTCGACCGGCCTAGGCACCCTTGGGGTGTTTCTAGATCCTTCTTGACTCCCTAGTTACACTCTAGTCCTCGTTCTCTTATCCCTTAATAATAATTAATACTTACGTTTAATATTAATGATTATTTAGTCCCTTAAGTGTTTATAAATATATATATACGATACATTTAACATATATATATTTATTTACATTATTCTTGTTTGTAAAGTGTGCAATCCCGAGGTCTCGGGTTCGATACTAGACATTTACTAATTAATATTTATACGTAACTTTTAACAAAAGGTTAATAGTTTTCTAAAACGATACATTCAAAGGCGTTAGACAAGGGATTGTGTTCCCATCAAGTCATCTGAGGCCAGCACAATCCGACATGGGTTAGGCGAAATTCAAGAGCAGTCAGGTGCACTTATCCGAGATATTTACTACACAGTTGATGCAACAATTAATCGACTGCTGAGTAACAACGCGAAACTAGCTGCGTACAGGATGGTGCAAAAAGAATTATTAGAAAAAGCAGATGCGGAAATGGAAAACCAACCAGTTGTGGGAAATAAAGAATTCATCAATGCATTGCTTGATTTGCCAGAAATAGAAGAAGGCGATGATATAATATTGAATCCAATACCTATAGATCCTAAGGGTTGCGGCCGTAAAAGATTAAAGAGTGTATATGAGGAAGCTTCCACTAAAAAACAAAAGCAAACGAGGGCTTGCACGAAGTGTGGAGAGAGCGGCCACAACAGTCGTACTTGTGACAAAAAAAGATCGACGTCGAAAGAAAAAGCTCCGATTTCTGAAGAATAAGATTTATCAATTTTTTTATTATTTGTTATTTGGCTATTTTTTTCCAGCTTATACGAGCTTTTATTTGTTTGGATTATCGTGTTTGAATTAGCTTGCATTAAGAATTGACTTTATGTTATTTGGATTTTCATATATGAAGTACCAGATGCATTTTTTTTAATAAGTATCTACACAACTGTTTCGACCTATACAAAAAGTTATACGTTTTTTATATCAGTTTGTCCGACTAATTTTTGTACCTCAATGAATCAGTCTCATGCCTTTGTTTACACACTTCTATTTCTTTACATAGATATATCCAACCGCTGTGAGGGCTACTGGCGTCGGTGTTGCAAGATCCATGGGTAGAATGGGGGGAATGATTTTCCCTCTTGTGATTTCCCAACCAGGTGCAACCACCAATTTGCTGAAGTAGTGTCTGATCTCCAAGTACACGAGTTTCACAACAGGTGCACTTAGAAGTTTATTTTGGGATAGCAACTGAAGTTTATTTCTACAAAATCAAGTTTTTGTGGTTTTGCACTTTATGACGCGATTCTGGTACCCAAAGACCAATCTCGGCCGAGATGGTGCAGAATGATTCTAAGGGGCTGTTTGGGTCTGCAATTTAAGGCTGTATGTACATCTAAACTTCAATATTTCTTCAACATAAAAAATATTTTGTCCTGTGATTCCTACTGCATTTAAGGGGCTGTTTGGGTATGCAATTTAGGTAATTGCACTTTCAATAAAATAACACCCAAAATGATAACAAACTCTAATAATCAGCACAAGATGCATTCAGGTAATTGTACTTTCAATAAAATAACACACAAAATGATAACAATACTTGTTCCAGAAAATAATAGTCTAACACCATTAAAAACACAAATAATAGTCTAACAAACTTTTATTGTTCACATTCGATGTTCTTCTAACCCCATAATGCCAAACGTTCTTCAATCCTCTCTAATGCATCTTCATTCAATTCTGTCTTCTTCTCAGGTTGTAGCCTAGCATAAAAATCAGCCTCGGCCAATACCTTCTCTTTCAAAATGTTATTTTTCCAAATAAGTAATCTTGTGACATACTTTTTCCGAAGATCAGCTAGTTGTGCGTATTGTCCATCACCCTCGGGCTTAAAACCTGTATTCCATGAAGCAAGCGAAGTTCCATCATATGTCTCCATGTGTCTCATTACGAACACACCACAATCTTTATTATTGTTAGTTGTCCTCCAAGCCATTTCTAGTCTGCGCGGCCATACACGACTCATTGTTGATGCATTTGGGTGCTTCATGATCGACAAATATTATGTGAACATTTCTTTCTGCACAATAATTAGGTTTAGTTTTCATCTGCAACACTATAATTAAAATTGTCTATAAGTCAAACTGTCTATGTTACATCATTAGAGTACATGCGGCATATTTTACCAGTTTTATTGGCACATTTTCATATTTAAATAGATCCCCGGTTGCACTGTTGTCTATAATGTCATAGCAATCATGCTTGAGATCGAAGCATAACACAAAAAAGTGCTTGTGTAGTATTATAGGGAAGAACACCTGTAAGTTGACAACATTCAAGTTATTATAGTGTCAAAAGTCACATTCGTATACCATTTTTAATTAACTGAATATATTAGAAAGGTGCATAGAGTTTTACCATATCAAATTCATTGATTTTTTCATTTATTGTCTCCAGAATTCTGTCCATTTCTTGTTTGAAAACATGAAACAGAGAAAAATCACCCAAAGGTTGCTTAACCATCTCTGATGTCTGAATTAAAAGTAACCACAAGAGTGAGATTTTATTACAATGTTTTTTATTATGCATATTGAAAATAGTGCTAATGTAAGTAAAATTAAATGTTTTACCAGAACTCCCGTGTGACAAAAAAGGCGAGATGTGGAGTTCGGGTTCCTGTGACGTTCCTCTTCATTTAGCTTTCGAGACCAAAGATCAATTATACCAGCATGAATTTCACACTTTGGTTTCAAGCTTTCAAATATCGCTCTATATACTTCTAGTCCTTCTTTTGTTTCGAATATGAATTCGCTAACAAAAAAACAACAAAACATATAATGTGTAACAGATGCAATGTGTTAATTAAATATAAAAAACATCGTAAGAAGAGTCAAGTTTTACGTACTTTGGTTCCCTTATAGCCGCAAAGATGCAACTTGATACCTTGTTTTCTATAGGATTTAGCTTGTCCTCGATACTTACCTTCCTCTTATAGTAAGGTGATTTCATTGCGCGAGAAAGTTTTGGTATTCGGTGACTCTTCCTTGTTTCCCTACATTCTGGTTTTGGAATTTCCATGGCTATTGGGATTGGTGCATCTACAATCATTGTTGCATCTAATAGATCGTTTGTTTTTCTTTCTTGTTTTTGAGATTTGAGTGGAGAATACCCAAGATCAAAAGACGGAGCTTCAAAGTCATTCATCCTTCTTTTTTTAGACACATTTCTTGCATTTATTGTTGCAATAGCATCTCTTTCCAATGGAGATAACAAATCTAAATCATCTAGCGTTTGTGTCGGTCTCAATTCCCATGTCTCTTTAGATGCTTCTTTGAACGTCTCATTTTCACACATGTTTGTTCCTTGCTTGTTTTTTAGTTGCTCTTTTCCCAATTGGATTATGGAGTCTTCTTCGTCCTCCAACCTATTTAGCTGTTGTATCTCCTCATTGTCGGGGTAATCACGCAAACTTCGAGCCAATAGACTTTTAAGATATACCTTTGCAGCCTTTTGAAGTTGTTTTTGTGCTTTGATTTCATAAATATACTCCTACAAAAACTATATATCAGGTGCATATATCTACACAGGCAACTATTGTTCCATAATATACATCGTAGTCGAATGCATTTACCAAAATCTTTTTTTTTTACCTGAGCATTATAGGGATATTCCTTTATTCCTGGAGATAGATCAGATTCATTCCATATAGTATCAAGTAGATATTGTGTACCATACGGGTTAAATTGATCTCCATTATCAGGTTGAGCTCCATGTCCATCATCATTGCCAACTTCATATTCATCATCACTTTGAGATGCATCTCCATCATCACTATCAGTACTATCATCTTTGTTTCTCCCTACAATTTTAATTTGATTTTCATATGTATAATCCGATAAGTACAAGTTAAAACAATTATAATATATCATCTAAAACATACAAATTCATATATAAACAACAAAATTTATAGAAAAACAACCATTATCAGGTTCAGTTCCATGTCCATCATCATTGCCAATTTCATCTTCATCATCACTTTGAGATGCATCTCCATCATCAGTATCAGTACTATCATCTTTGTTTCTCCCTACAATTTTAATTCGATTTTCATATGCATAATCCGATAAGTACAAGTTAAAACAATTATAATATATCATCTAAAACATACAAATTCATATATAAACAACAAAATTTACAGAAAAACAACCATTATCAGGTTCAGTTCCATGTCCATCATCATTGCCAATTTCATCTTCATCATCACTTTGAGATGCATCTCCATCATCACTATCAGTACTATCATCTTTGTTTCTCCCTACAATTTTAATTCGATTTTCATATGCATAATCCGATAAGTACAAGTTAAAACAATAATAATATATCATCTAAAACATACAAATTCATTTATAAACAACAAAATTTATAGAAAAACAACCATTATCAGGTTCAGTTCCATGTCCATATGCATCTAAATATTCAATTTTTATTTGATGTTCATATGCATCTAAATATTCAAAACTAATAAAAGACAATACCTGTTGGTCTTGAATGTGAACCAAGATAATCTCGACATAGCTTTCAAAAGAAACATGAAGGACCAAACGTGTTCGTTATAAAGTAAATAACCGAATAGCGGTTAAGTTAGTTAAGTTAGTTAAGTTAGTTATTTCCAGAAGTTAGTTAATAACCGAAAAGGTGTGTTGTTTGGTTTGTACCTGTTCGAATGAAACAGAACCAACACAACCTTCTATTGAAACGTTGCAATGGTTCGAACACAACCATTCGCTTAGTATAAGTACTTATGAATTTGTAACATTACAATGGTTAGACAAATATAAGTTATCTTTTGTTATTGTTAGTTTGCAAATCAATAATTGTTTCACCAACACATCGATCCACATATATACGATTGGGACAACATTTGGCATCAAGAGCCTTGTTGGATATCTCGTTACAACCAGAAAACAAACCCAGAAATCCAGAAACTAGTGTATCGAGTTACAGAAACCAGAATCGAAACCCAGAAACCCACAACCAGAAAATAACGTAAACCTTTGATCCTTGTTACATTAGAAAGGTTGCATAGATAACTTAGGGACATAAGAAAAACCGTATACATTTTCTTTGTGTCGAAATTTGCAAACGAAAAAGGTTACCATTCAGAAAACTTTGGTACTTTGGTTTGTTGTGATTCGTACGCCACAGCAAAACCAGAAACTTGGAAGATCTTCTTGTTAAAGTTAACAACAAGAAACGTACTTGTGTGTTCTCTACTACAACACAACAAGAGAAGATTAGACGTCTAGAAAGATTGTGTACAAAGTTGGTACGCAAGAAGGAGAAGCGCGCAGCAGAAGAAAAAAGAAAAAAACAAATTGGCATTGCTTGGATTTAGAGATAGATACCGGTACATACAAACATATATACGAAGAATAGGCACGTTGGCAATACAAGAAGCAACAACAAGTTTGAAGAAATCTGAAGCGAATTGATCACTCACTTCATAGAAGAAAAATACCGACTAGGTATTAGGCGTTGTTGAATAAACGGTGTGGACAAGAAATAAAGAACGAGAAGGAGTATTGTGAGAGCAACGTTGCACAAGAAGCAAGCAATAGCAGGAACGACAAACAAATAAATTTGTTTAGACGTTGATTTGTGATTTTGGTACTACGAGTACTAAAAGAAGAAGGAGAGCAATATATTTGCTACGGTAACAATCTTTACCGAGAGAAGACTTGGATTAAGAGAAACAACGACAACAAATTCTGAAGGTTGATCGTGGCCAGAAATTCAATTCGAGTAGGAATTTTTGGAGTAAGCCTATACATAACAAGGGTACGAGGCAAAGTAGTAGGAGCCAAGTCAAGAAGAAAAGGAACAACGTGGAAATTTGGTTAATAAAACTCGACAACCAGATTTGAAAGGAGACGAGGAAAGATTAGTACGTGGTTGATATATCTCTTTGTATCGACACACAAGTGGGAACGCAAAACATACGAGGTCACGTTATCATTATTGGATTTCATTTATACGTTTATAGTATAGATAGTCATTTATTAGGAAATCCCGAGAACTATATTTGATCCCCGTATTACTAGGATTCCCGGATAACTATTTCTATTCCCCGTAGTAGTAAGGTTATACCATACTAGTTAGATTTCCCATATAAGTCAAAAGTGAAGATCATAAACACATCTAGAATGTCGGGTGGAGATGACACTAACGTCAATAGCACTGTAGTTAAACCCATTACACCGCTTACACAATATCAATGTCCTAAACTCAAAACCACAAACTACACTGTTTGGGCTATTCAAATTAAGGTCATATTAGAAGCACATGGTTTATGGGAGACTATAGAACCCAAAGAAAACACCCAAGCCGATGATAAGAAGGATAAGGCAACTATTGCCCTCCTATATCAAGCATTAACCGAGGATGTGATCTTACAAGTAGCAAGTTGTAAAACTGCTAGAGAACTGTGGGAATCATTGAAAAAGAGACACGTTGGAGAAGAAAGAGTGCAACAAGCACGATTACAATTCCTAATGATAGGATTCAATGCCCTTCAAATGAAGGATGAAGAGACGGTGGATGTATTTACAGATAAACTAAATGGTTATGCCACGAAGGCAAAAGAATTAGGAAAAACCTTGGATGAATCACTTTTAGTACGAAAACTATTAGACTCCACACCAGATAGGTTCATTCAGATAGTAGCATCCATAGAACAGACAAGTGATCTAGATGATATCACCCTAGATGAGATCACTGGAAAGTTAAAAGCATTCGAGGAAAGGATAAAACTCCGAAAGGGAGGACAAGCAGAAAGCCAGGATAACCTATTATTCGCACAAGGCGAACACTCTAGACATAAGAAACGTTTCAACAGGAATAGGGGTAGATCAAACTACTCAAAAGGAAACTGGCAGAATAAAGGAAATAGAGACAACTCGAATGGAGAAAACCCAACTCACAATGATAAATATAATAGAAAAAGAGGTGAGTGGAAGAAGAAGATTAAATGTTTCAATTGCGGGAAACATGGACACTTTCAGAAAGAATGTAGAAGTAAACCAACAACTCAAGAACAATCAAACCTTATCTATGAAGATGATGAACCATCACTATTAATGACTACACATAAAGAAGTATTGTTAAATGAAGGACAAATACAACCCGGAAAGTATGCTACAACAGATGATAGCATATGGTATTTAGATAATGGTGCAAGCAACCATATGACGGGAACGAAGAGTCATTTTAAAGATATAGACGAAAGTATCACTGGACGCGTTCGTTTTGGAGATGGATCATATGTAGAGATAAAGGGTAGAGGTTCAATAATATTAGGATGTAGAAACAAGGAGCAGAAGGTGATAACAGATGTTTACTACATACCAAACCTCAAGAGCAACATACTTAGTCTAGGACAACTTACTGAAATAGGTTGTAAGATCATAATGGACGGAAACAAGCTGACTTTGTATGATAAGAAGGAAAAGTTGTTGATGAAGGTAGAAAGGTCGAAAAATAGACTTTACAGTATTAGATTACAGATAGAAGCACCTATATGCCTCTTAGCAAATGTGAATAATCAAGCATGGTTATGGCACGCTAGATTAGGTCATCTGAACTTTGACGACATTAGCAAGATGACAAGAAAGGGTCTAGTAGAAGGAATACCAAGAATAAACCATACTGGACAAGTATGTGATGCATGTTTACTAGGAAAACATAGCAGAACACCATTTCCCAATCAAGCTAAATTCAGATCAAAGAACCCACTAGACTTAGTTTATGGAGATCTCTGTGGTCCCATAAGTCCAACAACACAATCCGGAAAGAAACTCATCTTCTTATTAGTAGATGATTGTACACGTTACATGTGGGCTTATTTTCTAACAACTAAGGATCAAGCCTTCAATATATTTAAGGAATTTAGACAGAAGGTTGAAATGGAGTTAAGATTGAAGTTAAGAATGCTGAGAACAGATAGAGGTGGAGAATTCACATCACATGAATTCACCAAGTACTGTAAAGAGAATGGAATAGCAAGACAGTTAACAGCACCATACTCACCGCAACAGAATGGAGTAGTTGAAAGAAAGAATAGAACGGTGTTATCAATTACCAGGAGTATGATGAAAGCAATGAAGTTACCCTTAATTTTTTGGGCGGAAGCAGTAAAGCATGCCATTTACATCTTAAATAGGGTACCTACACGAGCACTAGAAGATAAAACACCATATGAAGCACTCTACAAGAGAAAACCGAACCTAGAAAACCTTAGAATATTCGGATGCACAGCTTATGCTAAGATAACCATACCTCACTTGAAGAAGTTAGATGATAGAAGCATACCGATGGTTTATTTAGGAGTAGAGGAAGGATCAAAAGCTTGTAGACTATATGATCCAGTAAGAAAGAAGAAACATGTTAGTAGGGACGTAAAGTTTATGGAAACGAAACCGTGGAATTGGAATAAGAATGGAGATGATACGGATACACAAGACACATTTTGGGCTAGTTTTGTGGTAGACGAAGTTGATAATGGAAATCCTACACCAATCAACATAGAAAACATAGATAATACGTATCATGAAGAAGATCAAATACTGGATCCAATACCAGATCCATTACCTGATCCAGCATCACCAATTACACCACCAACATACAATTACGAACCCAACTCAGAAAGTGAAAGACAAACTACTATTAGTTCATTTGGAAGCTCATTAGGAAGCTCAGAAAGATATGATCACAGACCAGTACGAGGTTTAAAGAATATCAATGAAATTTATCAACATGCACAACAAGTAGAAACACCAAGCTTATTTTTCATTGAAGAAGAACCCCGTAACTACAAGGAAGCATCAAAAGACGAGAAATGGATTGAGGCCATGAAAGTTGAATTAGATTCAATCAACAAGAATCACACATGGACTCTCACAGATTTGCCAGAAAATCAGAAGGCAATCGGACTCAAATGGGTTTATAAAACCAAGAGAGATGCACACGGAAAGATCATTAGATATAAAGCCAGACTAGTAGCAAAAGGTTATGTACAAGAACAAGGAATAGACTTTGATGAAGTATTCGCACCAGTTGCTAGGATTGAGACAGTTCGATTAATATTAGCACTAGCATCATATCATGGATGGCAAGTACACCACTTAGATGTAAAATCAGCATTTTTACATGGAGAATTAAAGGAAGAAGTCTATGTTACACAACCTGAAGGTTTTATTCAGCAAGGAAACCAAGGAAAAGTATACAAGCTAACAAAAGCTTTGTATGGCTTAAGACAAGCACCAAGAGCTTGGAATGTAAAGCTTGATCAAACCTTGAAGTCATTAGATTTTAAGAAATGTAATCTAGAACAAGCAGTCTACACAAAAAGAAGCAAGAATTCAACACTTATCGTTGGAGTATATGTAGATGATTTAATAATCACGGGCACCCCAAAGAAAGAGATAGACTTGTTCAAATCCCAGATGGAAGATAAATTTGAAATGAGCGACTTAGGATTGCTAGCATATTACCTTGGGATAGAAGTTACACAGACAGGAGGAGAGATTACAATCAAGCAAACTGGATACATTAACAAGATCCTAAAAGAAACAAGTATGGCGGATAGCAATGATACGAAGATACCATTGGATCCCGGCACTAAGTTGGTCAAGGCGGAAGATGGAGAACCAGTTGACACAACTTATTACCGAAGTTTAATTGGAAGTCTAAGATACTTATTACATACAAGACCGGATCTTAGTTACTCAGTCGGACTACTCAGCAGATTTATGCAAGACCCGAAGGATCATCACCTAAAGGCAGTGAAACAAGTAATCCGATATGTGAAAGGAACAAAAGAACATGGAATCATATACAAGAAGGAAGGCGGCTGCAAGATAACAGGTTATAGTGACAGTAGTTATGGAATCAATACCGATCAAGGAAAAGGAACTACTGGAGTCGTATTTTACTTTGGAGAGTCACCTATTACCTGGTGTACTCAGAAGCAACCAACAGTGGCGCTATCATCATGTGAATCAGAATTCATGGCGGCTACTGCAGCAGCATGTCAAGCCTTATGGTTAAAACGTTTACTTAGTGAACTGACTGGAATTGAAGAAAAGAGGATAACGCTCAGAGTTGACAACGTATCAGCAATAGCACTCGTAAAGAACCCAGTATTTCATGGAAGGAGTAAACATATAGACATTCGCTATCATTTCATTCGGGAATGCGTAGAGAATGGTCATATAAATGTAGAACACGTTAGTGGAGAACTACAAAGAGCAGACATCTTAACAAAAGCTTTACCAAGACTCAAGTTTGCAACTATGAGACAGATGCTCGGAGTTCAAGACCTTGGACAAAGCAATGATCAAGATTAAGGAGGAGAATGTGAACCAAGATAATCTCGACATAGCTTTCAAAAGAAACATGAAGGACCAAACGTGTTCGTTATAAAGTAAATAACCGAATAGCGGTTAAGTTAGTTAAGTTAGTTAAGTTAGTTATTTCCAGAAGTTAGTTAATAACCGAAAAGGTGTGTTGTTTGGTTTGTACCTGTTCGAATGAAACAGAACCAACACAACCTTCTATTGAAACGTTGCAATGGTTCGAACACAACCATTCGCTTAGTATAAGTACTTATGAATTTGTAACATTACAATGGTTAGACAAATATAAGTTATCTTTTGTTATTGTTAGTTTGCAAATCAATAATTGTTTCACCAACACATCGATCCACATATATACGATTGGGACAACATTGAAAAGACTTTTGTTCCAAAACCTCCTACATCTAACTCTTCTTTTTCTGCATTCTTTAACATTTCATTATTCCAAAATTTAATTGCGGGCTTCAACTTTTCAACACTAGGTGCAACAGACCTTGTCGAATCCAAATAGAACAACTACATACAATATTCAATATTGTTAAATTAATGATATATATAACCTCTTTAACATCCTACCTGCTTATATAAATTAGATGCATATGATGAACTTTAAGATATACAATTATAAAGCATCAGTTACTTACTATCAAAAACAGGAGTGGACCAGTGTACCATGATTTATCATTTTCTCGTTTCCAGTTCAGCTTGCTCTTTCTCAAACACTTTAATAAGTAACCACACCAATCCATATTGCTTATATCTTCAATATTATCGAGACATGGTAAAAAAAACTTTGATTTACGGTTCCATTTGTTATCCCTTCTGCCAGTAAAGTCATTATTAAAACCAACATGTTCATCTTGAACATCCTACCTCCGTCTCGTTCCTTCTGTATCTGTTTCACAACATCTCCTACGTATACCCTTTGGATTTCCCCTTTTTTCGCCGGTGGATATTGTCCACGCCATTTCCTAGTGATGTTGTTACGTACATCAGCCCTTGTACCGTCTTCAACCTTAATTTTCCCCATTGGGAACCCAAAAATATCATGCACCGACTGTCTTGTAATCTGTAAGGAAGTTTTGTTGTCTGTTTCTAGACATAATGTTTTCGTGTTCAGCTTATCAACAACCCATTAACCTAGTTTTAATGGGTTACCTAATATATCTAGTTTCAGAATCGATGCAAATCCCATGTCCCTAACATCTTTCTTTTGAGCACCCGACAATGTTTTGACGACATTGAAAAGATTCGCAGGGCATTGCCTTGATGTGATGGACATAAGCCGAGTTGATTTATTTTCTTGGTGTTTAACATCTTCCGTCTTCCTTCCCGTAAGAATGTCGGGGTTTCGTGTCATATGTTGTTGTTGTACTTTGGGTGCATCTTGTTGTTTCGGTGCATACGAAACAAAGTCATCATCATCATCTTCCAGTTGTTGCACGACATCGATCTATATTAACATATATAAACATAAACTGGTTAGCGAGTGCATACGAAACATACTTTTCTTGCTTCATAAGTGTTTATTTACTTACATTTGTTCAGTTGCATGCTATTCTTAAATACTGGATTTTTTTTTCTTTGACATTCCTTTCATAAGCAATTGGCTACTTAACCTTGTACCTATAGCCAAAAAAAAAGTCATTTTAAATCATGCTTCATCTAAAATATAGCATGCTCAAAGTACAGATACATAGAAGATGCAAATGATATAGATACATGGAATATACAGGGAATATACAAGGAAGATGCATATGATATACATACAAAGTAACATATAGAAGGAAGATGCATATGATACAAAGATAACATATAGTAACATCTAATACGATATGTATATTAACAGATAATAGATACATGGAATATACAAGGAAGATGCATATGATATCTATACAAAGTAACATATAAAAGGAAGATGCATATGATACAAAGTAACATCTAATACAAAGTAACATATACAATGAATATGCATATGATATCTATAACTAACAGATCTACATGGAAGATGCATGGATGCTATAAAGTAATAGATTCATGGAAGATGTAATAAAATACCTTTTAATGAGTAAATAGCAGATACATGAAAGATGCAAAGTAACATAAATATGTAAGATGCTTATAATATCTATAACATATACATATGATACGAATGATATCAATTAACAGATACATATGATATGATATCTACATGGGAGATGCACGATATCTATATTAACATACATGCATGCATCTTAAAAAAAACCATGTACCTTTCAATGGGCCCTTTTGCACTTTCTTGATGGAAGAACTACGTGAATCCCTTAGAATTACAGGAAGATGCATGATCGAATTGGATTTTTTTCCTGCTTAGGGTTTAGAAGAGTTGGAGAAGAGTTGTTGAAATACGTCTATATTTAATAGTTATCATTAATTTGATTTCCCATAATTAGTGGTTTTGTAGTTCAGGGTGTAATCCATAGTATATTCAATTTCGCATTTACCATTTTACCCTCGTTTCATCATAAAAATCTGATTTTTATTGGATGTTTATTACCATTTTGCCACTATAAATCTTGTCCATTGATGCATCATCCAATGGTTGAAATTACTTCCTATCATTCCTATTTTAACTAATATTCCTACTAGATCCCTACCCTATATATATATATATATATATATATATATATATACGACATAAGCACTTCCCAATAGCGTCCACTTGTGTCTTCATGATCATATAGTATATTATACTAACATTGGTATGCATCTAGCAACATGCCAATGCTCCCAGAAAGACATGAGTGTTGTTTCGTAAATGTCTCAATATCAATAGTTGATTCTTATTTCATCCTTTTGCTATAGATATAGTGCTAAAATTGATATGGATTCAAGCCATTCCATAATTTAACTACTTTATTTCTTGTTATTGTAACTGAACTAGATTATCAAATGTAACAAGAATCATCATGACTACACTTTGTACGAAGATGTACCCCAGTTGAGATTTTCTATCGTCTTTGTCAGTCTCTAATCCAACATCAGTATAGCAAGTAACTCTGAGCTCATTATGGAAAACTAGACAGGGGGGGGTTGAATAGTTTTAACGTCTTCTTTTAATATTTTGGAAAACTTTAGTTTAGCTTTGAAACCTTGTTCAATTTTCGAACTTTGATTTGATCTTATGTGAACTCAAATCTTGAACAATATAAACAACTTTATCTAAGTATGAAAAATAGTAATGATGTAAGCTAAGTATATGAAATCAACACATGCATAATATAAACAATTATAGCTATATACGAGGGATAAGAAGTAAACATTTATTTTATAATCCATAATTATAGTTTTGTATGAAAACTATACTTGATCGAAATGAGCAATTGCATGTATGTTACCTTTTTAGTTTGATTGTAAAAAAACTTTGTTTAGTGAATGAAACTTTTGTTTGATCTTTATGCAAAATCAACACTTATATATATATATATATATATATATATATATATATATATATATATATATATATATATATATATACGTCTATGTCTACGAAAGTAATAACGATATAAGGAAGATAATAAGTAAGAGATGAAAAGATCAAACCGCGAGACAAAGCATTTATAGTGGTTCGGCTACAAGGACACCTTCCTTGCCCTACTCCACTCCCCGAGTCACCTACTCGAGAGTTTTCTTCACTATGTCAACAAGCTCTCTTATGGCGGAGAAAACCTTACACACCAATTATCACACCTTTTTCATAACTTATACACAACTACTTCACAACTTCTTCACAACTACTTCACAACTTCTTCACACCTAAGCACTACCTAATCACACCACTTTTTCTTCACACCTATACTACTTGCACACCACAATTAATTCACAACTTCCCTACCTACACACCTTACTAGCCTAACTCCTTATGCTTACTTCTATCTAACCAATATTCACAACTAATACACAAATGGATGAATACTATACAAGTGATGATGCATAAATAACTTGGATGTGGAGGTCACAACAAGTTGTAATACTTCTTATCTTGAAGGATTGAAGTATTCTTCTCTTGCACTTGAAAGGTTGAAGCTTGGATCATTTGGAAATCAAAGCTTATGATTATATGATCAAAGGGTTTAAGAGAATGGTATAGAAGATTTAGATCAGAAAGTTTATAGTGCAAAAGGTGAGGAAAAATGCCAGATTTGAGCCAGTATTTATAGGGGAAAAAATACTGTTTGGGAGCGTGGCCGGTCTCCTTAATTGTGTGGCCGGTCCCCTTAATTTACTAGCCGATCCCCTTAATGATTAAGGGGGCCGTCTAACAAAAAAAAATTCTTTAGAATTTTTGTCTTTTTGTGGGGAAGGTTTTTCCTGAAGAATATAGCCCTTTTTTGGGTAGAAATTTGAATTAAAAATATTTATTTTGAATAAAATATTTCTTTATAAATACAAAAACATTTTGTATAAGTTTAAAAATGTTTGTCCCATTTTATAAAAAATGTAAGGTTTGTAAAAATAAAAAGTCTGGTGATTTAAAAAATGTTCCTTTGATCATAAAATGCATTAGTCATTTTGTTTATTCATACCTTAAGTGATTGATTAGTTAAAATGAATATTTACTACTAAATACATGTTTACGTCATAATCTTTTAGTTTAACGAGTTTACATTTTGTGATTATCAAAACGTAGAGATATCGAGAAATATTAATAACGTTTTAGGCATTATTTATATCAACACTCATTTATGAGATTTCCTTCATAAACAAGAACCATATCTTTAGTATTCCTCAAATACTACTTATGAATAGTTTTAATAGCAGTCCAGTGACTTTCACAAGGGTTTTGCTGAAATTGACTACATAAGTTCTACGCGAACGCCACATCATGTCTTGTGCATCTAACTTCATACATAATAGATCCTATAGCCGAGGGATAAGGAACTCTTTGCATGTGCTTAACCTCGTCAGGCGTAGAAACACCTTGAGTATTGCTCAAGTTAGGGTTTTCTTGCATTGGAATATTTTCAATCTTGAAATTTTCCATCTTAAATCTCATCAGGATTTTGTCAAAATGAGCACTTTGACTAAGAGAATTAACCACTTTGATCTATCTCTTGTGATCTTGTGTAAAACCCAGAAATTTTGAACATCTAAAATACCCAAAATACCCTTATAATTTTAAACTCTTCACGATTATAACCTAAGTATGTAAACCTTTATTACGCGAGCAATAAATGAAATTTCGAATGTAAAACTCCTCTAATAAGTTTAGAATCTGTCTTTCACACTTTTCACCCTAAACTTTAATGATTTTCACATTTTGACCCTACACTTTGCTAAAATGGTATATAAGACTCTAGACTATGGTAGCTCTCATACTAAGGTTTTTACTTGTTTAAATTAGGAATTGTAAACCTTAAAATTTGACATTTGACATATATAAACTTTAAATTTTGATAATTTATGCTTAATATCCTAAACCTTGATATATTGACAACTTAAACCCTAAAGTATTATATTAGTCATATTAAACTTTTAAGTTTATTAAATTGTCAATTGTAACCCAAAAATATGAAAATTTCTAAATATGAAAGATTACTAATTCGGAAAACCTACTAAAATTAGAAAGTTACTTAACACGATTAAGTTACTTAAAGTGGAAACTTACTATAAATTGAAGGTTACTATATTTGGAAACTTACTATGATTGTAACCCTAAAATGAAAAGCCGACTAAAATGAGTAATCTGATTTAAAATAGTATTAATAATAAGCCAGTCGTTAATTCGTGTAGATTCGCTGAAGAAGGAGTGACTTCCTATTCTTATGTTATGATATGGCTTCGTTGGCGGTTTAAGGTACAGATATTATGCCTTTTTTGTAAAGGCCTTCTTTCTCTCATGACTCTTTACTTTTGATGTATGATTTTATCCCTTTTAAGCCATTGTTATGCTTCCTTTGTCTGATTCGTATTTGATTGATCCTATTTTGTTATGATTTGCTTGATATTTGTTGCATGCTATAGTTCTTATTCTTATAGCATTCTTATGCCCTATTTGTTGCCCATTATTTGATTAATTTGTAACCAGTCATGGGAAGTCCATGGCCTTGCCCTGATGCACCAGTGGTATTGACACTATCTGTGGAGGTGGGTCTTAGTCCACAGCGTTCCCTTTAAGCTAGCTATTCAGGCCTATATTTATTATTGTATACGTTTACTTAGCCTAGAGCTTGGTGCATATATATGTGTTTTGCAGGGGGCGTATGGATGCATCCTAGGTATTTTGTTTAGCATTATTTGGTGAATGTTTTGGTGTGTGTGCAATACACCCCTTTCACATAGTACATTTGGAGATGATCACTCCTATGCGCGCATTAGTATTTGTTGGGCATTTCTGTTAGTTCTACTTTTAGATGATCCTTATCTTGTCTTCCCTATTTTTGATTAACTTATGCTTGCCTTATTTCATTTTGCTTACACTTATGATTCGTTCCTTTTCTTTGATACGTTTGATATTCCTTATCTGTATTTTCCTTAATCATATTTTGTAAACCCTATTATATGTTCCATTTTTTTTCTTTGATATTTGTCTTAACAGGTTGCTTGGATTCATTCCGTATTCCTTTTCGTTCTCTTTTGTTATTAGGTTTCTTTTGTTTATATCTATTCATTGGGCTTTTTAAGCTCAGCCGCATTTCTTTTCCTGCGGAAGGTTTTAGTAAGAAGTTGGGTTGGGTGAAGAGTGTTTAGGAGCTCTTAGTGGACTACGCCGTCGATAGCTCCCCATGGATTAGAGATAGACTTAGAGTTTCTCTTTTGGTTCTTAGTTTGTAATTAGTTTGGGAGTTGTAATGTTTAGAATTAGTCCCTTATTTCTTTCCTTAGTACTGTTTTGTAACCCTTGTATCAGTAATGTATTTCCGTTTACTTGTGTTCTAATTTGACTCCAAAATGTTACACTTTAACCATTTTTGGGTTGGGGTGTTACATCTTGATTCCAAGGATGTATGTTGCTTCTCCTAAGTCTTTCATAGAAATACATTTACCAAGCCAGGATTTTACATCTTGTAGCATTGGGATGTTATTAGTTTATTACCCATGATAATATGTATTATTGACTCTAAAATCCAAAAACAATGCTCCAAGGTTGAAGATCTGTCTGTGATTCACAGTATCAAACAACCACTCTTTTGGTAAATAAAGCCATAATTATTACTAACCCTGAAATCCAAATCCAAAAACAATACTCCAACCTTGAAGATCTGTCTGATTTGTAGAGTGAGAGAAGTTTGAGATAAAGTGTGTTGTGTGATTTTTGGAGAGAGAGCACATGATTGAGAGAATGTTCTAAGGGATTCACATGTTTTGTATAGTAAAAAAGGAATCTGGATACCGAAAGCAAAATCAATTCAACTTCGGTATTTTGTTCGATTTGATCCACGCACTACAATTTTAGTTTAATTCAGTTTCTTCTTAGGGCATCAACTATGGTGGTTTATGAAAAGGTTTATAAAATTATAAAGAGTTCTAAAAACTTGTAAACTATAGTGAATATCTATTTCAAGCTTGTGTGGCATGAAGAGGTCTAGAATATTAAACCCAAGGTTTTCAAGATCGGGATCTTACCTAGGATCGTTTTCGGCTTTGTAAGATCGTGATCGTAAGATCGAATCGGGATCCTAAGATCCTACTATAATGTCATTTTTTAATAATCTTTGTAATATTATTCTAATCTACAATTATTATATATTATAAACACGAAATTATATGAATACTTTATGGAAATTTTGTCCTAAATTACGAATATGGAATGTTTAAGAAGAATTACATGTTCTTTTTTAAATTATATAAAAACATATACCATAAATTTGTAGTTTTTTAGTTTGCGGTTCGAGAAAAGTAAGATCGTATCGGAGTAGATCTTAAGATCCTATGATTAAGATCGGGATCCTATAAGATCTTAAGGTTGTTAAGATCCTACGTAGAATCCGGATCGTGTTTACTTTGTAGAATCGTAAAATCGTAAGATCAGGATCATAATTTAATGCCTTTTAATTACGTGTGATGTTCATAAAACTTGAAAAAGATTTATACATAGTGTAGATATGTTTATAAAACAAAAGGGTTTATAAAATAATATTATAACATAATTATAAACCTTTAAAAAGATTTACATAGTTGATGTTCTTAAAAAGTTTCAACCCAAACAAAATAATCTAAAAAACCCAAAACACCAATTGATTAACACTAGGGGTGTTCACGGTTCGGTTAATTAACCGAATAAACCGAAAACCGAACCGAAATAAAACCGAACCGAACTTGTTAAAACCGAACCGAAAAGAATTAAAAATTCGGTTTTCGGTTTGGATATGGGTTTAGCTATCTGAACCGAAAACCGAATTTATATAAATATATATATTTTTTATATATTTATATTATTTTAAATATAAAAAATATCCATTAAAATTTTATACTAATATAAAAAAACATTTTTTTATGCTTTGAAATATTTTTTTTCCCAAAAATATATATAATTAAATTTAAAAAAAAAATATATAAATAGTGTAATTTAAATAAAAAGTTCGGTTTTCGGTTTTGACCCATAACCGAACCGAACTTCGGTTCGGTTCGGTTATAGATATTTTCGGTTCGGTTCGGTTCGGTTTTCGGTTATGACTCAAAAAAATTTTTTAACCGAACAACCCGAACCGAATAAACCGATTAACCGATAACCGAACCGATGAACACCCCTAATTAACACCCCTGACAAAACTTGTTAAGAAGACGGTATCGACTAATACAGAAATAGTACATGGGCTAGGCCTAAATTCACATATGGGCCATAATCAACTATACATATACATATCAAGTAATACAGAAATAGTAATTGGGCATTTGCAGTAGACTACTCCAGTTATCAAGAAATTTGGGCCGGGCTATGGTCTAGGTCCGTTTGTACACTTCTAGTTATGAGTTTAGATGAGTTAGCAAGAGTGGTATAGAATTTTGAGTATGTTTTCAAGTTTAATGGTTTAGTTTATAGTGTACAGGAAAATCAATGTATATGTACAGTTTGCATGCACATGTACGTTCAGTATGTTTTCATGCTTAATGGATTAGTTTATAGTGTACAGTATGCGTGCACATGTACGTGGGTCTCATTTGAACATGTATGTGATAATTCAAGCACATGTATGTGATTTGGTACTCGTATGTCATCATGCATAGAGTTGAATATGCTTGCCGTTCCAAGACCAAAATACTTTTATACTTTGATATTACTCGTATAACTTTCAAAACTCGACTACAATAGTAGCAATTGTCTATATTTGTTGTTTATTACACTTATGTTACTCTACGTCTATGAAAGTACACAGTGTATTAGGTTATACGCTTGTTATAGGCAAAATTAGGTACCTATAACGACGTCAAACTGCACCAGTGTGGGCGTTAAACGCACGTTATAGCCCCCTTGCCTTAGCTATAACGGGTCTTTTCAGTGTGTTTTTTATTTTTTTAATGTTTATCTGTGTTTGTTTTTTGTAAGTGAAAGTTGTGTTTTTTCTTTTTGTTTTTGACTTGTAGGTACCGACAAAGAAGGAAAAGGAGAGGCGTTTTTCTTTTTTCTTTCTTTTTTTTTTTTTTTTTTTTTTTTCAATAACAAATTTTTATTTTAGGTCCTTGAAGTTTTTAAGGTTTGGTATTTTGATTTTTTTTTTTTTTTTTTTCTTTATGAGTTGTAAGTTTTATATGAATTGTAATTTTTTTCTTATTTTACGTTTTGGTATTTTGACATTATGTAATTTTATTTTTAGTTTAATGAAATTTGTTGTTTTAAAACAAATGAAAAATAAAAATTAAAATTAAGACTTACATGTACCTATAACTTGGGTTATATTGGAGAGGATGTTTTTCAATTTTTGATTTATAAAGATGTTATATGGTAAAAGCTGGGATAGTGCAAATAATTTACGGATAACTTGTACTACATCTAGCACTCTAACATGTAAAATTTACATGTAACATAAAATGACCTGTCACCCCATAAGGTGTGACTCATTACAAGTCTCTTTCTAAGGGTGCGTTTGGTAGGGGTAATAGGAATGAGGGAATGATCATAGTAGATATGATTGCAAGTGTTTGGTTAACATGTAAATCTTTTAAACATAAGATTGAAAGATATAAATTTTCCGTACTTCATACCACCCAAAAAGCCGGCAAGGAATGAAACTTTCATTCATGAGTGACCCACTTTATATATAAGGGTCCGTTTGGTATAGGGTTGTGGGAATGAAGGTAAGTTTGATGTCATTTGCATTTATTTGGTTGAGGGTTTTGACAAACCATTCCTGTGAGACCTACAAATAGAAACTCATAGATTCATACCACTTGGACTTGGTGGATTTTGCAAAACCATTCATGTAAGGCCCTATTTCACCACTAATTTCACTTACCCCTTTCTATTTATTAATATTTATCAAATAATATTCAAACCCAATTATTTAAACCAAACAACATTTTTTGAACTATCAAGCTTATTCCTATACCACCATATTATCATACCAATATCCATTAAGATTCCTATAAGCAAATCAAACGGACCCTAAAGTTATGCCATTGTGATTGATTGCAACATACCAGACGCACCCTTGGATTAGATGTATATGAAATACTGTGAGGTATTATGTAGTTGTATATGAATAAATTGTCATTTGCAGCATATTTTCAGAGTTCGCAAACACGATAACATTCCATCACATTTTCCCCTTGTATAACTGTTGTATAACTGTACTTGCATGAGCACAGCCCTACGCAACTCCTAACCACTAATACGTTGATCATCAAACAAATACTGTATCTATTTTTCATGTCTATTCAATAAACTAACATGTAAGATTTAATAGCCATAAGTATTTTCTGGCATGCAAAATAAACTGCAACAACTAATTAAGTGTCGTATCAGTTCACTTGAATAGTATTAAAGCAGTGTGCAATACAATGAATAAATATATATATGGACATATTTATAGATGAAAACCAAGTTGGAAGCTTTGCAAATTTGGCATATCATTGTAAAGATGAATATTTATCAGTTAAAAGTCACTCGTCATGGACCCTCTTTTCATTAGCTTTTACTTTCACACTAAATATATTTACTTGGTTAAATTAGATTTGAGACTTGTTGCATTTACATAACCTTTACAAGACATTATCATATATTGTTTTGATCCAACAAATGATCTATTTCATCAATATGATGTTAGATGTCGATCAACATTTTTACATAATTACTAGTTATAATGCCCGCGCACGCGCGGATTTTTTTTTTTTTTTTTTTTTTTTTGAATCATATATTTTTATTTATTAAAAAACAAATAATTTAATCTTTGTTTTGTTTGATTTATGATGTTTAATTATAGTTTTTCATTATTAAATATAATTTTTTAAAAATTTTAATTCTATTGTTAATTGTATCTTATCTATATTTTTTGTATTTATCTTCTACTTGTGTTATGGATAAATATAAAATATTACCTAATAAGAAAATAATCTTTTTTTTTTAAATAAAATTATTACTAAATAAGATATAAATTTATTTTTTTGAAATGAAAAATTCTCAATAGAGGTTTTGTTTTATTATATAAAAGATAAGTTGATATAATATATTCATCTTAAAACAAAACATGTTAGGACAAAAATAAAGGAAAACAACACGAAGTAATTTGGTCGATTACTTGTTTTGATAGGGTGAAACTGACGTGAAGATACATTGTGTTAGGTTTAAGTTATACACTACAAGAAAAATGCCTTTTAGTGACATCATTTTTAATGACACACAAAAAAAAGTGTAAGTGAAAGTACATGTTTACTTACACTTTTAAAAAAAAGTGTAAGTAAAAGTTTAACTTTTACCCACACTTTACATAAAATGTAAGCAAAAGTCTAGTTATGCCTACACTTTTAGAAAAGTGTAAGCAAAAGTCTAATTTATACACACACTTTTTAAAAAGTGTAAGTAATAGTCTTACTTTTACCTACACTTTTTAAAAAGTGTGAGCAAAAGTCTAATTTATAAACACACTTTACGTGGAGTGTGAGAAAAAGTGTAGTTTTACTCACACTTTTTGAAAAGTGTTACTAATAGTCTTACTTTTACTCACATTTTTTTTAAAGTGTGAGCAAATGTCTAATTTACACACACACTTTACATAGAGTGTGAGAAAAAGTGTAGTTTTACTCACACTTTTTGAAAAGTGTGTGTAATAGTCTTACTTTTACCTACGCTTTTTAAAAAGTGTGAGCAAAAGTGTAGTTTTTATAAAAAAAAAAAATGTTATGAAAAGTCCAACTTGTATCTGTACTTGTTGTAAAACGTAAATAAGAGGCCTATTTTTGTTTACGAGATCGTTATATTTTAAGTGTATTAAATCAAATGAAAACCGAAACGAATTGGTCCAACCCAAACCGAACCAACCTTACTCGGTTTGGTTTTCTGCTTTACATATTTCTGGTTTTTGGATTCGGTTGGCTCGGTTCGGTTTGTGCTAAAGGAAAAAAAACCACACCAAAAGCATCTATACCGAACCGGTTCGGTTAGGTTTCGGCTTGAGCGAACAACCCAATTGAACCGTGACTGCCCCAATGGCTTGGCCGGATCAATTAAAAAATGGGTTTCTAAAACATAGGCTTTTACCCTTCAAATTTTTTAACAAATTTTATAAACTTTACTACTTGTAATATTTAATAAAACTATTTGATTTCAGCTTTTATTAACTGTAATTATTACAAAATGAATTCCTAATTATTACCGTTAATTAACTCCTAATATTTAATAAACTATCTAATTTGTCCTTTTATCCCCTCACTCTCACTTTCCCCAAATCCTTTTCCCCTCACTCTCACTTTCCCCCAAAAAAATCGAAACCGTTAGGGTTTAATCGAAGCTCGCGTTATGTAATCGAAGCTCACCGTTAGGGTTTAATCGTCACCGTTAATCGAAGCTCATCCTCATCACTTAACTAGGTAATTATTGTGATATCTGTTAAGCTTATGAAGTTGAGCTTATGAAGTTGGGCTTATGAAGTTGAGCTTATGAAGTTGATATTTGTTAAGCTCAACTTAATAAGCTCAACTTCAAATAAGCTCAACTTAATAAGCTCATTCTGATAGGATTTATTAAGCTATTTTGTTTGTTAGTTACAAATTGTAGCTTCTAATAGCTTTTCGGATAGGTGTGTTTAAACATAATATGCTAGTTAAATAGTTACTTAATGCCTGCTATGTTTGGCAAAACTAGCCGTAGGTAGGTAGGTTTATCAAGTGAGGTTTGAACTCTGTGCACGTTTACGGAATTTTCCCTAGCCGTCTCAAGATGTTTATCTAGTGAGGTTTGAAGTTATAGCTCGTTGCAGATATTAGTACGTTTTACAGGTACTTAAAGTAATAGTATATGCAGGAGCGATGAAAGTTAAACGCAGTTCAGAGTAATCGCTGTTTGAAGATATCAGTAGTTTGTTTAATTTGTAGATTAGTAGCTGATTTAGATACATTTGTAACAAGTATCGTGTTACAGGTAGTAGTAAGTTCAGGTGTGTAAGTATAGTACTATAGTATCGCTCACAGTTATCACTAGTTGTGGATATTTATAAACTGTTAAGTGGTAGTGGATTTTAGATACATTTATTGTTAAAAGTTGTCGCTCGTTGTGGATATAAGTATATTGTTTAATGGTAGTAGTTTATAAATTAGGTGTGTAAAATATTGTTTGAAGTTATGCTAGTTGTGGATGTTTATAGATTGTTCTATAGTAGTACATTCAGGTAGATTTGTAGTACTGTAATAGTAAATTCAGGTGCATAAGTAAAATATTGGACGAATCACTGTAGATATTAATAGATTGCTTAATACTGTTATTGCGAGTCAGGAACATTTGTGCCATATATATACTGCTTTTGTATACCAATTCTGCCAAAACATGCTAAATGATGTAACGAAACTGTATTATCGGTGTCCATCATATTTCTTTTGTTGGACTTGGTATAAACGAAACTGGATGCATAATTAGGTGACCTATACAGCTTTAAAGTAGTTGCCTAGTTGGGTGCCATCCACATACCTTATTCTTTTGTCAAAACTTTTGTCGTGGTTGGATCACAAGGATTCGACTTAGCCCTTAAAGTTTTACACTTCTTTAGCCAACTTAAGAATGACATTCCATATGAAAGCTTGTCTGGGAATGATTTGTGAGATTGTGCATTTGGTGGCAGATCTATCTTCACTAAGTTCATTTGCCTGGTTGAGTATACTCTTCTTACCTTAGCTAATATGGCACCTCAAATGTTTATTAAATTGTCCTTAGATAGTGTTTAGGTTTTCTTTATATGTTGAAAACATAGTTAGGGAAGATGAGTAATTGCTAAAATTATAATTTTTCTTGTTTATCAGCCATATCGGCTATGCAAGTTTGTAGTTTTTTTTAGTTGTGAAAATATGATGATGATAACAGGCTTCTTACTCTTTCTGTGCAGTACTGGACTGAAAGTTTTGTGCAATGGGGTGGTGCTGGACTGAAAGTTTTGTGCAATGGGGACATACTTAGCAACTGTCCATCAACAGGGTGTTGCTGTATGGGGTGGTGCTTCTACTTTCATTCAACTTATGCGCTATGCTCATAAAGAGGTTTTTATTTATTTATTATATATGTTACTTTGAATTAACTTTTAGTCTATTAGAATACCGTTTCTTGAATACATTGTATCTCAATATCGATTTTTAAAATTTTCATGTCAATTGTAGGCTAAATTGATTGACTTCTCTCCTGGTGAGAAGTACCTGGTTACTTACAGCAGCCATGCGCCAAGCAACCCCCATAACAGTCATGTAAGTAGGTCTATTGTAATATCTAATTTTGATGTAATTATGTTTAATAGTAAGCAAGTTCTCCACATATAACAAACTTCTATATGTGAAGCATATATCTTAGGAACAATTTGTTAGTGATTGGGACGTGCTGTAGGAACAAAAAGTGTAATCAAGTATTCAGTAATAGTAATTGTAATCATGTTTAGTATATTAGCTATTTTATGAAACTAAACAAACTAGAAAAAAAAAAGTTCAGTAGGTCAAGCCAACCCATTTTGACCCATTAACCAATCTGCCTAGTAGCCATTAATGATTTTAGTGTACTTTATGAGATATTCATCAACTTAGTTAATGTATTCTTAACTGATATCCTGCCATCTCTCGTTTAGTGCACTTTCTGTATATCATCTGTTTTGTGAACTAGGTAAGGGATTACTATACAATAATTATCTAAGCTGAAGTGTAGGATAATTTAATGCTTGTGTGACTACAACAATTGGTAGTTGGTTTTTCTATTGTATCTGTATGTTATTAACTTATATAACAGTTTGGACTTATGGACTTTATTATTCTGTGTGTTAAGTCAACATAGCAGGCAAACTAATAAACTTTGGAGGAATGGAAAATGGAGATGATCAAGCTGCACTACTAATTCTGGAAAGAAACCACTAACACAGATTGTTCAAGATTCCTTTAGGTAGTTTGATTTCCGACAATACCTTTTTGCATGTCAAGCAAAGGTAATTCTAAACTTTCGAGATTCCATCACACTATGAGGGCTATTCAAGGATCACTGATAATATCTTTGTTCATTAATTTGATTACTGGATTTAGCAGGGCATGGGGAGATTTCACAAAGTTATGTTTTACTTCATTCAGTCAAATAAGCTTTAAACTAATATTCAACGTAAATACATATTACATTCATGTAACTTGAGTTGCTCAGCAAATCTTTGAACTTGTAGACTCGCTATTGACCTGTAGACATTGGTCATCAGGACTTAAAAGAATCCTTATTCGCCTCACTTGAAGATGCAACTTAGGCATCTTGAAGTTGAACGTGAATAGGAAATAGTCATGTTTTGGTGGATTCTTATGTTGCTTTTTACATAAAGGTGGTACAGCTCTAGGGTGTAGAAATGCATACCACATGACGGTCAGGTAATTGGAGGCTCTGATCAGACTCTCAGAGGCGATTTCCAGATGTCACATGGATGATGAGGTGTTTTTTTTAAACCTTCAGTAATCAGGCATGTTTAGTATGTTAATCGTTGTAAAATAGCCTACTAAAAATGTCACTAATTATGTATAGGAAACTGCAGTGTGGAATCAACTGAGATTGATTTGTTCCAATGGTGATACGGGTGGCAATGGTGAAACTCAGCCAAGTGACGCAGACGCTGACTTGACCAATGAGCACCCAGGTTGGTATAAACTAATATATGTTGTTGGCAATATCGGCCCATTTACTTAAACTATTCTGGGTGATAATCACTTAAAGTTAATCCAAGGCATGAAAACTTCTGAATTTATGGAACATTGTTGTTGGAACATTTGTGTATGTCATCATAACAAGCGCATTAATTTTCTTTTAAAAATGGAGAATAAAGATTCTGTGGGTCGACCCGTACTAAAGAGTAACCAGTTTAAACATAATAATCTACATGCCTGGCCATCCAGCCATCTATATTACTACAAGTATATCTGGAATTTTGTTTTCATTCAACGCTGAGACTGATTAATTTGCACAGAAAACGCAGAGGTGCCTGGAGCTAAGAAGCTTGTTATAACAGATGGGTATTTTCAGCGGGGGTGACTCAAGCTCTTGTGATGCGTCTTAGACAGCATGAGGAAACTGTGGCATGAGAACGTATGCATTGATTTTTTTTTTTTTTGAACAAAGAACGTATGCATTGATGACAGCATGGTTTACAATACATATAAAAATACATGATGATGTAAAAGTTGGTTGATTTATATTTTCTTTTCTTTCAGGTACTGGACTAGCCCGGAATGAGGCAAAGGGATCTGATACAGTGGTATGTGGGTCAGCAGAATAGTTATTGTAGGATATACATATGAACAGAATAGTTAGGCATCAAGTTGTTCATTGGGTTTAGGGTTTAGGAAATGTCATATCAGGTTGGGTAATGGGTCAAATTGGGTGATTTATGTTATTAGTACCCTTAATTGGTCTGATTGTTTATCTACAGTCTCGTGTAAGTTATTGTAGGATATACATGATGTACTCGAATTTGCTCGGTCTATATCGATATATGGTTGATATTAAATATGTTTCAATCTCAGTTTGTTGTGAATTGGAGTATCAGCTTTTCATGTGTTAATTTTGGAATTAATATAGCAGATTAAAATGTATGTATATATAGCCTATACTGACACATGTATGTGTCAGAAGTAGTCTCAACCTATCCTGACACTATTAAGTGTCAGAAAACTGTGTCAGTATATACTTTTACCGCCTGGACTTTTATTGACACTTTTTATAAGTGAAGGTGAAGAAAAAATATATTTAGTGACACTTTTTTGAACATTTTCTGACACTTATTGTGTGTCACTATTTGACTTCTTTCTTGTAGTGATAGTAAAGTTTCTAAATCGCTAAGTTATAGTAAAGTTGCTAAGATTGTTACATAGCAATTCTGAATTGTAGGATTATGCTAAATTGACTTGACAGTGAAGTTTTATTTCTTTGTGTCGAATATAAATAGTATGTACTAGCTAAGTTTGGTGAATATGGGTTAAATGCTATAAATAAGTAAGTTTGTTTGTGTGAACTTTTGTTATATGCCATTTCCTGTAACTAGGATTCTGTTATGCTTCAACTTTTGGTGTTTGATAAACCGCGACTCATGTTTGATACTTCATCACCCTGAATAAAATCACATGTGATTCACCTCAAAATCACGTGTGATTCATCTCACAATCACATGTGATTTGTGAAAAAAAAAATAAAAAATAAATAAAAATTAAAAAACTTTCACATGTGAGCTAGATATATAACTTGTCCAAGCTACGACTATCGGTTATCATATTTAACAAAATTAATTTTCTTTCCTTTTTGTGTTCTGTAATAAGGTTCTTCGATATCTTGAAGACGGATCAGCGGAATGTATTTGCAAGCATTTTCTTCGGTTTGAATTTCTATGTACACACATATTCTATGGATGCAGTAGAGAGAAGATTAACAAGAACACGAAGACAACATGTGTTGGTCCCTTTTACTTGGTTAACAGTAACTAAATAGCTAAAGTAACCAAGTTGTATGACTTTAAACAAAGATGTATAAATGATTAACAATAAAGTAACGTAAACATAAGAGACAATATTTTTCAACGTTTAATTCTTTATTAGAAGTTAATAAAAAAGAATCGTACCCAAGTGTTTGCGGAATAACACTTGGTATTGAAAATGACAAGTGTGGTATTGACTCCTCACTAAACTCAAACAATGCTGAGTGACAACTTTCAGGACCCACTGAGCTATCTCAGGGGTTATGTTGTTCTTTGGAGGAGTAAAAGTGGTTTGTGAATGCTTTGCATTAATTGCACAAACTTGTCAACTTTTACTCCTCACTTATGCTACCTATTTATACACAAATATGAACAACCCTATTATACAATGGACCTAAGTGTTCCTCAATAAAATCTTGATAGATTTTATTCTCTGGCAAGGGAAACTTCTTTAGGTTAAGTCCAAAAGGCACTTTCTGATGATAGCCTGGTTTTAACCATTTGGGGAAAGTTTGACCTTAAAGTGATAAAGTACTTTAGTGAAACAGATCAAACTTTCCCGCCCAGTCCTGCCAAAACTTCAGTCTTCAAGTCATCAGTTCTTCAGTACCATGATAGTTGTTGAGGAGTCTTGGGGTTCAGTGAGTTATTGTCATCCTCACTGAACCCATCACCTTCTTCTTGGCTTAGATCTCAGTCACTGAGTTCCGCCTCACTGAATGGAGAACCTTTCTTCTTAGGCTCGGTCTAAGCATCCTGAAGATGACTCACTGAGTTACTGTTCACTCAGTGACTTGTTTATAGTTAGGTTATTTTACGTTCAAATCCTTGTTAGAAAAGATTGGGGAATTCAGTGACCCAACAAGCTCACCCTATTTGAACATACAAATAGCCTAAGTGTTTCTTGATTCAGTATGAGTGTGCAGGGGTCTTCATCTCTTACTGAATGTTGATGTAATTATAAGTAGGACAGATGATTTAAACTAAACATCAAAGTTTATTCATGGTTATTACAAGTCCTACAAATTACAAAAAAATAAAGGATAGTTGTTGCAGATCAGATGTTCAGGTGGTATCCTAGGGCTTCAAGCTTTGCTTTCTTTGATCTGAGTAGATGTCTTTCAGGATGTTCATTGATCATTGCTTCTAAGTCCTGGCAGAATCTTTTGTTCTCAGCACTCTTGATGGGGGACGCCAACATGAGGTATACGAGCATTGCTTTGATTCCTGCCTTATCCATATCAGACCATCTTTGGAAAGCAAGGCTTCCATACTCATCAGTGAAGCATAAGCCTCTTTCAGGAGCTTCAAGGACCACATTGTTCACAAAAGTGATCCCTTCAAGAAGCGACCTGTCACATTCTAGCCCCGGTACTTTGATCTCAGGCTCCATCTCAATATGCTTCCTTTTCCTCTTGGATGGAGCAGTCTCTTTTGCTGAGGCAGGAAAAAGTGAGGGAATGTTAAGAGCTTCAGGCATTGCTCTCAGTCTGTCGTACCTTTCCTTCAGTGACTTGAGAAGGCTGTGAACTACAACATTGTTCTTCTTGGCAATGATAGAACGAAGCTCATCAAGTTCAGTGATGCCAAAATCAGCAAACCTGAATGGCTTATGGACGTCAAATATTCTTTGATCACGTCCCCTGAAGACGGTGACCACTGCAGGATCGGTGTTTCTGTGGATTTGAATGTCAGTGATGGTTTCAGGTCTTAACCTTTCTTTCATCACCCAAGTATACTTTTCGGCCCTGTGTTTTCTGATTTGAGCGTCCTTCCTAAGCTTATTTTCCCTTTCCCTTTTGAGAGCATTTAGCTCTTCTTCCTGAGCCTTTTTAAAGGCTGCACCAGCTTGCTCAGTTGCTAGTGCCTTAGTATCTAAACCAATTTTTTCAGCTTCCTCATGAACAACCTGAATAAGAGCAGGCTTGCACATTCTCTCTTCTTCAGCCACCTTTAGTAGTATCTCAGTCCTTTCCATGTGAGCTTGAATTTCGGCATTGATGAGATGATATACTACTCCATTGATTTCAAACGGGACTCTGATAGGTTCATCAGGGTCATATCTAACCAAGGTTGAGGCTGGCTTGAGCACAATTTCAGGATCAGAGGTGGTAGCAATACTTTTGCCTCTGTCCTGCCTGAGAGTGGAGGAGACTGGTTCCTCCTGTGGTGGAACTTCAGTGATTGGTGTGGCTTCAGTGACATGCTCCCCCTCAGTGTGAGAAGGCTGTCCAGCTTCTTGTTCAACAGTATTGGAGGCTTCAGTAGCATTCTCCCCCTCAACATTTGCCTGAGTGTCAGTGATGGCAAGTGTTGGTTGTACTAAAGAAGAAGTAGATGATCCCTTGAAGGCTTGAAAAATTTCAGTCATCATAGACTTGATCTCCTGAGTATCCTGCTGAATGATGGACACCCTAGAGTCAAGTGTAGCCTGTGCTTGTTCAAGAGCTGTCATCCTGGATCCCAGAGTCCATGCCAGAGAAGTGGACCTTTGGAATTGAGCTGTCACTAATTCTTCCATTTTGGGAAAGGAAGATTTAAGAGACTCCACTGTAATGGTGAGACCCTGAACATTCGAACCCTTTATCAAGTCAAGTAACTCCGTGAGGGCCACTGAGTTTACCTGATACGTCTCAGATGCCTGAAGAAGCTTCCTGGTGAGTTCAGGATCATCCTTGACTGATTCTTGAACCGACTGAACCCCTACATTCAGTTGGTTAAGGGTTATCAAAAACTGATTCAGGCGAGTGATCATTTGTGTCAGGGAGTGGTTAACTGAGGCATTCTGTTCCCTGACATCATCATCGAAGTCTTCAACAGCATCTTTGAGATTATGATAATGAACCACCTATTCAGTGTGCATGTCAAAGACCTCATCAGTGATCCCCTTGTACAAAATGTTAGTAATCTTTTTGATGAATTTGGTGAAGGCTTTCACAGTGAGAGGAGCTTGATCATCTCCTGAGGACTCTGGCTCGAAATGTGTGTCAGCTACGTCATGGTTAGAAGATTGAGGAGACTGAGGTAGTTCAGGGACTGTCTCCTCAAGTTCCATGTCATCTCCGGCCTTAAAAACTTCCTCATCACTGTCAAATTCATCATCAGAATACAAAACTGCCTGAGCATCAGCTAGGGACTGAATCTGCAAAACAAGGTTATCCGGATCCTCTTCATAAGAAGACTTGCCTTCATTGTGGTCAGGTCCTTACCTCTCAAATCCGGTAGATTGGGTTTTATCTCCCTGATCCTCAAGGTCAGTTCCCGAGTTTTGCGCACCTTCGAGGGTGGTTGTGGGTTCCATATCAGCGGGTGGCATTTGTCCCTCTGAATCTTTGTCCCCCATGACCCCTTCAGGCACTTATGGGTGTTTCCCAGTGCCATCCTTGGGAGCCGTGAATGTTGTGTCCCTATCAGCAGGTTGTATGTTTCCCTCTGAGTCTTTGGGATGAGTTTTTGTGCCCTCAGACAAAAGCTTTGATTTGCGAATGTCCTCATCAGGCACCTGAGTGGTTATGCCCCCCTTTCCAACAGGCTTGTGATGGCCTGTCGAAGATTTAGGGGCGAGAACTCCCTGTTGCTTGGGTTGTGATTTACCCAAGCCTTTGGCAGGATGTGAATGTTTGTGGATCCCCTTCTCAGTGGAGTAGTGATGCCCCACCGAGGGTATAGGACCCCTTACTCCCTGATACTCTGGTTGTGATTTGCAAGAGTCTTTAGCAGGATGTGAAGGTTTGGTTGGTTCCAACCCCACTGACTTGTTTATGTCAGCAGGGCCTTTGGGAACGGGTTCGCCCAAGGACACTGAGTGTGATGTCTCAGTGCCCTCCGTTGGCCTTTGTTTTGGGGCCAAAGATTGGCTAATGATCCTGAGGGTGTCTTCAGTCAGGGTTTGTTGTTGTTGTTGTTGTTGCCCCCTATTGTCAGGCTTAGGGGCAGAGGTCTCAGTGGCGAGTGGCTTGGGTTGAGCCACCTTCCTGGACCCCTGACCCTTCTTCCTCTTCACCTTTTTGGTGGGAGAGGGAATTGGTGAAACGATGTTGTCACCCTGGATAGCAGTCAACATATATGTGGTCAGGGCAACAGGTGTTACCTCATTAGGGTCACGTGAGTAATTTGCCTTACGTAAGACATCAGGTTCAAAGCCGACACTGTCAGGCTTGATATACTCAGACCCTAATAGGTCATTCAGGGCACAGGAAATGAATCTAGGGTAAGACATGTGTTTTTGCCTAGACTTCCCACCCAATTTGCCTATGAGGTCCCTGAAGATAATTTCTCCCAGGTCAATCTTTTTAGCCTCAATGAGACAATACACTATCATTGATTGAGTAGTGTTTAGTTGCTCAGTTGAGGATTTATTCCCCCCAAGGACCTGAATTAAAAATGTCATCAGGATCCTCCAGGGGGCAGGGAACCATGTTTTGATTATGGGGGCTTTGTTCATTAGGGCCCCTAGAGTAACATCAGGATGATGTTTATCATAGGGCCCAAGTTCCAAGAGGAGTTGTTTAACTTCCTCTTTAGTAGGTGGGGCTACAAATGTCTCAGTGTAGTCAAGGCCAGTGGCTTTGACAAAGGTTTTGTAGTCAAGAGTCAGGAACTTAGTTCCATTTTTCACTGAGAACCTGATTTTGGCCTCCTTTGGTGCATCAGGGTTTTCAACCACCGTTGTGCACCAAAATTCCCTCAAGTAGTCATGATAGATGACTGAGGGGGTCTTTGTGAATGTGGTGGTGAGAAAACAGTTTTGTAGGAACTTCACCACATTCCTGTATTCAGGAAACCCTTCAGGGTAGGCAAAGTTCCCCACCACATTGTTTTTGGTGAGGTCTACGCTTTCCATTTGGAATTCCATATTGGGTGCGTATTTTATGACCTTTGAAGATGCCATTTTAGTTTGATAAAAGGTCTGGTTTTGAACAAAGAAGAAGCACACAAAGATTTTCAAAGCAAAAGGATTCTTGAAATAATTTTGCTAGAGTTTTGTTAAGATTTTTAATGCGTGTGTGTGTTCTTCTTTGTGGGGGTATCTATAGGGTGGGAATTAGGGTAGTGATGTTGCGGATACCAAAGGTTTATATTATTCAACGGAAGCGGCATAATAATATTGGTTTGATATCCGCATTTAATATCACGATTCCCATTACCCCTATTTTCTCTCACATCATGGGTGAACAGTTGTGAGGCTCTGCAAATAATGCACTTTTGCGGAGAAAAATCATCACAACTTTTGTGTGTGATGGAGCATTTAATGCTCAGTGATGTTTGGTGAGAGAGATGTGGGGGCCCAAGGAGTGGATGCCAGTTGTGTAAGTGACATATATTCCTATATTTAATAGGAATCAGTTACCTACCTGGGACATTAACTAACTATGTACGTAGAGCATTTAGTTAGGGTATTCAATGCCATTTTTCATCCTGAGCCCCCTAAATGAATTTTCATTCAACAAAAATGAGTTTTCAAGAAGGGTGTGATCAGGGACCAAGAGAATTTACATCAGGTTGGAACACTTTTGATCAGTTACCTGATTCTATGTCCAACATGCCCACCCAATTCAGCTTTCAATCTTGTGAAAGTGGGTTCATCCAAAGGTTTTGTGAAGATATCAGCTAGCTGATACTCAGTGGGGATGAAATGTAGTTCAATTTCTCCATTAGTGATGTGGTCCCTGATGAAGTGGTATCTGATGTCAATGTGTTTGGTTCTTTGATGAAGTACTGGATTGTTTGAGATGGCTATGGTACTTGTATTATCACAAAAGATAGGTACCATCTTATACTGAATGCCATAGTCACTCAGTTGGCTCTTCATCCATAGTACATTTGTACAACATCCTGTAGCAGCCATATATTCAGCTTCAGTTGAGGACATGGCCACTGACTGTTGTTTCTTTGTACTCCAACACACAAGTTTACCACCAAGAAATTGGCAAGATCCTGAAGTACTTTTCCTATCCATATTACATCCTGCATAGTCAGAGTCAGTGTACCCTTTGAGATCAAATCCTGAACATTTTGGGTAATACAAACCAAGGTTTGGAGTACCCTTCAGGTACCTGATGATTCTCTTGACAGCACTGAGATGTGATTCTTTAGGGTCAGCCTGGTATCTTGCACACAGGCAGACTGAGAATTGGATATCAGGCCTTGAGGCAAGTAAGTACATCAGGGAGCCAATCATTCCTCTGTATTGCGTTTGATTCACTGATTTTCCAGTGAGATCAGGGCCAAGGTTGTTTGGAGGAACCATAGGAGTCTTTACTGAGGAGTAGTCAGTGAGCTCATACTTCTTCAGTAGGTTCCAGAGGTATTTTTCTTGGAAAATGGATATTCCCTTTTCAGTTTGTTTAATTTGGAGTCCAAGAAAGTATGTGAGTTCACCCATCATGCTCATTTCAAACTTTTTGGTCATCAGTTTTTTAAACTGTTTGCAAAGTTTGTAACTTGTTGAGCCAAAGATGATGTCATCAACATATACTTGGACAAGAATGACATCACTCTTTGTTCTGTAGATGAACAGTGTGTTGTCAATCTTTCCTCTGACAAACTTGTTTTGGATCAGGAAGGCTGAAAGAGTTTCATACCATGCCCTGGGAGCTTGTTTCAGTCCATAAAGGGCTTTGTTAAGCTTGTAGACATGGTTGGGGTATTCACTACTTTCAAAACCAGGAGGCTGTTGCACATAAACATCTTCTTTGATGTTACCATTCAGGAATGCACTTTTAACATCCATTTGATAAACTTGAAAGTTCATGTAAGTTGCATAGGCAAGGAAGATCCTGATGGCTTCCATTCTAGCAAGAGGTGCAAAGGTTTCCTCATAGTCTATACCTTCCTGTTGATTATATCCTTTGGCAACCAGTCTTGCTTTGTTTTTTATGACTGTGCCATTCTCATCGGTCTTGTTTTTAAAGACCCATTTCATACCAATGATTAAAACACCCTGGGGGCATTCAACAAGGGTCATGACATCATTTCTGTCAAATTGTTCCAATTCATCTCTCATGGCCTGAACCCAACTTTCATAAGTCAGGGCTTCTTTGACATTTTTTGACTCAATCTCTGAGAGATAGTCATCATAAAGACATATATTGGCAGAGGCGGCCTTGAGTTTAGCAGCCTTGCTTCTTGTGAGCATGCCTTCAGTAGGTTCACCAATGATGTTCACAAGCTCAATGATTTTGGATCTAGTCCAGCTATCCTCAGGTTTGGGATAGAAATTTAAGCTTGAAGGAGCCTGATTAGGTTCAGACTCAGGAACATGAGGTGACTTATCACTATGTGCTTCAGTGACATTTGTAGGAACAATTTGCTCTGAGGGTTCTTGAACAATTTGTTCAGTGGTTGCAGTCTCACTGGAGACACGCTGAGTTTCAATGAACTCACTGATAGGTGGTTGGGGTAGGTTGTGAGGGATGATTGATGTGTAGGGATTGCACCAGGCTTTACCTCTCAAGGGATCTTGAGAAGCTTACAACCCCCACCAGGCAGTGTACCTGATCGATGTAGTATAGTATAATGACAAGTACCGGGGGATTGATCGTTCAGCTAGGAATAGTGTCGCTAGGATTAGAAAACCTAAATACTAGTTCTAGAGATGAGGGATGATTCTTTTTGTATTTTTATCTTTTTAGGAAAGCAAGTAAAAATCTCGGGTTTGAAGAATTTTGGGCGGAATTAGTTGCTAGTCAACTAACCCAATACTAAGATGCAATCAAAATAAAATACTAAAAATGAAAATAAACTAATTTAAACTAAGGTTGTGAGCAATAAGTGGGAGAAATGTGTTTACTTAGATTTCACTACTCCCTAGATATCTTCTACACGTTAATTACTTGTTATAGTTGCGTGGATGACGGATTGTATTCCTTAATACCATTCATGGGGTGGCGTACTTACTTCCCCAATCCTATGAGTGCCTACTTCACTCCTATGTCGAGCCTGCAAGAAGCTCCTAACATGGGATCATTAGAATTTACTCATGCATTAAATACAACCAATAAAACCTAGTACACATCGGTTCATGTTTCCTAAGACGTTCAAGCATGTTACCATTTGGAGATCTGCCAGATTTCTTAAGCCTAACATTGAAATCATTCATCCAATACAACCATAAACAAGTAATCAACACATAATCAACATCTAGGTTTCATTAGATCTAAGCAAACACAAGATAAATCTAGCCTAGCATGTTGAAATCAAGAGAAGCACAAGATATAGACAACCAACACATAGACATATTGATTGAATTAAGAGAAGACTTATCTCAATAGAACATGTAAGGATTCAAGGGTTGAAAACCCTTGAAAAGCTGTAAAATTCGTACAAGGTTCGGCCTTAGGGTTTCTCCAAACTTGTTCCTCCTTAATGAATGAAAATTAGAAAACTATATATAGATATTAGGAGGTGACGACGTCAAGAACAAATGGGTGACGCCGTCATCTCGCCGCCAAAATAATCCTCGGACTGCCTAGATCTACATCTGACGCCGTCATGTAGTCCACTTTTGCAGGCCGTCACACATTTAACTCTTGACGTTCTACTTGTGACGCCTTCATGTTTGTACTGGGTCGTCATGGTATTTACTCTTGGCGCCATCAAATTCTTCCTCTTGACGCCGTCAAACACTGTTCCCAGCATGGAAAATTAAGTCTTTGGCGTTTTCTTCACTTTTATGCTCCAAAAACGTCCGAATTGCTTCCTTTTCCAGATTTCACTCCCAAAGTACCTAAAATCACAAAAGGAACGATTTAGGGCAATATTTGATCAAATAAATTCAATTACGGGCTTAAATGACCCCCTAAAAACGGATCATTTTTTGCCTCATCATATACCCTTACACTTGAGATTTGCTTGTCCTCAAGCAAATGCGCTTTTATTCTAATCAAAATACAAGTTAGGGGTCATTTAACACTAATATAAAAGTAATTACAACAAATAATCGTTCCACTAAAGACCAAAGACAAGCACGGAGGTCATACGCTAGCACCTCACAAATAGTGTTTAGATACTCACATCTCTCGGGTGTAATAAATTATAAATTACAATATGGAAACGGAAGATATCTCTCACTACCTGTCATAGCAAAATAGATTACCATAGGTTTGGGAAAGGATCAAACCTCCACCACATGGCGTAAGTACCTAGGATAAACTATCAAAGAGGTCTTTTAAAGGGTTGTAACGTTAGGTGTAGGGATATGAAATACACGATTTTGTTGGATATAGGCAGTCTTTACTGGTGGCGAGTTAAGCATCTTGGTCAATTACATGTACAATATGGCATTGCTAAGCCAAGACTAGACTCGACTTAAGCTAATAAATAAAAAATAACAAAAATATAAAATGAACATAGAATGAAAAGGGATGGTAGTCCGTATGTTTTTTCTCTTTTCTTTTTCTATATATATTTTTTTTCAATTTCTTGTTTTTTCGATTTTTTTTTTTTTTTTTTTTTTTTTTTTGCATACACTCTTACCCTACCATCCAAAATAATACATCATAGGGAATGAAAATTCCCCTTACACTTGAATTTTTACATACTTTACAATGAACTAATCTAATGACTCGAATTAAGAAAATCAAAACACTTGGAGTACTTTTAAGATTAACGTACATATGGGGGTAATAATATGATGTTCTTCCCCATTACTCCATAAAATAAGTACTTTACCCATGAGTCCCAATCGTCCCAAACAATATGTACACGGATATGACTCGACTTAGCAACCATGTAATCAATTAGATAGTTAACTTAGGGTTTAACAAATAACAATAATGCACTAAAGATGAGTGCATACACGGAAGGCTAAGGCGATTTGGGTGTACATTTAAGTGGGGTGTAACAAATTCTTCCTTTAAGTAAAATGCTTAAAGTTAGAAACGAAAAGATAGGCTCGGAGGGGTGTACTAGGGGTTTCGTGTACTAATAATGAGTACAACGCTAAGGGTGTGGGAAAAATTAATTGACTTAACTAGCCAAGTAATATGACTTAAATGGTCAAGTAATTATGATACGGGTTTAACACAAGGGTGATCCTAATGCCTCTTATCATGTAGTAGATCATACTACACGAATGTAGTCTCACTAGCGGTCTCGGGATGCATCACTAACGCAAGTTCTAGAATCTAAATGCTACCGGTACACTCATAAGTACTAATAGTAAATGTTTTTCCTATCAAATCTAAAGGCGAACCTTACATATTTGGGTGGAAAATTTTTCTGAATGATACGGTTATGTGCTAGTCATACAATCTCCTATCCATGAGACGCTTGCTATGGCTAAAGTTTCACTCCTAAATGTTGTAAAAAAATTTAAATTTGGCGCTAAAATTGCACTAACAAGTGTTTCTCACAGTTTTATTACACATCTACCATCAAACAAACAAACTCAAGCGAAAGTGTATCTGTAAGGTATCATCATTTTACCCTCCCCTTACACTTAGGCTGAACATTGTCCCCAATGTTCAAGTAAAGAATGTAAAAGTGAAAAAGTAAAAAGAATGAAATCAAATACTCCCCTGATTCGCTCGGTATGGATAATAAGGTGGCCAGGTTAGATCTTCCTCCAAGAAAATGAACAATCAAAGCTTCCCTTCCAAAAAAATAAATCATCTTCTTGTCATACATAACCTGTAAATCCTGAGAAAACAGACAAGGCAACCTCGCATAAAATCGGCGGCATTCTACATAAGTTACTAAATCCTAGAAAACAAAATAAGATATAATGCTTGTGGAATGAAGTTTGCAGATTTCCTGGAGATAATAAAACTTAATAATTCAACAAAAACTTTAAAACTCCGTTAGAAAAACAAAACTGGTAAAATTTACAGATTTTTACACGTGACGCCGTCAAGAGCAAGCTCATGACGCCATCAGAAGTGACCTGCAGAAATTCTTGTGGTAAGTTTCCGGAAAATTTCTGGAAAAACTTGGTCCTACTTCCTGGAAAATCCTGCAAAACTTCATTATGACTCAATACAGCATTTGACTCTAACAAATACGAATATACATGTTCACTTAATATTGTGGAGAATCATGATCGGTTTGTTTCTTAAAAACATATTTGGGGTTTCCCCTTACACTTATCTTTTGCAAAAATACCTTTTGGTGAAGTTAAGACTAGGCCAAAACAACAAAAATAAAGTATTTCCACTTTTTAGTTTAGAAACATGATCTACCAACAATAAAAATAAAGCATGCATACGGAAGCAAATAACAAACAAACAAAATAAAATCACACAAAATCATGGGTTGCCTCCCAAGAAGCGCTTTTCTTTATTTACGAGTCTTGTAGCTAGACTCAAGGCCATGGGTTACTACGTGACCTCATCGTTGGTTTCACTCTCTAGGTCGTCTTCTAAACCAGTTTTGTACTCCAGACCTAGTTGCAAGCATTCTTTATAGAAACCAAGCATCCTATTCTTCACATACTCTACTCCTCTACATCTATCCTGATCATTCCTATAATAAGCCGCTTGCTTGTGTTCCTTTTCTATATTAGAGAGAAGACAGTATTGCTCAATTTTGTAGACCATTTTTTAGGCAATCTTATCATTCTCTTCCTTGAATCTAACTATCCCTAAAGTCGGATCATAACTCATCCTAGTGGCCTCAACAAATGGTTTTCCGAATATTATTTGGCTTAGGCAATCATCTATCACCGGACGAGTGTCTTCCACTATCATAAAATCGATCTCATAAGTGAAATTACCTATAATCACATGCAATCCCTTCACTCTCCTTACAAAATTACCTATCAAATTCCTATTGGGCATCATCCTAAAATCAAGTTTTTTCTTCATCACCCAATTGTAATAAGTCCTAGTCATGATGTTTATAGGAGATCTAGGATCGATGTAAGCTTTCCATATATGCATATGCCCGATGTTGCATGGTATGTTAATGTTAGAGGGGTATCCCATTTTGATAAGGGGTGTGCCAAGGATATATGGTCTCTCAGGACTATCGAATAAATCCTTATGGTATTCTCGTTCTTCCTTGGTGGGCAACTTATCAAAGTGCTTTTCTATAGTTTCTACTTCCTCTAACTCCTTTCCCTTATTAACCTCAACTTCCCTACTTTCATCCCTAGTTTCGGTTTCTACTCCAACTCCATCCTTGTCACTTTCTTCTATCTCCTTATCTATTGGCTTAATGGTGACAACATTGACAAAGTGGACATGTTTAGATGATGAGGGGTCCTTAATTTGGATTCCGTTATTGGTGTCCCTAGTGTCTTTCCTAGGTGTGGTTAACGCTTGGTTGTTGAGGGCTTTCAACAAGTTGTCTATCTTGTTGGTCATCTCCGTTTGTTGTTGGTTGAATTAGGTTTCAAACCTAGCTATGCGAGCTTCTTGAGATGCCATGAACTTAGACATCAATCCTTCAAGATTGTTGGTACTACCATAGTTGTTAGAAGGATTGTTGTTGAAAGTACGGTTGAAGGGTGGACCGTTTGGTTGGTAACAATTAGGCGGATTGGAAGAATTGGGTTGATTTTGTTTCCACCTAAGGTTTGGGTGATTTTTCCAAGAAGGGTTGTAGGAATCACCGTAAGGGTTTGGCTCGGGTTTTAAAGTGTACCACTTATCTCCCGCTTCGTCGGTACGCGAGGATGCGTAGTCCGAAAAAGCTGTTCCGGGGAGTTCCACACAATCACGAGTGTCATGGGGACCACTACATAATTCGCATGAAGAAGTGATTTTGTTCAATTGGCTTGAAGGCTTAGGAGCTTCGTAAGATTTCATGAGAAACTTGACCTCGTCCTCAAGTTCCATGATTCTACGGTCGGGAGTGCTAGAGTTATTCGAAGGCAAAGATATTGCCTTGACCGTTTTGTTTAAATCACGGGGATCATTCCAACTTTCGTTGTCATAGAGAGCAAGATCTTCTATGAGTTCCCATGATTGTTCCGCACTTAGATCACGTAGCTTACCACCGGCCGATTGGTCAATGGCTCGCCTCGTGGAGAGATCGATATGGTCATAGAAGATTTGGACTTGGAGCCAAAGGTCTATACCATGATGAGGGACTTTTTAGAGTTAGTCCTTGAAACGAGTCCATGCTTCATAGAGAGTTTCATTTTGACATTGTTGGAACATCAAGATGTCATTTCTAAGCAAGTTCTCCCCGGTGGGAAAAATTGAGCAAGGAAACGAGTGGTGAGATCATCCCATGTGGTGATGGATCCCGCGGGTAAACGCTCAAGCCATTGACTAGCTTGATTAGGTAGAGAGAATTGGAATAGGCGTAATCGGGTTGTCTCTCTAGTTGCAACATCTAGGTCTATGGAATCTACGATTTTAAGGAAGTCCTTAAGATGTTGATTTGGATCTTCGGAACGAAGTCCATGGAATGCACATCCGCTTTGCACCAACCGGATGGTGTCGGATCGCAAGGGGGTCACATTGGCTCCGGTGAGCTCAATGGTGTTTCGGTAGCCTTGGTGGCTAGGTCGGGAATACTCTCCTAAGTTTCGGGGCCTAAGAGGTTCTAGTGGTGGGTTTTGTTGTTGTGGGATGACGGGTTCAAAGATGTTCCCATCGTCCATGATGTCGGGTGATGAAAAGTTACGAACAAAAACACAAAGAAATAAGATAGACTAAAGAAAACCTAAAAATAAAAATAAAATCTTACTAGAAAGGAATCTAGCAAGTAGACCTAATAAAAAGAGATTCTAACCTAGACAATAATTATTCCCTGGGCTACGGCGCCAAAAACTTGATGCGTAGGGATTGCACCAGGCTTTACCTCTCAAGGGATCTTGAGAAGCTTACAACCCCCACCAGGCAGTGTACCTGATCGATGTAGTATAGTATAATGACAAGTACCGGGGGATTGATCGTTCAGCTAGGAATAATGTCGCTAGGATTAGAAAACCTAAATACTAGTTCTATAGATGAGGTATGATTCTTTTTGTATTTTTATATTTTTAGGAAAGCAAGTAAAAATTTCGGGTTTGAAGGATTTTGGGCGGAATTAGTTGCTAGTCAACTAACCCAATACTAAGATGCAATCAAAATAAAATACTAAAAATGAAAATAAACTAATTTAAACTAAGGTTGTGAGCAATAAGTGGGAGAAATGTGTTTACTTAGATTTCACTACTCCCTAGATATCTTTTACACGTTAATTACTTGTTATAGTTGTGTGGATGACGGATTGTATTCCTTAATACCATTCATGGGGTGGCGTACTTACTTCCCCAATTCTATGAGTGCCTACTTCACTCCTATGTCGAGCCTGCAAGAAGCTCCTAACATGGGATCATTAGAATTTACTCATGCATTAAATACAACCAATAAAACCTAGTACACATCGGTTCATGTTTCCTAAGACGTTCAAGCATGTTATCATTTGGAGATCTGCCAGTTTTCTTAAGCCTAACATTGAAATCATTCATCCAATACAACCATAAACAAGTAACCAACACATAATAAACATCTAGGTTTCATTAGATCTAAGCAAACACAAGATAAATCTAGCCTAGCATGTTGAAATCAAGAGAAGCACAAGATATAGACAACCAACACATAGACATATTGATTGAATTAAGAGAAGACTTATCTCAATAGCACATGTAAGGATTCAAGGGTTGAAAACCCTTGAAAAGCTGTAAAATTCGTACAAGGTTCGGCCTTAGGGTTTCTCCAAACTTGTTCCTCCTTAATGAATGAAAATTAGAAAACTATATATAGATATTAGGAGGTGACGGCGTCAAGAACAAATGGGTGACGCCGTCATCTCGCCGCCAAAATAATCCTCAGACTGCCTAGATCTACATCTGACGCCGTCATGTAGTCCACTTTTTCAGGCCGTCACACATTTAACTCTTGACGCTCTACTTGTGACGCCTTCATGTTTGTACTGGGTCATCATGGTATTTACTCTTGACGCCGTCAAATTCTTCCTCTTGACGCCGTCAAACACTGTTCTCAGCATGAAAAATTAAGTCTTTGGCGTTTTCTTCACTTTTATGCTCCAAAAACGTCCGAATTGCTTCCTTTTCTAGAGTTCACTCCCAAAGTACCTAAAATCACAAAAGGAACGATTTAGGGCAATATTTGATCAAATAAATTCAATTTTGGGCTTAAAAGACCCCCTAAAAACGGATCATTTTTCGCCTCATCAATGATGTAATTGGAGACATCAGCATCAACTTGGTATTGGGTTGAGGGATTGTTCTCATGATGATACTCATCAGGAGGATACCTTGATGAGTCATCAATACCTATTTCTTCAACTGAGGAATTTAAGAACCTGATGGATTCAGTGCTCTCATCAACAGTAATGTGATAAGTTTCCTCAGTTTGTTGTCTCCTTGTGTTGAACATCCTGAAGGCTTTAGAAACCAGGGAATATCCCAGGAAGTATCCATCATCAGCTTTGGCATCAAATTTACCCAAGTGATCCTTGTGATTATGAATAAACACAGGACACCCAAATACATGAAAGTAGCTGATGTCAGGAATCCTTCCTTTGAATATCTCGTAAGGAGTCTTCTTGTGCCTTTTCACAATGATTGACCTATTTTGAGTGTAGCAAGCTGTTTTAACTGCCTCATTCCAAAAATGTTTTGAGATGACTGAGCCATTTAACATTGTTCTTGCTGCCTCAATGAGTGTTCTATTTCTCCTTTCAGCTACTCCATTTTGTTCAGGAGTATAGGGAGAAGTGAAATTTTGAGAAATTCCTTTCTCATCACAGAAACACTCAAGGTCTTGGTTTTTTAACTCAGTGCCATTGTCAGTCCTGATCTGTTTAACTTTGACATCATTTTGATTTTCAATGTTCCTGACAAATGACATGATGGTTTCAGCTGCTTGACTCTTTTTGGTCAGGAAGTAAACCCAAGTATATCATGAGTATTCATCCACTATGACCAGAGTATACTTCTCATGGTGAATGGACATTGGACTGACAGGTCCAAAAAGGTCCATATGAAGAAGATGTAGGCAGCTTTTGATGGAAAATGTTTGTTTGGTTTTAAATGATGCCCTGTGGTGTTTTCCTTTTTCACAAGCAGAACAAGGCTTGTCTTTGGTGTACACCAGGGATGGAAGGCCCAGAACTTTGTTATGTTTGGCCAGGTTGTTGATGCTCTTGAAGTTGAGATGAGAGAGTCTCCTATGCCATAGCCAGTTGATTGTCTCACTTGCCTTTGAGATTAGACAAGTCCCATTTTGAGTTAGGGATGACATGTCTAGAACATATACATCATCCCTCCTGGGGTAAATCAACACAACTTCCTTATTGGCATTAAAGATGGTCCCTCTCTTGTCATCAAACTGAACTATCTATTTGGCATCACATAGTTGGGAAACACTTATCAGATTATACTTGAGACCATTTACATAAGCTATTCTTGTAAAAACTATACCATTGCAATTTACTGAACCATAACCTTCAGTGGGAGCTGATGAGTTATCACCAAATACTACTTTGGGACCTGGTTCTTCCACATATTTGTGTAGAAAACTTTTCATACCAGTCATACTTCTGGAGCATCCACTGTCTAGATGCTAGGTAGTATCCTTGATGTGTTTCTGCACAAACAGTAAACTGGGTTAGTTTTTCTTGTTGACCCACTTTCTAGTGGTCTTAGTCCTCAGGGACTTCTTGAACTCAGCTAATGGATCATGGTCTGAAGTTGTGTGACCTGAGCTTCCACATGTTTTACATTTTGTGGAGGTTGATGCCTCAGGTGACTGAGAAGTGTTGGTGAGGTTTTTCCTTCTTGACTGAATAATTCTGCAATGTCCCTTGGTTTCATGGGAGGGATCTCAACAGATATCACAGCAAACTTTCATCATACAATCATCAGGAAGATGATCATTGAAACCACAGTGAGGACATGGCAAGAAAGGCTTAGCCTTCAGTCTTTGTTTGGAAGGTGTGGCATACTGATAGCCTTGAGTTTTGTATAGACCTCTTGCTTTTAAGGAAGCAGTGTGGGGGATGTGATCACAAGTTCTGTGGTCCTCTTGTTTGCATATCATGCAAAACAGGACTCTGTAGCATTTATCAGTGCTGTGATTTGGATAACTGCATAGTTCACATCTCCCAGAAGGTCTCGGTGTGGTTTTTGGTTTGGAAGAACTTGAGGATACTGAGGGCTTAGTTGATTTTGAGTCAGAGTTTTTCTCAGTGGACTCAATTTTCTCACTCAACATCCTGACAAGTTCAGCAAGCTGATCAACCTTTGAGTCAGTGCTTTCAGATTTCACTTCAGTAGGTACTGAAGGTGTTTGGTGTTCAGTGGGTGCAGGAGTAGGTCTTTTCAGAATAGTCTTTCCTAATCCTGATTTCTCCTTAGGAAAATGGGGTTGATAGACTAATGGTGCAAGGTCAGAATTGGGTTCAGCTCCCTGAAGTTGTTTCAGTGTAGGGAGTGGTGAATCAGACTTAGACTCAGTGATGGACCCAGTTGGACTAAATTCATCAGTGACTCCTAGCAGCTCCTTGATAGCCTGACTTTCAGGCTCCAGGATTCTTCCAGTATTAAAATTTGGCATTTTACTGTCAGGATTGTTTCTTTCAATCCAATCACTGGGTTTAGGAGCAAGTTCTTAGCTAGAAAGTATGTTGGCTGACAGAAAAGTTGTTGAATGGCTACTTTCCCCAGAAACTTCAGTGAGTTGATCATCACCCATACCAGCCCTTTTGGAGCAGGGTGTGAGACTCATTGTTTCATAAAGTTTGGGATTTTTCTGAGTCCATTTCCAAATAACATCCTTTTCTTTCTTAAGTTCTTCCTGAAGAGCTTGATTTTGTTTTACCAGTTCAGAATTTTGAATTTGAAGTGTAACACTTTCAAGCTTGGCTTGTTTTGAAGCAAGTAGTTCATCTCTACTATGATTTAATTCAAAACTCAGTTTGTTAAATTTTGAAAATAAATTAAGTCTTTGCTCTTCAACATACTTAAGATCAACATTAATATAATCTAAGTAAGATTTCCAATCATCATTATCATCCATAGAAAGTAAAAGGTTTACCTTCCTCATAGTGATGTTAACCCATTCACCATTTCTTGCATGACTCTTCCACACAGCAAGCTTGTTGTCATCTGATAGGGCCATCAGGGCACTGATGTGAACTTCATCATCATGAGAGGACACTTCAACCTCATCCCAGTCATATGTTTCAGCAACAAGCCCTTTGTTCTTGGCTTGAGAAGGCTTTAGAGCCTGAGGAGGCTGAGAGACTGTTGAGAATGATTCAAGAAGGGCAAGTTTAGCTTTTGCCATTCTGTACTTGGCTTCAAAGTCAATTTGAGGGACTTTTTCAAATCTTTGACTAGACTAAAGCATTTTTGGTTGAAATTTGCTGGGGCCTGAAAAAGAGTTATTTCCTGAAAATTTGAAAGATGGTTCTGAGGTTGTTTTAGAAAAACAATCTTTAGCAAAATGGCCCATTTTGCCACATTTAAAACATTCAGTATTTTCATTTGCTTTTGAAGGGAATTCGTTTTTCATAAAAAACCTTTTTGAATTAGCAAGGAGTGCTCTTTCATGAAATTCAATTTGAAGATCATTTAGGTACTCCTCACTGGTTCTTTGGTCAACCTCATCATCAGATCCATCCTGAAAATCCTGCACAACACCTTTTGAATAGAAAGCAGTTGATATGGGTGAAATTGTCAAGGCCTTTTTGGTCTCCTGAGCTTTACCAGGGTATCTCCTGGTGATAAGATTGTCTTCATAGACAAACTTCCCATAGATGGCAGGGAGCTCAAGGTTCTGAATGTGGTTTGCATTTCTCAATCCTTGAGAGAAGTTTAACCACTTCTCAAGGAGACTGTTGACAAAACCAACATTGATCTCATGTTTTGACAGTATAACACCATCATTGGTCAGCTCATTCAGGAGGGTCTTATACCGAGTATAAGTCTCAGAGAGACTTTCAGAATCCTTGGCCCTGAAGGTATTGAATTCAAGCTTCAGGTCCATGATTTGATTCTCTTTGGTATCAGAAGGCCCTTCATAGCTATGAACCAGGTCAGTCCATGTCTGCTGGGCAGTGGGACAGTTGATCACTGATTCCATTATATCATCAGGAAGGCATGATATAATGATGCTTTTCAGGCGCTGGTCTTGATTGACCACCCTCCTTTCATTTAGGGTCCACTGTGCTTCTGGTTTGATTAAACTTGGGCTGTTGTTGGGACATATGGACCATCATTAATCAACTTAATGTAATATGGTTCCATCCCAGTTAAGTAGCAAAGCATTCGCTTTTTCACTTATTAAATTTTCCAACTTCATGTCGAGGGGCAGTTGCTGAATAACTTACACCCTTTTTGTCGACAAGTTGGGGAACATCTATGTCAGTCATAGTGGGATCTTGATTTTAAAAACTTGAGCACTCTTTAAGTTTTGAAAACAGGTTTAAGTTTTACAAATCAGAGGCTCTGATACCACTTGTTGGTCCCTTTTACTTGGTTAACAGTAACTAAATAGCTAAAGTAACCAAGTTGTATGACTTTAAACAAAGATGTATAAATGATTAACAATAAAGTAACGTAAACATAAGAGACAATATTTTTCAACGTTTAACTCTTTATTAGAAGTTAATCAAAAAGAATCATACCCAAGTGTTTGCGAAATAACACTTGGGATTGAAAATGACAAGTGTGGTATTGACTCCTCACTAAACTCAAACAATGTTGAGTGACAACTTTCAGGACCTACTGAGCTATCTCAGGGGTTATGTTGTTCTTTGGAGGAGTAAAAGTGGTTTATGAATGCTTTGCATTAATTGCACAAACTTGTCAACTTTTACTCCTCACTTATGCTACCTATTTATACACAAATATGAACAACCCTATTATACAATGGACCTAAGTGTTCCTCAATAAAATCTTGATAGATTTTATTCTCTGGCAAGGGAAACTTCTTTGGGTTAAGTCCAAAAGGCACTTTCTGATGACAGTCTGGTTTTAACCATTTGGGGAAAGTTTGACCTTAAAGTGATAAAGCACTTTAGTGAAACAGATCAAACTTTCCCGCCCAATCCTGCCAAAACTTCAGTCTTCAAGTCATCAGTTCTTCAGTACCATGATAGTTGTTGAGGAGTCTTGGGGTTCAGTGAGTTATTGTCATCCTCACTGAACCCATCACCTTCTTCTTGGCTTAGATCTCAGTCACTGAGTTCCGCCTCACTGAATGGAGAACCTTTCTTCTTAGACTCGGTCTAAGCATCCTGAAGATGACTCACTGAGTTACTGTTCACTCAGTGACTTGTTTATACTTAGGTTATTTTATGTTCAAATCCTTGTTAGAAGAAGATTGGGGAATTCAGTGACCCAACAACATGCCCGTTGAATCAATTTGAAAATGGCTAAACAAAGTAGCTAATGATTGTTGAATTTCATAGTTTTTTTTTTTTTTTAATTTTGGTTTTTTCATTTTTCTTTTGAGCTTGCAAAAATGTTAAATGTATTTTAATTCAACTATATAGAATTTTACTTAAATACTATTTTGTTTGATGTTCTAGCGAATTGTACACTGAATAAAATCACTTGTGATTCATCTCAAAATCACATGTGATTCGTGTGAAAAACTCATATGATTTTCAAATCAAAAGCACATGTGATTCATGTGAAAATCACATGCGATTTTCTCATTAATCATATGTGATTCTTTTAAAAATCACATATGATTCTTTTAAAAATCAAATATGATTCAAGATGTATAAATTGTCCAGGCTACAACCATCAGTTATCAAATTTAACAAAAACTAAACAAGAAACATGAAAAAAAAAAAAAAAAAAAAAAAAAAAAAAAAAACAGAGAGAATGTTATAAGGATTCTTAATTCGAATATATGTAACTTACCTTGAATAGTATTTTTTTTTTTTTAGTAGACTGCAAAACATGTCCCTAAACTTTTTGAAAATTGTAAGAAATCTAGGCCAAAAAAATGGCGATAAATGTCCTTAACGTTTCATTTTTTGGCAAGAATGGCCCGTTAATGATTACTGTAGTTGCAAATTCCTCTTTTTAGCTAACGCTTGTTAGTTTTTCACATTAGTTAGTCCTCACGTGCACGTGAAGGTATTTTCGTCATTTCACTTTTCCCGCCATTTAGACCCCTCAGCTACTTCATAGGCACGATAATCGATGATGAAACTTTAACACGATCAAATCACACACATTTTCAAATACATTCTATCTTCTTTCAACCGATGAAATCACACACCCACAAACACATACCATCAGAACTTAGCAGACTTGCAAAATCAAACAACACACATACGAGGAAAGAATATTTAGTTTCTTTGATTTCATTCTAACGTCATTTGTGTTAATCTTAATTGTTAATGCAGTAAAATGTATGGCAATCAGTTCGTATGCGCGGTAGACGATGCTGCTGATGTTTTGAATGAGTTTGTAAGTTAACATCATATATATGAATTTAAGTGTTATTTCAGTAAGAAACTAGTTTTTAAGAAATTCATAATTTTAAAAATTAATTTTGACATACAGCAACTACATAAGGACTACGTCTTAAGAGGTTCCTATCATGGCAATCATTGTATTTATTTAGTTAACTATACGGGCGTTAGATGGAAAGTCGTTGTTAAGAGAGTTTCAGAGTTGGTCTGTGTGGTCGAGGGACCTAGGTGGGATGATTTTGTTATGCACAACATTACGCCATGGGCTGTTAGTTACATACATTTGTAGAAGAGTGAGAGGCCTCTTTTATGTAACTTGCTATAGCGAGGATGGGGAAGAATTTCACAATTACGAACCAGAAAGCGCTCAGTTTTGGCAATGTTTAGTGCCAGTTACAGACACATCTCTTTATATACAGTCATTGCCAGAAGATTTTCTAAGATATCTAAATGGTCCAACCCCAACAGAGTCGGTCATAGTTACTAGTAACACCATTGAGTACCAAGTTATGGTGGAAAGTTCAAGAAATTGCTATGGTTGATATGTACACTCGTTCCTGTATGGGTTTGGTTGGTTGAACCTGGTTCAAGATTTGAAATTGGAAGCTAGTCAATGGATGGTGTTTACCCAGGTTGTTCCGGGTAGGGAGTATAATTTCATGTTATTTGAACCTGATGGAGGAGTCATCTCAACAATGGAGACATACTCCACTAACATAGCCATGAACGCCTTATGTCATGAAGCACATCACTCAGGTATGTTTTTCTTTATTAACTTTAACTACATCGAGTATATGATATTAGTGTAACATTTTGGATTATTTGTAACTAATTTTGTACTATTAATTTAAGATTTTGATGTTCGTCGGATGACCTGGATGTGTAATAGGACCTTTCACACTGTCCATGATCATGAAGAAAGGGATTTTTACGGAAAGATGACTGCATCTTTCTGGAAAGATGAACGACTTGTAAGTGTATTTTACTCTTAATGTTATTGTGGATGTTGGTTGATGTGGTACTATATTTTGTTATGTGTTTTTGGCATGTTTAATCAGATATATAACTATGATTTGTTTGAGATATTGTATGTGTGATAGGATGATTGATATATCACAATGTCTGATAGAATCTCCAAAACCTTACTCTTTTTTTGCCTGTCCAAAAAGCCACTCTTTGTTATTGGTCTGTCCAAAAACTCTCTCTCTTTTAACCAAAAAAACAAATGCTAACTCTTGTATATTTTGCAACAGTATATACCTACAAGAATTGTGAAGCAGTACATTTTATATGGGTTCTCTGTCGCAATTGTGAAGCACTAAAGGGCAGAGAAAGTGTTCCAAGTACGTGAGAAAACAGAGATAGTAGGTCCATCCCAGGTGAAGAGGAGTGTGCAATTGTTTCATCACCTAGTTTGAGGGAGTTGAAGATGGAAGCTGGGTTTGCTCCAGGTCAGATGGTTAGGTTCTTTCTCACAGACGAAACAAATAGGACATAAGGAGTGTTAAAGTTTGATGTGCGCTGATGGTTGTTGAGGATGGGTTAATGTGGTCCTCTATTTTGTGTTTTGGAATGGTAGGTGGTGGAGGGGACAGATGTCTTTGATTGGATATGTGTTAGGCTATAGTATGTCCAGTTACTTGCTTAAAACTATTTGTAAGTTGGTAGTAGTTCTTAATCCTTACTCAATGGTTGCCCAATTTTAGTTTAATCTGTTTTAATGCTGAAACTTGATGAAGGATATTTTATGAATAAGTTTTTGTATTCTCTGATTTTAATAGACCATATGGGTTTGTCCATAGTAATCTATAAGTATGGTGGGCACCAAAATACTGGATGAATATTTTGTAAGTTGTTAATTTTAACAGAGTATATGTAAGTTGCTATCAATGTTTATAAATCAGTTTTGTAAATGTTATCTATTTGATTGTGTGGCAGATGCAATCTATCTGCTTATCTTTAGGTTTTCAACATGATTTTGGAATGAATTTGTGTTCAATCTGCATTCTATAGAACACATATTTTGAGTAGATTTTTAGATCAATTTTCAGCATGCTTTCAGCTAGGATTTTTTGGGTTCTATCAACTCTTTTCTATTGCATGTTGTATTGATCTATTACCAGTTGGCACAGTTTGACTTTTCAAACTCAAACGTTGGTCCAATGTTGGTTCTAATGATTATTGCAGGCTTTTATCTTTTCATTTGCCAAACTTTCAAAAGTGAAACTTGTTGAGAGTTTGAGAGAATGAGATATAAGCCATATTAGAGTAAAGTTTGTTAGATTCTCAATAATTAAAAATGAGAATACAGACCTCTATTTATAGAGGTAAAAGTCAAACATAAAAAGTTAACCACACTTCATCTTCCACATTTCTACTACTACATTACATCATAACATTACAAACAGCATAAAAGTAACAATGACAGCCATTACAACAAAACATTTCCTATAAAGCAGTAAACTGGACTTGCTTTCTTTCAACTCCATTTGCAGAAGTAACATTTGGTTTTGCAAACTTGACTTCTGAAAGTCAAAATCCCTTTGCAAGTTTTTATTTTTTCATTCAAACTTCATTGCTCTATTTTCAATTCTTTTTCCTTTTGAATCAACTTATGCACTTCTTGTTTGTAATAGTCACTAGGTAATTCAGGATCAAGCTAGTAAAATGTGCGACATTTTGAACCCAACATATTTAGACATATTAACATATACCTAAATCATAAACAAAGTAAAAATCGATTACATTATAAAAATTTATGCAACCTAGAAAACGTTGATGCAGGATTTCTAACTAGGTTTTATAATTTATAACAGTCTCGGTCTACCTAAGATCTACCTAATGCACTTACGGGCAGTGTACCCGGTCGTGTATAGTGTAGTTGTCGGTAAAGCCGAGGTCATCCCAAGAGCTAGGCGTGCTGTAATACCTCAAATTATAAAACATGTAAAATGACTAAAATGCCCTTATGTTTTAAAATGTGTAATAACACTTATTTAATACAAAGAAAAACCATAGAAATTTGGAACTCGACATGATCAAAATAAATTATGAATGATAAAATATATTACTTTTGTAAAGATGAAAAAAAATATAAATTCTGCATAAAATTTTTATGGATCGAATATACATATTTAAATAGTTATATATATTTATTTAATTATTTAAAAAGGAAATTAATCCTAAATAAAAAAGAGACTTGTATAATAATTTAATTGGGACTTATTCCATAATAATCCAACCCAAGATAAGTATTCTGTCATATATATATATATATACACATACACGTCTTATATTTTTAGATAATCCTTAAGTCGATCTTTTAAACCCAAAATCGATTCCCTAAAATCCCTTGGGTCGACACAAGTTTTCTGGAAGTCTTGGGTTATTTTTCCTGGATGATTTAGAAGTCAAAGAAGTGGAGAAAATTTTTAATTAAGGCTGATAAAGTTTGGATCAATCGTTTGGAATTGTTTTGCTCGAATTAGTTCAAACTGAGAGGTAAAAATCCATTATGCTTGTTTACACGTTCAAATATATTTGTAGTATTTTTATATCATCCTATATATCATATATTACATGTATAAAAAGGTAGAATCTAATCATGCATGTTTTGTAGCTCGTACGAATTTATGGAAACTCAAAACCCTAAATCGAACAAGAAAACAAGGAATAAGCCATGCGAAGTGTCATATTACATCAGAAAAATAAGTTTTATAATTTTCAAGACCTGTAGAATTAGTTTGGAATTAATTTGTAATCGAGTTTATTAAATAAAAAGATAATAAAAGAAAAGGAATCGAATTAGGGTTAGGGTTAGGGTTTTTGGTATGAGATCTAGTCATTAATGATGTTTTTAAGGATATAATTAATGTGGTAATGATTGGGTAATTTAGGGTTAGGGTTTGGAGGATTATTATATAAATCGATTATGTTTTTAAAGTATAAGGGTATGTTTTGTAATTAAATAAACTTGAGGGTTATTTTGTAGAGTGTGTAAGACTAGGGGTGAACTGTATAAATTATAACATGAGGGTGTCGTGTGTAAATTATGTAACAAAAAGGTTTAAATGGTAATTTATGTAATTATACAATCTAATTTGTAATTAATTAAAATTAAGGGGTTAAACTTGTAATTATGGAAGTTAAAGAACTAACATGGATAATATGTGAAACTTATAATATTTACGTAAACCCTAGAACTAATATGGAATATGAAAAAGTAAATTAATGAATAATACATCCTGTGTAGATTTCTGAAGAAGGATATTGTTTCCACCTTTGATCTTTCTACTTCTGTCAGCTTTGCTTTTGAGGTACGGATATTCTGACCTTATCCTTAAGGTTTCCTTTGTGATATGAACCTTCTGATTTGAACCTTTGCTATGAACCTTATCATTTGAACCTTCTGATATGCCAACTATGATTTGAACTTTTTGCTTATGAACCTTATGATTACCTGAGCTTCACTAGGCATGGGGGTTCCATGTCCGTGTCATAGATGCACCTATGGCATGACTCTAGGGCAGTAGAGTGATGTTCTACCACGTCCCTTCCGTTATATATGAATGTGCACTAATTTTCAGGGGCGTATGGATGCATCCTAGATCTGTTTTCTGTTATGATATGATATGATTATGCTTAGTGACTAGTTGTATGTGCAATGTACTCCTTTCACTTCCGGTACAATGGAGCTAGCTACTCCTTGTACAATTTAAGATTTGACGGTGATATGATAATGATATGTTTCTGAGCTCATGGTATATTTTGATTCTGTTTATACAGGTGACTATATAGATTCCTTATTTAACCTACACATTATATTTCTGTATTATCTGTTATACCTAAATATGTTTTCCCAAATTATATCTTCTGTACTTCAGCATTTATTTCAGTTTTCTTTTGTTATATCCGTTCACTGAGCTTTCGTAGCTCAACCACATTTCTTTTCTCCGCGGCAGGTATTCAAGATAGCTTTTGGGATAGCTTTCTGGGCTTGAGTGTAGAACTGAGTGAAGAATTTGACTATAGTTATTTGAAGTAAGTTATTTATGTAAGTTTTCTGCTTTTGATCTGTCTGTTTGTTCTGATGTAACACCATAATTTGTGACATTTTTACCCTTTTCGGGTTGGGGTGTTACAATTATGGTATAAGAGACAGGTTGGATCAGCGGATTAGTAATCCGTAGAGCTTAGGCTATGACCTGTGAGTATTAGGCTTTGCACCATAGGAATTATGAAACAATCTTTGAGGATTTACTTTAGGATTTCCCTATATGAACCTTAAGTTATTACCAGTGAGGATTGGGTAGATTAGGATATTGATTTAAGTAACATCGTTTCCGCATCACTCTGATTCGTGTTTCTGTCTTTAGTTAAGCTAATAAGATCCTTCTTTCCGAGGTGAGAAAGTTAAGCGTGACCTAAAGTTCAGTAATCTAATAAGTTTAGAAATGTCTTGAGCACTACACCATTTAAATTTTGCTTTCTGATTTTGATTTCCATCTCTGACTTGTTGACAATTAGTCTGATGTTTCCTGACCATTCGAAAGATTATTACAACCCTAAGTATTTGACATATTCTGAGAAATTTTTTGCTCATGATAGGTATATTAAGTTTTCTTTTGACACTATTTGATGTTCCATAAACCTTTTCTACTCCTATGAGAGATTTGGAGGTTATTGGTTACGAGTATAGGAAATTGTCCACTTCATTATGATAATGAAACTATGTTTAAAACGGTTTCCTTTGGAAGGTTATAATTTTGACAATAATCCGAGTAGGTGTTGATTTATCTAGACTCTTTCCGTTAATAATGATTAGGATATAACATGATAATGAGGAAGATTGACAATGGTGTGATTGAACCTTTAGACTATTAAGTTCGCCTTTGGAAGTTTTGTAATATGATAATTCTTCGTATATTCGTTAAGTTTATGATTATAAGAAATTTGTTGAATTTTGGAAGTATTGGTGCTTTATTAAGATATATCTGTTAGATTTAGGTTATTTTTTGATATGTTTCATTTTCCGTTCAATCTTATTGATGATAATTTGATTCTGCTAAATCTTGTGAATAAGAAAAGTATTGTCATTCTGCTATTTGGTTGCTTATTCACAACTTGAGATAAAGTATGGTCATCATGATGGTATACTCATGTGATGCTGGTATTATGATGCCTGATCAACGTGATAATACTTACATCATATGACGTACCCTCATTGTGAGCATAGGATATTTCGGGAAGTGTTTGGGAAGCATCAGATTTCTGTTAGTTAGATTATCCGCAATTAGTGAGACTTTTAGGATTCATTCGACCTATATGTAGGTTCTGCCTTCATCATTAGATATCTGGATATGTTCAAATTCTCGTTGTATGTTTGTTGATCGTTGATCATTTGTTAAGAATTTCAGAACTCATTATAGAGTCTTCTATCGTTTAAAGTTCCGTACTAAATCCGTTTTCTGCTATTACTTGTGAGAAGTACTTTAGTTATCTGCTACAAGTATGTAATCATTGAATCGATTTCTGAACTGTTCTGAATAAGATATGAATTTATAAAAGTCCGATAAGAAAGATATGTCTGTCTGTTTGAAATCTTTGGAAAGATTTTCCGAATTGAGACTATTTCTGTAATCGAAAGATTCTTTGTTTGTTCCGTTCTGGCAATTTCTGTAATCTGATCCGTTTCCGCCTACTCTGCATATTCAATTTTCGAGGACAGAAATTTCTTTTAGAGGGGAAGAAGTTGTAATACCTCAAATTCTAAAACATGTAAAATGACTAAAATGCCCTTATGTTTTAAAATTTGTAATAACACTTATTTAATACAACGAAAAACCATAGAAATTTGGAACTCGACAATATATGATCAAAATAAATTATGAATGATAAAATATGTTACTTTTGTAAAGACGAAAAAAATATAAATTCTGTATAAAATTTTTATGGATCAAATATACATATTTAAATAGTTATATATATTTATTTAATTATTTAAAAAGGAAATTAATCCTAAATAAAAAAGAGACTTGTATAATAATTTAATTTGGACTTATTCCATAATAATCCAGCCCAAGATAAGTATTCTGTTATATATATATATACACATACACGTTTTATATTTTTAGATAATCCTTAAGTCGATCTTTTAAACCCAAAATCGATTCCCTAAAATCCCTTGGGTCGACACAAGTTTTCTGGAAGTCTTGGGTTATTTTTCCTGGATGATTTAGAAGTCAAAGAAGTGGAGAATATTCGTAATTAAGGCTGATAAAGTTTGGATCAATCGTTTGGAATTGTTTTGCTCGAATTAGTTCAAACCGAGAGGTAAAAATCCATTATGCTTGTTTACACGTTCAAATATATTTGTAATATTTTTATATCATCCTATATATCATATATTATCTGTATAAGAAGGTATAATCTAATCATGCATGTTTTGTAGCTCGTACAAATTTATGGAAACTAAAAACCCTAAATCGAACAAGAAAACAAGGAATAACCCATGCTATTTTTGAGGCTTATTATATATTTTTCTCTGGTCCCATAAGTGTCATATTACATCAGAAAAATAAGTTTTATAATTTCCGAGACCTGTAGAATTAGTTTGGAATTAATTTGTAATCGAGTTTATTAAATAAAAAGATAATAAAAGAAAAGGAATCGAATTAGGGTTAGGGTTAGGGTTTTTGGTATGAGATCTGGTCATTAACAATGTTTTTAAGGATATAATTAATGTGGTAATGATTGGGTGATTTAGGGTTAGGGTTTGGAGGATTATTTTATAAATCGATTATGTTTTTAAAGTATAAGGGTATGTTTTGTAATTAAATAAACTTGAGGGTTATTTTGTAGAGTGTGTAAGACTAGGGGTGAACTGTATAAATTATAACATGAGGGTGTCATGTGTAAATTATGTAACAAAAAGGTTTAAATGGTAATTTATGTAATTATATAATCCAATTTGTAATTAATAAAAATTAAGGGGTTAAACTTGTAATTATGGAAGTTAAGGAACTAACATGGATAATATGTGAACTTATAATATTTACGTAAACCCTAGACCTAATATAGAATATGAAAAAGTAAATTAATGAATAATACATCCTGTGTAGATTTCTGAAGAAGGATATTGTTTCCTCCTTTGATCTTTCTACTTCTGTCAGCTTTGCTTTTGAGTTACGGATATTATGACCTTATCCTTAAGGTTTCCTTTGTGATATGAACCGTTGATATGAACCTTCTGATTTGAACCTTTGCTATGAACCTTATCATTTGAACCTTCTGATATGCCAACTATGATTTAAACTTTTTGCTTATGAACCTTATGATTAACTGAGCTTCACCAGGCATGGGGGTTCCATGTCCGTGTCATAGATGCACCTATGGCATGACTCTAGGGCAGTAGAGTGATGTTCTACCATGTCCCTTCCGTTATATATGAATGTACACTAATTTTCAAGGGCGTATGGATGCATCCTAGATCTGTTTTCTGTTATGATATGATATGATTATGCTTAGTGACTGGTTGTATGTGCAATGTACTCCTTTCACTTCCGGTACAATGGAGCTAGCTACTCCTTGTACAATTTATGATTTGACGGAGATATGATAATGATATGTTTCTGAGCTCATGGTATATTCTGATTTTGTTTATATAGGTGACTGTATAGATTCCTTATTTAACCTACACATTATATTTCTGTATTATCTGTTATACCTAAATATGTTTCCCCAAATTATATCTTCTGTACTTCAGCATTTATTTCAGTTTTCTTTTGTTATATCCGTTCACTGAGCTTTCGTAGCTCAGCCGCATTTCTTTTCTCCGCGGCAGGTATTCAAGATAGCTTTTGGGATGGCTTTCTGGGCTTGAGTGTAGAACTGAGTGAAGAATTTGACCATAGTTATTTGAAGTAAGTTATTTATGTAAGTTTTCTGCTTTTGATCTGTCTGTTTGTTCTGATGTAACACCATAATTTGTGACATTTTTACCCTTGTCGGGTTAGGGTGTTACACGTGCAGATTAAATCTAAGTTCTAATGTCACTTGTTTAAAAAGGGGGGTTTTGTAATTTGATTAATTAAACTAAGAAATGAAATAAAATAAACAAAAAACAAATAAATGGTAAGGAAATATCAGTAGGGAGAGAAGTGATAGCTTAATTACTACTCTTGTTATGTCATGACTACGTTTTCTATATAGTGCATCCTATCGTTTCATCTAGGGTTTTAATTTGACTAGACTCAGTTGGTCAATTCACCTAGTCCTATAATAATTATAAGAGTTCGTGGGTTTACAAAATGGAAGAGTCAATAAGTACCTCTACTAGCTCAATATATCCTTGTCAATTATCGTGGCTCGGGTGGTAGCAGGTAGGGGTGAGCATCGGTCCAGGACCGGACTGGACATGACTGACAAGACTGAGGACCGAATTAGCCAAAAAGCCTAGACCGAAGACCGGACCAAATGTGGTAGGTCTGGTCCGGTCTCGGTCGGTCCGTCGGTCGTTCCGGTCCAACAAGGCCAAATAATCGGTTTGTGGTCCGGACCGGACGTGACCAGACCGGACCGAGGACCGAATTAGCCAAAAAGCCAAGACCGAGGATCGGACCGAATGTGGTCGGTCTGGTCCGATCCACTCTCGGTCGGTCCAGTCCGTTCGGGTGGGTGTTAAAGGCGGGAACTGTGGATTGACGAAAATACCCCAAGTGAGGAGAAACTAACGGGATTTCGTAACGATCGTTAGCCAAAAAGAGGAATTTGCAACTACAGTTACTCTTTTTTTAGCAGATATTTCTTGCCAAAAAAATGAAACGTTAGAAACATTTCTCGCTATTTTTAGCAGATATTTCTTGCAATTTTCGGAAACTTTAAGGACATTTTTTGCAGTTTACTCTTTTTTCTTTTAAGGTTCTAGCAGATTCTTTGAAACACTTATGCTTCATGGTAAAAAGTCACATGTGATTATGTCAAAATCACATGTGATTCTTACCAAAATCACATGTGATTCTGTCAAACTTGTGCAACCTACGACCATCAGTTATCACATTTAACAAAATTAAGAAGACACATACTAAAAACGTACAACAAAAAGACCATCTCATAAACATTATGGCTTGTTCAAAGATCATTACATACTTCTAATAAGATCATTACAACTTTGGAATAAAAGTACGATATTGAATTAAAACACTTGGATAAAAAATAAAAGCAACACAAAAACTTTGATGAACCACAAAAAGCGTTGAAGATAGCAATACATTTTTTTTTCAATAGTAATAGAAGCTAAAAAAGTAAACAAGCATTGATTACGCATAAGAGAATCTACGCTAGATAGGCTGAAAGAGCTAACTATCATTGGAGTGGCGACAACCAATGGAGCTTCAGGTGAATTACTAACTGCAAATTTCTCATGCATGAAAACGACTGTCCACAATTGAGTCGTCTTTAGGGACTATCTTACAGCAGTAGCAACTCTTCAGGCCCACATGGTTTCAGTAGCATTCATGGGAACCATCCTTCACTTGTTGGAAATTCCATATCACACTAAACTTTCCCAGTGTAGCCACAAGATGACGCTCTTGCTTCCCTTCTTTAGTAACCTATATCAAGTCGTATAAAACACCCAAAAATCAATCCAAAGTTTCAGCAATAGGCAACCCAAAATCAATATAGGCTATCCTACATGTGAAATTTTCATATATATCTTTCGAAAGTAACAAAATAATCCGTTTACTTAACAAAATCCAATGAAGCTTGTGTACTATACGAGAAGCTGCAATCTTATACAAATGACTGCGTCAGCAAAAAAGCATTCCAGGTTAATGAGTTACATCATAGAAAGACAGAAGCTGTATAACAATCCCATCATGTAGATCCGAGCAACCATTCTATAAATTTAGCAATTTAGGCACATTTATTAATAAATGGTTTGTTTGGCCTTTGGGGACATTAGTCTTAGATAGATCAAATGAGTGAAAAAATAATGATAATAAAAAATAAAAAAATAAAAAAAGCTAAAAAGAGAATGCGTCAAATGAGATTGCCTGACAGAAAATCCCATGATAGTTTTTAATGCATGCAATCTCTTAAGTTGTCTGATGCAAAAATTTCGATAGTTATTCTATTGTAATTAAGTAATTATTGTTGTAAGTAATCCACGTGTACCTCGGTCTATCCAACTCAGTTTGACTAATACTAGAAACTGACTCGTTTTAACGATCTCTCTCTTTTACGAGTATGTCATAAAGATTTATGCATTTGAGACGTGGCCGACCCCCAACTTGTGGATTTAAGTAGCATCAGAGTTATTTTGATTAAATTAGGAAAATGCTAGACAAGTAAAATTGTATACTAAAAGAAAGATAATGGGCTAGTTGCGACCTGTGTGCTCTTTTATGAACTATCAGTTAATAAAATGACTTACATTAAAAAACAGTGGACATACAAGATTAAATGAACTTGATCAAAAGAGTGACATATTGATTTAGCTAAAACTTCTGAATTTATTAATTTCTTAAGTGAATGGGGATGAGCATGAGAATCGAAGAATTGATAATCAATATAGGCTATCCAAAGCTCCAGCGATATGTGACCCAAATCAAACAAAAATAAGCATCAGTAGTACCCAAAATCCACTTCCCATCATAAGTCACATCCACATGAGTAATAGGCGACCCAAGTCCAGAAAAAGCAGTCGTGGCTTGACTCATAGAGCTAACCGATACAACCTAATCTTCCAATCAATGAACACTTAGATTAAACTCTAAACATTTCAACGAACACTTGGATTACACTCTAAACATACAATTCATAACGTTAAACAATATATATATATATATATATATATATATATATATATATATATATATATATATATATATATATATATATATATATATATATATATATATATATATATATATATGTTGAGGCAACATGATCAAGATCTCTTTATGTTTTAATGATGACAAATAAACCATCGAAACATATAAAATAACAAACATTAGCTCAAAATCGCCGGAGCCAATATTTGCTCCTGGCGCGCTGCCCGCGCGTCAACGCGCGGGTGATGCTCCAGGAGTCTTTATGGTTCCAGGCGAATTTTGAAAGTCGGCTTTCCCCTTACCCGACAAATGTGGATCTTTCAAAACAGGTATGAATATATTATGTGCTTAATTGAGAACACTCGAAACGAGTTTTGAGATTTGAGAAATCCTATTTTTAGAACACCCATTTACGGGAAAACGCCAACTCATGTTTTCTAACTACCGCCTCTATCCAAGGCTTTTCTAAACTTAGGGAGCTTGTATATTTCACGTAGCATCGTGTTGAAGCATCCATATGCTCATATCCCGTGCTTACGTCTTCTCTAATTACGTAACGGGTTTACTCCCTTATTGGTCAAACTAAGTCAAAGGTCACTTTGCGTAAATGCATCCTTTCCCACTTGGGTTATGCTTTACATCAAGGCAAAGCACTTAACTTGTTTGAACCAAGGTATTAGTTGAGAACGTCGAGTCGTGGAAAGTCACGAGATATGAAACTATGGATTCTCGACATTGTGTTACTTGAACTTATAAGTAACCTATGATTTTCTCATCTTATAATCTTAATTGTCTAAACCTTTTCTTCTTAATGACAATTAGATTATGTCTTAATCCTCTCTTAATCTTATTTATGCATAAGACAAAACCAATCATATCCAATCATATCCAAATCAAATATTCTCTTACACAATCTCTTACACCCTTACATATTCCCTTACACACTACATCCTAACCATCTATTCTCTTACAACACATCTCAACCCTTCATATTAAACACATGCCAATTGTTGGAAACCCTAATATGGCTCCTCTCATCCTAGCCATTGATTTCAAATTACAACACATCACAACCATCCATCCAACCTCTCATCTCTATATCATCACATGGGTTTCATCCTAACCATTGAATTCAAATCAAACACATCTCAACCATCCATCCAATCCATCTTCCCTATACCACCACATGTGTTTGATCATAGCCATTGAATTCAAACCAAAACAATCCTAACCATTGATCCAACCTTTTCCCCCCAAGCAAAAGAGGCTCCCTTTGATCTCCTCTATCCAATTCAAATAAAACCATCTCAACCGTTCATTTCTCCTTTCCCCCCAAGCAAAGCATATTCCTTGGAATATCCTCTTCAACCCTAAGCTAGGCAAGTGTGATATTAGCCATCCATCTCTAATGAGATCATCTCATCCATACATATTCCCCACATGCAAAATTATTTGAAAACCAAGGGAGGCTCCCTTTGATCCTAGCCATCCAATTCAAACCATTTCATCTCAACCCTCCATCACATTCTTTCCCCCCAAGCATTGGAATATTCCTTGGCATATTCTTTCTCTTTTTTCTATGCCATGTGAGAAGATACACTTCTACCCTTTCCAAATTACCCTATCTACACTTTAAACCTTTGGTAATTTGGTTTCTCTTTAAACACTTCACAAATAATTTTCTAAATTGGCTATTTGAGGTGGTAAATCTTAGAATGATTAATGTTAAGGTTTAGTCTCAAGTACAATTGGGGGTTTAGCAAGAACAGGTATTTGTAAGATCCAAACACCCAACACTTGGGAAAGTTTACAGAAGCCTGGCGCGCTGACGCGCGGGTGACGCACCGGCCTCGGTAAAATATTCCCAAGTTTGGGTTCTTGGCCTATAAATACCACCCTTGCCTATTGTATTCCTCACCCCTTGCCATTATTCTTTCTCTCTAAACACTCTCTAATCTCTCAATCTCTCTATCTCTAATCTTGTGTTCTTGATTTCCACACTAACATCTTTGGAAGAACACATAACTTTGCAAGGGAATAATCACAAGAACCTAATCCACTTTTTTGATTGTGTCGAGGGTCTTCTTTCTTATACCCTTTCAATTACAATCGAGTCTCTAGGTTAGGTTAGGACTTGGTTGATAAAACAAACATTCATTCATTCAATTGTTTGTAAAGGAAGTCTTGTGTCTTGGTGACCAAGCCTAGATCATTGGGGATCTAGTTGGGGTTTGATACTTCTGGGCGGAAGTCTTGGTAGAGATCTTTGTGATCCTTAGGTAAAGTCGAATCGTGAGATTCTTTTGGGTGGTTTTCGAGGGCGGAATACCGTTGGTGAGTAACTCCTTCTTTGTGAGCATCGATATTGGTGAATATCGGTGGAGTGAATTGTAACGGTTTATAGTCCACCGAAAGGATTATACTAGTGAATAGTATTAGAGTTGTGGATTCGCAACTGGACATACGAATGGTATAAACCCCCCATCCCGAACCAGTATATATCGTTGTGTTCTTTACTTGCTTTATATACTTAGGCTGTGATAGTGGTTGTTGGATTGATTATACAACCACTTGGTTTTCTTTTGGCTTAAAGTTTTTTAAACATCTAAAAAGCCGAGGAAACCGTATTCACCCCCCTCTACGGTTCTACAATATATATATATATATATATATATATATATATATATATATATATATATATATATATATATATATATATATATATATATAACTCATTCGCACATTTCATCGAACGCCTAGTGTATGCGTATATAACAAACCACATTTCCTTTAAGCAAACTTATTTTATATGGATTTGTTTATTTGTATTTAGAGGCATGAGGTGAGATCCAAAAATAAGCAACAAAACCTAAGAACCTAAATTAGCAACAAAATAAGCAACATCTACTGATTATATACCAAATAAATATGAATAAAAAATCAAATACATACCAGAATCAACATTTTGAAGCTTATTTTGATCCAAAACTGACAATGAAGATGATTGGGGTAACGGATCACCTTTAGATAGTGATATTTCATCTCGTATGTCCATTATACAATGTTAATTTTGATCAATTTGGCATGAATAGCTGTTAAGGTTTGAATACGGTGGTTTTAGGGTGGTTAGTGTGTGAAAATAGTGTGTGTGTGTGTGTGTGTGTATGTGTGTGTAACGGGTGAGAAGTGAAGAGAACCAAATGTTTAGGAAATGTCTCAAAATTTGGGATCCCAGAATCAAGATTTTTTTTTAGACAGCACCTTGAGGACAAGGTTGTTTTTGAAGGACTGGAAAGTGTGCCCATGCTTAGGATATGTGTCACACTTTATTATGTTTAGGATAAGTGTTGAAGTCGTATTAGAAAAGTGTCATTGTTTTGGAATTTATCTTGTATTTGACTTGTGATATAAGTTAAGGTTTATTCGGTATTTTTACCGCATCGTTATGAATGAATTAATTAAGCTTTTGTAAAATAAAAATGTATTTGGTCTTCTCTTCTTAGGAGTTCGCATCACGCTTGAAGGGATGCTACTATCGATACAACCTTACTAGTATTGATACGACCCGGTAAGGTTATATTGATAGTAGCACCCCTTCAAGCTTTATGTGAGCTCCTTAAAAAGAGAAGAAGAAGACTAGAGATGTTTTTATTTTACAAAGTTTAATGACTTTTATTCACTGTAAAATATTAAATACTAGTTATGAGATAATCTCACATAAACACAAAGACTTATCCTAACATGAAGACTTATCCTAACACTTAATAAACAATGACACATATCTTAACCATGGACGCGACACTTTATTTTGCAGATCTGTCACCACTGTCGCCTGAATTTGTTGTTCACTTTCGGATCTGCTTCTTTATGCCAGAAACTACGGCTTCCTGCTAGAATTATATATATGTGTTTTGTTAGTGATTTGAAATGGTATATTTTTGTTAAATATTGGTGCCATTTAAGCCTTCTGAAATTTTTATGCTGATTATATTAGTAAAATATTAGTTTAATTTTGTTGGTAATTATTTTAGTGAAATTAAAAGTTTTAAATAAGTGAAATATGGGACTTTGGAATTTGAATTAAGTATTACTAGAGGTTTTAAAAAAAGTGCGCAATTTCTTATATACCCAAGACAAAAACCATAATTTCATATTTCCTCAACAAATGTTTTAAAAGTATTGTATTCATACACTTAAAACTTGTCATTTGGGTATGAAATTTTGAAGTTTCTTTTGGGTATATATATACACGGAATTATCCCCTTAAAAAATGGTAACACGCCAAAATTGTAAAACATTTTCTACAGGATTAACAATTAGAATTCTCAAGTAAACTCCTTTTTTTTTTTTTTTTTCTAAATTAATGATTCTAAATAATGGAAATTTTAAAACCAAAAAAATTATAAGACACCTAATTCAACGTTTGAACGTTTATTATTTAATTTAGCTTTATAAATTTAAGTTTTGAAATTCGGTAAAGTTAAATAATTTGAATTTTTTGAAATTTTAAAATGTTTTGAAAACTTTGAAGTTTTGGATTTAAAATCATTTGAGGACCAAACTATTTTTACATACCAAGTTACACCTTTCATCTTTATTTGATCTAATGGATGAGATTAATCTCAACAATTTAAAAAATCCAATTTCATTTTTTTTTTTTTCAAACATTAATATCTTTCAAACCGTTAATCGTTAAGCCAAAAAAATATAACGTTACAAAGAGCATTTAATTATCTTTCTATAGATAGTCACTTTGATATATTTTCGACAATTTTTTTTCCCTTTTTTTCAAGTTTTTTTTTCGTAGCCAAAAAAATCACATGTGATATTACACTAAGCCCAAAAAAATCACATGTGATATTACACTAATATCACATGTGATTTTTTCGGGCACGAAAAAAAAATATGTCGAAAGTATATCAAAGTGCCCGTCTATAGAAAGAAAATTAAATGCCCGTCACGATTGTGTAATTATTTTCACTTAACGATTAACGGTTTGAAAGATATTTAAATTATAAAAAATGAGTGAAATATAAAAATACTTTTAATCTCAACAATTGATTTTTTTAAATAGATGATGGGGATGAGTCCTTAGTATGTTAGAAAAGTTTGGTATGTAAAATAACTCTCCTCGAAGTTTTGAGCTTAAATAATTAAGCAAAGATCATTTGAGGACCAAACTTTTTTTACATATCAAGGGACTAATCTTCACCCTACATCTTCCCTTCAACTTTATTTGATCTAATGGATGAGATTAATCCCAACAATTTAAAAACCCACTTTCATCTTTTTTTTTTCCAAATATTAATATCTTTCAAACTAATAATTGTTAAGCAAAAAAAAAATTATACCGTTACGACGAGCATTTAATTATCTTTCTATAGATAGGCACTTTGAAAATTTTCGACAAAATTTTTTTTTTCGTTTTTTTCACGTTTTTTTTCGTGGCCGAAAAAATCATATATGATATTACATATAATATCATATATGATATGATATGTAATATCATATATGATATTACATATCATATATGATATGTGATATCATATATGATTTTTTTTCGGCCACGAAAAAAAAAACGTGAAAAAAACGATTTTTTTTTCTTTTTTCGAAAGTATATTAAAGTGCCCGTCTATAGAAAGATAATTAAATGCCCGTCGCGATGTTGTAATTATTTTCGCTTAACGATTAACGGTTTGAGAAATATTTAAATTATAAAAAATGAGTGAAATATTTAAATGTTTTTTAATTTCAACTATTGATTTCATTTTTAAATGGATGATGGGGATGAGTCCATTCGTATGTGAGAAATGTTTAGTTTGTAGAATAACTCGACTCTAAATAATTATGAGATTTTAACTTTCAAAATTTTAAGTCCGAAAATTTAAAATAACTTTTAATTTTGAAAACTTGAAATATCAGATTTCTACACTAAAAATCAAGAAAAATGTCAAATTTTTACATTTTGAAATTTGAAATATACTTTAGACTTGTATTTTGCGGACACACTTCATTATAATGATAGTGAAAGTCGTGCTATATGTTAATCACTTTTACTCTTCTTACACTTTATAGATGAGAAAGATACGAAAGTACATCACATTAACAAAGAACAAAGCACATCACATGTCATGCTAATAGTCATCACTGTGGACAACCATTGCTCTATGCCCCTATTGCTTCATGGGCCTTTTGGACATTAGAAATTGCATTGTCAAAAGTCAGAAACCTTAAAGATCCGTGAATTGTGGGCAAGACGTACAAACATACCTTGGGTACGTCACTTTGTTTGAAAGTGTTGGTAGATACATTGAAAGATTTTAAAGGAATTAGTATCTTCTAAACTTCATTTGAATATCATAGGTCATGTTGATCAATCATATGCAAGTTAAATAAATACATGTTTTTCTTTTAATCAAAATTAAAGGCTCACTTCTTTTTTCACTTTTTACAATACATAAAACAAGACCTATAATGTTCAAAACAAACTTGAGAGAATCTGTTTTCCATTTTAAAGACTCATTTGAATATGTTGTAATAGGAGAAGGATTGTCTCAAGTTGTTTTTACAACTTGAGTCAAGTTAGGGAGATCTGAGCTTTTTTAATTTGAGCAATTGGATTAAATCCAATGACACACTTGAGTCCTTCTCCGTTGTAATTTGGTATCAGTGCTCAAAGCCTCAATTATTGAGCTAAGTTGGTAAACTGTGGGCAAAAAGCTACATGCTCAAATATCAAGTTAAGTTAAATTACGGGCTAAAAGCCTTATTTGCTTTTAAGTTTGATGAAATTTTTTGCATACGTCAATATTATCAACAACGACTATAAACTTTTGCATCAACTACCAATAGTTGACTTGCATAAACCTGTTGGTTTTATAGACAAAATAATAATAGTCGTGTGTTAGGATCGAACTTGAGATCACGGGATTGCATACAATACGTATGAAGAGAAAATGTAATAATTATTTATAAAATGTTATAATTAATTATTAAACACAAAACAAATAATAATAATTAGTATTATTGATTAATGACTAATTATTTATTAAACGAATATTAGGAAAGTAATTACTAGACAAAACATGGAAACAAGAGAAGGTTCCGGAATCCCCTAGGGGATGCCATAACCGATCGGCCCAAGGGGTAAACCCACCTCCATTGTGCCTTGAGCTCCAAGTTTTGTGTAGTATATAAGCAAACCCAAGATGTAGGTTTTTCTCATAACTTGTACACACACATCTTGGTGTTTTCTTCTTTCTTTCTCTCTTGGTCGATCCATCAAACGAACACCCCTAAGGGTTTCGATTTTTCATAAGATCAAAAAGGTTTTGTGTTTCATTACTTGCAAATACTTTTCTTGAATTAGTACATGTGTACAAGAACGTGAATCAAACACACTATTATTTGATTCTTGGATTGAATTACAAAAAGGTAAGGGGTAATTCATATAATCCTTATAAACCCTAATTAGGGTTCTTGGTTCCGGAAGATTGCATTGATTCTTGTTTGGGCTAGAATCACAAAGGTACGTTTACGATTTAAATAATTGATTAATTAATTACATGTTATTTGATCTATTATAATTGCTTCCGCTCATGCTCACTTTGATGTACTTGGTTTATTTATATGAATGTCATGATATAATAATTCCAACAGTGGCATCTAGAGCCGTTATAATGTGTAATTAATTATCGAAACGTATAAAAATTGGATCTTGATTCGTTTAGTTACATGTTTTTAGGGATTATGTGTTAGATCCCTAACCCTAATTTTTTGGGTCGATTTTGACCTAAAGGGTTTTTAGGGTTTATGTTTTTTTTTTTTTTTTTTTTTTTTTTTTTTTTTTTTTTTTTTTTTTTAATTTGATTAGAAACCCTAAGATGTCATGTAATTGTTATGCGTTTTAGTAAACGATCTTGGTGCAATGTGTTAATTGTTAAGCTAAATCCATGAAAAAGTGCATATTTGCATGGATTTTTATTGTGTTATAATTTAAATTGTTTATATGAATTAATGGTTAAGTTATATTAAAACATGTAAATTTTTATAGATGTCGAATTGGGGAATACTCCAATATTAAGTAATCAATTATGTGCTATGTGGTATTTATTTAATTTTGGCTTACGCAATCGATTTATCGATGGATGTGGCTCTTTTTACAAGAAAAAGAAAGCCCTAATTGAATTAATACGTAATACACCTAGATTTGATTATTAATAGGACTTTTGAATAAGATTTGCATGTGGCTACATGTTTTATACATATTTAATTGTTATAATTATTTATATGTGTTTATTTAGTTGTTTTATTTTTTATTGTATATTACTTGTTTTGTTTATTTATTGTGTTAGACATGTTTATATAAACGAAAAGGGTAATTTTTTGAATAGAAAAATAAAACGGACTAAATAATGGCGAAATTGTTTTGGTTTTTAAGAGTTTAAAATTTCAAAGGATTGGTTGATTGATGCTTTTGTACGTAATGGTTAAATAGGCTCGACCGAAGTTTACACACTATAAGATGGGTATAAGGATGGCAACGCATTAAATTGTGGCCTTAGATAGACAACATTCTGTCTTAACGCTCGTTTGTGTGTAAATTAGACTTGCCGAACAACCATTACATGTACATTGTCATCTTAAGGGTGAATAATCCACAATTCCACAATGATTATCCGAAACACTAAGCTTTCGGGCTTATGCAAAAGTACGATATAGTAGATGATAATTGATGGTTATTCTTTAATTGGTGAACCCGATACCTCAATCAAAACTTTGTTATTTTACTCTTAGCTAATTGGTAATAAAAATGTTTTGTAAAACCAATGTTATGAAGTTGTATGCATGCTTCTTCATACATTATTTTGATCACATCAAAATATTAATACCCTTATAAAATTAAGTCGAATGCCATCTAATTAAGAACACTTGAAGTTGTAATTTACGTCATGTGAGAACTTGGCGAGATTGCAATAGAGAGGTAAATTTCATAAATTCATTGCTAGCAGATCAACTGATGTGATGGATTTGTGAGTTTACAGTTTTTAAGTTAGACGACTTAAATTGAGTAGGAAGTGAGACTTGGACTCAAGGCATTAAGATGGGGACTAAACATGCTTACAATACAAAGGTTTTGTGATTGTAAATCTCATAAATCTAGGAATTGGACAAATGTTATGCCAATTACTTGTACGACAAGTTACCTCATATTGTACTTTCATTACTAGCAGATCAACTGATGTGATGAAACTATGTTTGTGGAGGATCCTAGTTTTCAAGATTATTCTATGGATATTTTTTCCTTGGATATTTTAATTTTCTTCAAAAATTGTATTATCAAAAATACTAATGTTTTGAACTTTCTTTATCTGTAGAAATGGCTCAAACTGATAACACCAACTTTCGTTCTGTGTTCAAAACTTATTTTGAACGAGAAAAATTGACTGGCTCGAAAAATTTCAATGATTGGTATCGTTCACTAAGGATTGTCCTGCGAGTGACTGATCAACTTGAAATCTTGAAAACGCCTTGTCCTGCTGAACCTGAAGGCGAAGCAGCAACTGATGCTGCTAAGGCCAAATGGAATCTTGATTGCAAGGAACATATTAATGTGGCCGCAATGATGTTAGGGGCGATGTCCACACCTCTTCAAAGGCAGTTTGAGGAGTATTTCCCCATGAACATGATTGATGAACTCAAGAAACTCTATGAGAAACCATCAAATGTAGAGATTTACGATTTGATGGAGGCTCTACATGGTTGTAAGCAAGGGGATGGTGAACCTGTGAGTGCTCATGTGTTGAAGATGAAAAGTTTCATGGATCAACTACAAACACTTAAGAAACCCTATGACAATGATATGGCTGTGAACTTAATTAATAGGTCCCTTAACAAGGATTTTAATGGTTTTGTGAGGAACTTCAATATGCATTGCGTGGGGAAGACAGTAAGTGAATTGCACGCACTGCTCATTGATTATGAGAAAGGGTTGAAACCAAAGGCTCCTACGCCCCAAGTTCTTGCTATACAAGGGGGTAGAATTAACAAGCCAAATGCGAACAAGAAGAAGGGTAAAGGAAAGAAGAAGGCTGATAAGAATAAGCAGGTTATGGCTTATCAACCACCTCAACCTAAGAAGAACCCTCCTGTCAAGAATAATCCAAAGAAGGATCAAGGATGCCATTACTGCAAGGTGATGGGCCATTGGAAGAGGAATTGTCCTCTTTATCTCGATGACTTGCGAAACAATAAGGTTAAGAAGACTGGGCACATGGGCGCCAGCACTTCAGGTAACTTATTTGTCATTGAATTATTTAATTTATCTCATATAATAAATTCCTGGGTATATGATACTGGATGTGGTATTAATATTTGTAATACACTTCAGGGGTTTAGAGAGGAAATGAGACTAGCTTATGAGGAGCAATTTCTGCATGTGGAAAATGGAGCACAAGCAGCAGTTGAAGCCATAGGAATGTTTAATTTAGTTTTACCTTGAGGTTTAGTACTTTGTTTAAACAATTGTCATTATGCACCTTCTATAATTAGAGGTGTTGTTTCCTTTTCATGTTTGTTGGATCTTGGTTTTACTCATACTATTGATGGCAATAAAATTTCTGTTTCTTTAAATGGTGTATTTTATTTTAATGTTGTTGCTGTGAATGGTGTGTTTGAAATTGATATGAATAATTGTGTGACTTCCAACAATAATAATAATTCGATGTACAGCATAAGTAAGAGAATGAAGTATGACTTGAATTCGTCTTACCTTTGGCACTGTAGACTTGCCCATATAGGCAAGACTCGCATGCAAAAGCTGCAACGTGAAGGGCTTTTGAATAATATCAATGATGAGTCATTTGATAAATGCGAATCTTGTATTTCTGGGAAGATGACGAAGAAACCTTTTCATAATAATATGGAAAGAGTTTCAGATCTACTTGGTTTGATACACCCGGATGTATGTGGACCACTTAGACATGTGTCAAGGAGAGGTGTTGTCTACTTCTTAACTTTTACGGATGATTTCAGCCGTTATGGTTATGTTTATTTACTTAAGCATAAACATGAGGTGTTTGAAACATTTAAAGTTTTCAAAGCAGAAGTAGAATTGCAATTGGGAAAGAAGATTAAAGCTATTCGTTCTGATCGAGGTGGTGAATACCTTAGTCAAGATTTTAAAGATTTCTTAACTGAGAATGGAATTGTCCAGAATCTCACATCTCCATATACTCCACAACAAAATGGTGTATCTGAGAGAAGGAATCGTACATTGTTGGACATGGTTCGATCAATGTATAATCTTACTAATCTTCCTTTGTCTTTTTGGGATTATGCTCTTGAATCAGCTGTTCGTATTTTGAATATGGTTTCCACCAAGAAGGTTGATAAGACACCATATGAGATATGGACTGGAAAAGCTCCGAACTTGTCTTATTTAAAGGTCTGGGGTTGTGAGGCGTATGTTAAACGTGACTCACAAGATAAACTCCAACAAAGATCTGTGAAATGCATTTTTGTAGGATACCCTAAGGAAACTATGGGTTACTACTTTTACTACCCACCTGAGAACAAAGTGTTTGTTGCAAGATATGGTGATTTTCTTGAAAGTGAATTTGTGGTTCAAGAAATCAGTGGGAGAGTATATGATTTAGAAGATGATCTAAATAATGCATTGCCTTCAGAAAACACTAGCACACTTCCTATAGAACCGGAAAGTCTGGGTCCTCCACCGGAAGTTGAAGTAATTCCCATTCGCAGATCTTCAAGATCTGTGAAAGCTCCTGACCGTCTATGTCTTAATGTAGAGGTTGATGAGCATACACTAGGGGATCTTAATGAACCTACTAGTTATAGAGCTGCCATTAATAGTCCTCAAAAGGCTAAATGGAAAGCTGATATGGATGGGGAAATACAATCCATGCATGACAATGAAGTCTGGGAAGAAGTTGACTTACCTCCTGGTGCCAAGGTAGTTGGGAGTAAGTGGCTTTACAAAATCAAGACTGTCATGGATGGATATGCACACATTTATAAGGCTCGTCTAGTTGCTAAAGGTTTTACTCAAACTTTTGGAATAGATTACGAGGAGACGTTTTCTCCTGTAGCAGACATAAGAGCTATAAGAATTCTCATAGCTATAGCAGCGTACTATGATTATGAGATTTGGCAAATGGATGTGAAAACCGCTTTCTTAAATGGTCATCTAGATGAAGACATCTATATGGCACAACCAGAAGGGTTTGAAAATCCAGAATTTCCAAATCGTGTTTGCAAGCTTAAGAGATCCATTTATGGATTAAAGCAAGCATCACGACAATGGAACAAGAGGTTTGATGCTGAAATTAAAAAGTTTGGATTCACTCAAAATCTTGATGAGCCATGTGTGTACCACAAAGCTAGTGGGAGTGATAATGTAACTTTCCTAATTCTATATGTTGATGACATATTGATCATTGGAAAAGACATTCCAAGTTTGCAAGAAGTTAAGGCATATATTGGAAAGTGCTTTTCTATGAAAGATTTAGGAGAAGCTGCATACATTCTGGGAATCAAAATATATAGAGATAGATCAAGGCGGTTAATTAGATTAAGTCAAAGTGCTTACATTGACAAAATATTGAAAAGATTCAATATGCAAAACTCCAAGAAAGGATATTTGCCGATGGAAGTAAAACATGGCTTATGTAATGAGTTTTGTGCATCAACACCTGAAGAAGTGGCTCGCATGAGTAAAGTTCCTTATGCTTCGGCTGTAGGATCTATTATGTATGCGGTTAAGTGCACAAGGCCAGATGTGGCGTTTGCTCAAAATATTACCAGTCAATTTCAACAGAATCCAGGTGATAAACATTGGATTGCTGTTAAGCATATTCTTAAGTATTTAAGGAATACAAAAGATATGTTTTTGGTATATGGTGGAAATCCATCTGCAGAACTTTGTGTTACAGGTTTCTGTGATGCATCCTTTCAAAGTAATAAAGATGATTCGAAGTCTCAGACGGGTTATGTCTTTGTTATCAATGGAGGAGCTGTAGATTGGAGGAGCAAGAAGCAGAGTACAATTGCGATGTCTGCAACAGAAGCTGAATACATTGCTGCTATGGAGGCTATTTGGATTAGGAAATTCGTTTCTGGGCTTGGTGTTATGCCTTCAATTGAATTACCTATTAATATGTATTGTGACAATTCTGCTGCAATCATATTTGCCAATGAACCTGGAGTCATGAGAGGCACCAGGCATTTTCTACGGAAGTATCACTTTGTTCGTGAAAAGGTTGACGAAGGTGAAATAAATCTGTTGAAGGTTCACACAGATGAAAACTTAGCTGATCCGTTCACTAAAGCTTTGGCGAAAGAGAAGCTTAATGAATTAGCCAATGGAATTGGACTTAAATTAGCTAGTAGTTTCATGCATAACTGTGATTAGTATTTGGATAAAGGATATTGTAAACAATTATTATTTTAATGAAATAAAGTATGTTGGTATGTTTATTTCTATTGTTAATTATTGTTGTCCTATTTTTGCATGTTTAAATCCATGAATAAGAGTTATTCTAAATTGTCCGTTGTCAGTTAATAATATGGGAATATTATTAAATTAAGACAAATCTGAAGTTGATATAATATACTTAAAGTATATTGATGCGTAGACATGTCATTTCAGACGATATTCGATGATACTGAATATAGGACTTATCCCAACTATATGATGTTACTTTATGGATCTTGTCATTAAGTAAATCATAAGAAGTTATCCTTAGACTTGAGATACAAGATAACGGTCATGAATGTAGTACATTTTTGTGGAACAACTTAACGCTATACGTAACTGGTAGTCATAAGGGTTGTTTTCGGAAGTGTTACAAAGTTTAAGTGTTTTGCTTGTAATCAATAAAGAATTTGTACCTTTAAATTAATTTTTGGAGTTTAATACTGTTGGGCCCCTCGTAGGGTTGTCAAGGTGTTTGCGTGGCCACGCCCAAGGTCTTTCTTGAAAGGTTCAAAAGATTTGGTAATCTTGTCAATTTCTAAAACGAGAAACAGAATGGTTAATTAAGGAATGACCTAGATCCATATCCTTATTTAACATGGTATTAGAAACAAAGGGATAATAATAATGAGAAATCATTAAAAGGTTTTCCAGGAGCCTTACTCAAGTTGTACTAGAGGCATCGGCGTGTTGCAAGACGCTAACCGATGTGATCACACTATTATGATATGTCTAAGTGGGAGCTGTTGGTTTTATAGACAAAATAATAATAGTCGTGTGTTATGATCGAACTTGAGATCACGAGATTGCACACAATACGTATAAAGAGAAAATGTAATAATTATTTATAAAATGTTATAATTAATTATTAAACACAAAACAAATAATAATAATTAGTATTATTGATTAATGACTAATTATTTATTAAACGAAGATTAGGAAAGTAATTACTAGACAAAACATGGAAACAAGAGAAGGTTCCGGAATCCCCTAGGGGATGCCATAACCGATCGGCCCAAGGGGTAAACCCACCTCCATTGTGCCTTGAGCTCCAAGTTTTGTGTAGTATATAAGCAAACCCAAGATGTAGGTTTTTCTCATAACTTGTACACACATATCTTGGTGTTTTCTTCTTTCTTTCTCTCTTGGTCGATCCATCAAACGAACACCCCTAAGGGTTTCGATTTTTCATAAGATCAAAATGGTTTTGTGTTTCATTACTTGCAAATACTTTTCTTGAATTAGTACGTGTGTACAAGAACGTGAATCAAACACACTATTGTTTGATTCTTGGATTGAATTACAAAAAGGTAAGGGGTAATTCATATAATCCTTATAAACCCTAATTAGGGTTCTTGGTTCCGGAAGATTGCATTGATTCTTGTTCGGGCTAGAATCACAAAGGTACATTTACGATTTAAATAATTGATTAATTAATTACATGTTATTTGATCTATTATAATTGCTTCCGCTCATGCTCACTTTGATGTACTTGGTTTATTTATATGAATGTCATGATATAATAATTCCAACAAAACCATCATACCAAAACACTTTGCAACCCGGAAAAAATGAAAGAACACAAACAGATCACATAGTACTACACTTCCGCCGCTACGCAAGGTCGCTTGACAATGCTTGAATTTATTATTCATACAATTTTAAAACAATGCTATCGGAAAAGATAATCACACACAAATTTACGTTACTAGAAAAACAATGCAAGTATGCTATAAGAAAAACAGTTCTTCGAAAAGGATTCTTTAACGTTACAAATATAGTTTGTCGAAAAATAATTATTGGCCATTGAAATTTTGTCGAAACTAGACACCGTTGTCGCCATACACGAGTATTCGGCTAGTCCTAATAACACCTATAAACATGAAACTTATTTTTCTTTCTGTTAACTACTAGACGAATACCCGTGTTCATCATTTGTTTTACTAAACTCTCACACAAAATTGACACGTATGCACTTTTATGTTGACATGTGGATTTATAACTTTTTTTAAGACGAATTTATAACAATTTAATCTAATTATAAATAAAATAATTAAAGTTTTTACACCACCATAAAAATAAAACAATAAACTAATATATTATGGCAAATAATGGTAATCTTACTAAAAAGTTAAACTTTTTTCTTACATGTTAAGTAAATCAAATTACTAAAACACTTAACAAAATATTTATTATCTTCTAGATCTCCATCTTAATAACAACTATAAACATGAAACTTAATTTTTCATGAAACTTAATTTTTTGTAAAAGCTATTAACTATTATACGAATACCCGTATTTATCATTTGTTTTACTAAGCTCACACACTTGTTCCGAAAAAAAGCTCTCACACAAAAAACACATGTGTACTTTTAATGTTAACATGTGGATTTATGATCATTTAATCTAATTTTAAATAGAACAATTAATTTTTTTATATCACTATAAAAATGAAACACAAAATTACTATATTATGGCATAGATTGATAATCTTGCTAAAAGATGAACTTTTTTTTTTCTTACATTTCAAGTCAATCAAATTACTAAAACATTTAACAAAGTATCTATTATCTTATCCATCCCAATAACAAGTGTAAGCATGAAACTTAATCATTTGTAAAAGCTATTAACTATTAGGCGAATATCCAAACATAGCGACGTTTTGTAGCGACAAATAATTGTACTTGCGAACTTCTGGTTTTGGCGTGACCTTTGATGCAACGCTAGAGTTTAATTTGTAATCATTGCGAGAAAAAAAGTTATAAGTTAGAAACAAAAAATGATAAATGTTTGAGAATGTGGAAAATGTATAAGGGGTGAATACGTTCCCGTTTAAAAACTTAAAACTTTCGTATCAAATGACCGACCAAGTGTGACGTAACATGAAAAGTGTCAACAATAGTCTTATAAAAACTAAATATAGTAGAATGCAATAAGTGATGCATGTCACCATAACACAAACATAGATTCAATGCAAATATAAATGTAAAACAATAAATGCAAAGATAAAAAGTAAAAAAAAGCGCAAACCGGACACAATGATTTATAGTGGTTCGGTCACGAAACTCCTCTTCGCCCTACTCCACTCCCCGATTACCCAACTCGAGAGTTACTTCACTAATCAACAAGTTTCTTTTTCGGCGGAAAAAACCATATAATGTCGCTTACGTTATTTTTGACACTAAGCTAAATATCGAGTACTAATCTATCTAGTACCAATCTCACACACGATCTGCCCAATCTACATGATCTATCCAGTCAACATGATCTAACCGATCCACACGATCTACCCGATCCACATGATCTACCTGATCAACACGATCTACCCGATCAACACGATCTACACGATCCACATGATCTACCTAATAAACATGATCTACCCAAACAATACGTGTTGGTTTTATAGACATTATAATACTAGTCGTGTGTTAGGATCGAACTTGAGATCACGGGATTGCATACAATACGTATGAAGAGAAAAAGAATATAATTATTTGTAAATGTTATACGTAATTATTAATAAACACAAAACTAGTAACGACCGTTAGTATTTAACGGAGAATGACTAACGACCGTTAGACGAAGATTAGGAAAGTAATACTAATGAATATTTGGAAATAAGAGAAAGTTCTAGAAACCCCGTGGGGGTTCTCCAACCGATCGGCCAAGGAGGAATCCCACCTCCTTTGTGCCTTGAGCTCCAAGTTTTCAATAGTATATAAACAAACCCAAGATGCATTGTTTTCTCATAACTTGTACACACACATCTTGGTGTTTTTCTCTCATTCTCTTTATCTAAAATCGATCCATCTAAAACAATCCCTTAGGGATTCGATTTTCATAAGATCAACAAAGTTTTGTGTTTTATTTACTTGCATAAACTTTTTCTTGAATTAATACATGTGTACAAGAACGTGATTCAAACACATTATTGTTTGATTTTTGGATTGAATCACAAAAGAGGTAAAAGGTAATTCTTATAATCCACATAAACCCTAATTAGGGTTCTTGATTTGAAGATTGCAATTTGATTCTTGTTCGGGCTAGAATCACAAAGGTACGTTTACTATTTAATATTGATTAATTAATTACATGTTATATGATCTTATTATAATTGCTTCCGCTATGCTCACTTGATGTGTTTGGTTTATAATATATAAATGTCATGATATCATAATTCCAACAATACGATCTACCCAATCTACACGATCTACTTGATCTACGCCTGATCTACCGACTATCAATACAAACTACACAAGATCATCCCGATCTCTACACGATCACCTCGATCTATACAATCTAACTAAGTATGATGACAAACAACTTGATGTACGGCAAGATACAACAAGTGTGTAACAAGTATTACGAGTGCACTAAATTATAACTACAACACTTTGTACCTTCGCAATACGGTGTATTTTTCTCTTGCACTAATAGAGGAATGAAAGTGATCACTTAAATGGATGATTTGATCACTCTAAAACAAACTAAAACTAACTAAATGATCAAAGAAAATGATCTAAATAAGAAATGATTGCTTATACTAAATGACACATCAATAATATTATATAAAAAATACTTTTATACCCTCATTAAATAATTACACCTTTTTAAGGTTCATTATACGTTTTTGTCATTTTAACTTATTAATTATGTTAAGTTAAGCCAAACACTTAACAAAGTTTTATGAGCTCATGATATATAAGCCATAAAGCCACTTATATAACATAAGCATAAGCCCGCTTTATAAGCTTAATCAAACACCCCTTATATACCTACAAACACTCTTGCTGGTGGTCTTTCTGAAAGCACTTTGTCTTTCTTAAATAGAGATGTGACCGTGTCTAGGGTTGTAAACGAAGTTAACGTTTAATGAAAATTTCATGAACCGTTCATGAACGAACATACACAATAATTTATGTTCGTTTAGTTATATGAACGAACATGAACAAAAGTCACGTTTGTTCATCTGTGTTCGTAAACGTCCGATTATGCATTCATTAATGTTTCATCATTTGTTTATGTTTTATCTTATATCTTTTAATTAAACACTTTTAAAATTGGTTTATTTTAATAAAACAACAGTCGTAAAACAGGATATTATGCATAATTTAATAAAGTTTCTATTTGTTTTTATATGTTCATTTATGTTCGATCATTTATGTTATTTTAGGGTTCGTTTAGTGTTTTAATGAAACAACATAAATGAACATGAACAACTTATTTTGTTTATAAACGAACAAAAACAAAAGAATTCACCCATTTAAACGTTCGTGTCCGTTTATTTGTCCGATTAGAATTAAACGAACAAACATGAACAAGATTCATTCGTGTTCGTCCGATTAATTAATTAGATTACAACTCTACCTATGTATATAGTATTCTACCTCTCCGTATAGTACTTCGCTACAATAGAGGGTGGTGTTGTTGTTAATATATGGTTTTATTTAAGAGAAATAAATATACCTGTTGTTTTTTGGTATTCTTGAAGCTATATATACATGAGCTCATATACCCTCCAACTTACCTAAACATTCTATATCATATATAGAAATTAACATGCAGACGAACAACATATTCTGCCATGATTCATCACCAACATTTGCCAAAAGGTTCCATATTCCAAGTTATAAATTTTTACTTATTTAATCATCTATTTACATATTAACTGATTAACACATAATTCATTTATACAGATTAGAAAACAAAGTCGCTATAGTCACTGGGGGCGCTAGCGGTTTTGGTGAATGCACGGTGAGGCTTTTCACTAAACACGGCGCAAAAGTTGTGATCGCGGATGTCCAAGATGGACGAGGGATTTCCCTTTGTGAGGAACTACTTTCTAAATCGGGAAATGTTATGTATGTTCATTGTCAGGGACGGAGCCACTCAATGAGTGGAATGGGCCATGGCCAACCCAAAAATTTTCATTACATGTATGTCTTTTCTGTTATTTGGTATAATATGTTACATAAGAAATCATGTGGCCCACCCAAATAATATTCAAACTTATTCAAATTTCAACATTTTACTTCTTTTTTAGTTAAGCATAAGCTAACAAAATTAATAGAGTTTCAACCGTTATTTTTGGATCTACTATTGTGGTACTTAATAAGTTTTATAAGTTAGCGGCAGAATATATAATCTATTAGTTTACAAATAAGTTCATCTCGTTAGCATAGTGAGCAATATAACTTTATTCGAGAAAAAATATTTTGGCCCACCCAACATCAAAATCCTAGCTCCGTCCCTGTTCATTGTGATGTTACTAATGATTCGGATGTTAAGAACGTTGTCGACACGACAGTCTCCAAATACGGGAAGCTCGATATTATGTTCAATAACGCAGGTACTCTTTGGCAGGTCTAAATATATCAAAAAATTAAGCTAAGCTAAAATAGCACAGGTCGTCCAAGTTGTACATGATCCAATTGGTGTATTTCCGTGACCGTTTCTGACCCCTCCGAGTGTCACCGCACCTCCAGTGTACATATATATGAATGTTTGAAGTTTGAACTTAACATCTCTTTTGATCAGGGTACCTAACGACTATGTCATATCGGTGGTTTATTTGTTTTAAGTCCTGCTTAGGAAATCTGCATAAATATTCTGAGATAGTTTTTTTTTTAAAAAATACAAAATGTAAAAACATTCATTAGGAACCATTAATGCATATGATATCGATGTGGCTATTTCAGTTATTTCAACAACAAAACCACATGCATGTACAACTTTTGTATTTTACTTTTTATATTATGATATATCATATGTTGCCACACTAATTTACTTAGTCATTGCAGGTATATCTGGCGACGCAAAAAACACAATCCTAAGCTCGAGTATCGAAAACTTCAAACAGGTTTTCAATGTAAACTTGTTTGGTCCCTTTTTAGGAGCCAAACACGCAGCCCGTGTCATGATTCCTGCCAAAAGTGGAGTAATTCTCTTCACATCAAGTGTTTCAGCCGTGATCGCATGTGGAATGCCGCACGCCTACTCGGCCTCAAAGCATGCTGTCATTGGGTTAATGAAGAACTTGTCTGTGGAATTAGGAGAGTATGGGATACGAGTTAACTCCATTTCGCCTTGTGGTATTGCTACGCCACTTTTGGTTAATGCAATGGGGGTGGAAAAAAAGATCGTTGAGAAACTATTGTGTGAATCGGCCGTGTTGAAAGGGCCGGTGCCCACTACTGATGATGTGGCAGAGGCCGCACTTTATTTGGCTAGCGATGAGGGGAAGTTTGTTAGCGGGCTTAATTTGGTGATTGATGGTGCATATAGTGCAACTAATCAGTCTTTTACAAGGGTGGCAAATAGTTTGTTCACTTAAGAAGTTTGTTTGAGATTTCGGTGAGTTTTGTACAAGGGTCAAAGTCGTAGTCGTGTTTGGTTTTTATTTGTTCCATAGTTTTTACTGGGTGATTGCCCTTGAGTGGTTAATGTTTTCGGGTTAAGATGGTGAAGTTTATTCTTTAGATTGTTTGGTTATTTACGATGTTTATTTTAGTGTCGTTGTATTCATATGGTCGTGTTAGTGAAGTGTTTCATCGATGTACTTTCTAGCTTCTTGCTAGTTGGTTTTAATAAAATTATGTTCTTTCAGAAAGAGAGAGAGAGAGAGAAGAAGAAGAAGAATAAGAAGAAGAAGTTAATAAAAAAAATAAAAAAACTACAACTTTCATTCTAATGATCCAATAATATGTTATAAAGTTTGTAAGACCATTTATTGATGTATTAATTTATATTTATATTTGTGATTTGAGCTTGTGAGCTTTATAAATTATAACATCACTTTGTCTTAATAAATTGATGTTTAAAGAAACTTAGAGGGTTAGGAGTCTTAATAAATTGATGTTTAAAGAAACTTAGAGGGCTAAGAGTAATAAAATTATTGCGTTATGTTGGCGTTATGGTTTGCGTTGGTTTATGTTGAAACGAAACATTTAAATGCAACGGTTAAAAAAAACCACTTCACCCCTCACATTTAAATGCAAATATATATATATATATATATATATATATATATATATATATATATATATATATATATATATATATATATATATATATATATATATATATAAATAAATTAGGTTGTTGCATTTTTTTTATTTTTTATTTATTTTTTTTTATGAGAAAATAAGCCACCAACTAACCTTAGATCTAGAAACAAAGAAGATATGTGGTTGAAAATAAGAAACCAGCTGGGATCGGAACAAATGGCTCAACCACAACCACAGAAGTATTAAAATATTGGGTTTACTGTAGAAGTTCATGTAGTTCCCCTCACAGGCAACTGTAGCTGCCACAAAAACCATATATTCGGATCGGAGCCAGGCGAAAGAATGGTGGGTTAACCCACTGCAGATGCACATGCCGGGTCTGTAAAATATAGTGGATGTGTGAGTGGCGATGAACAGGACGGGTCAAGAAGTTATAACCCATATTATTATATGGGGCTATATGGAGCGGGTCACACATAAAGTATAACCCAATAAGTCCTGGTAAATGTTATATGGGACAATGACTAGTAGCAGCTTAAAAAAAAAAAAAAAAAAAAAAAAAAAAAAAAAAGTTTTAAAACGGTAATAGTAATAATAATCATAATTAATAAATAAATAAATTTAAACCCTTATATATACCCACTATACCTATACTTCTATTCTCAGCAAAAAATAACTCGTATACTTTTATTCTCACAAAAAAATGTCGGGACATGACGAGAGTTTTTTAAACTTAATGGGTTTTGGAAATCCTTTCGCTAACCCGAACGCCGGATCTTATTCAAACCATAACCACAACCCACTTAATTTGAAAGCCGAGCAACAACAACAATTACATATGATGTAGAAAAAATTTCCAACAAAACCCACCTCAATTCGAGCAACAAACCCAATCCTCACAATGTCAAGTCGACCCTGAAGCTACGTCTTTTCAAAGGAAAAACTTTGAGGCAAACGAAAAAATCAAAGAACCCGAGCCGTATGATGAAAGAAATTCCGACGTGAGTGATTCTATGTTACGTTTGACACCGGAGGAGGAACTAATGACTATTACTTGCCAAGTGTTACGTGACCCTTTCCAAGGATCGAATGGTTGGCGTTTCTCAAAAGTGCACCATGTTTTGGTATCGGGTTAGGAATGAGTTCAACAAGAAAAATTTTCAACTTCGTAACAAGGATATGCTAACAAGCAAGTAGCATACGGTGAACGGAAATTGTCAAAAGTTTCAAGTTGTTTAAAAACATGCAAACGTTTGGGAAAAAATGGTGAAAGTGAACTGGATAATATGAAACATGCTAGACAAATGTATCGTGACGAGTATAAAAGTGTTTCGTTTGGTCAAGAGGAAGCGTGGGAAATTTTGAGGGCGTGCACAAAATGGGACGCGCCGAAACCGGTTGACCTAATTGGAGACGTCTCCGGTGAAAGCAACCAAGAGCTATTCAGTGATGATGAATGACCACGTCCGGCCGCAAAACTACGTGCTGGAAAAAAAAACAAAAATCCGATACCACGACTAGCACCGGGGGAAGTGCGTCATGCAATTTGGAAGCTATGTCATGCGAGATTCGACTTAGACGGGAAGCGGCACAAGAAGCGTACTTGGCGGCTAAAGAAAATGACCAGATGATAACGCATTTGGAAGAATTTAAATTTATCGGTATTAGTACGAAGGAGATAGATCCCGCCGCTGCGTATTGGATCAATTTGGAGAAGCAGAAAATCACTGAAAAATATAATTTGCCACCACCCCAACCAAATAATTTTATTTACTTATTGTACTTTTTCATTTCGCACTTTTTTCGTAATTTTTTAGGCGTATTTTTTTATATGTTAAGTTTTTATTTCGTATTATAATGTTTAATTTTATTAATGAAGTATTAGATAGTTTAATGTAAGGGTGAGCATGGTCCAAAAACCGGACCGGACCGACCGGACCGAGGACCGAGAACCGGAAAAACCATAGACCGAGACCGGACCGAATGTGGTCGGTCCGGTCTTCGGTCGGTCCGGTCCAATTAGGCATATTTTGGCACGTTTTTTTGGTTTTTTGGTCGGTCCGGACCGGACCGACCGGACCGAGGACCGAATTTGCCAAAATGCCTAGACCGAGGACCGGACCGAATGTGGTCGGTCCGGTCCGGTCCGGTCGGTTTTGTCGGTCGGTCCGGTCCATCCGGTCCGTTTGCTCACCCTTAGTTTAATGAATGAAATTCTTGATGGTAGAATTTTAAATTTTAATTTTTTTAAAAAAGTGGGCCCCAAAAGGTGATGTTATTTAGTGTTATGATAATAAAGGGTTATTTTTTTGTGTTAAAACGATGTGGCGCTGAAGTGCCGGAGTTTTTGGTGTCATTTCGTGTTATGACTCCTAGTGCTATTAGGGCCCGTTTGGTATGGTTTTGAAATGGGTTCTAAAGGAGACATCTTTGCTACAACTAAAATAGCCAATTTGCTATAAAATCTTCTACTAAAATTATACAAGAAAGGATTCAGAGAGCCAAGAAAATGACTCGTGGACCCATAAAAGAACTCAAGGAACCACATATAGTTGCACAAAATTGTAAGAAGTTGGCTACACAAAATTATAGCTAATATATCTCTTTGTTGATATGTACTACACTACTTAGGCGGGTTTTTGTTGGTTTTGCTTATTTTTGTGAGGTTAAGTCCATTTATTCAAAACAAACTTTCTCCATTTTCTAGAGTTAGGTAACAAACTTATTTTATTACTAAAATAGTAATTAAAACCTTCAAATTGTGAATAATATCGGTAACTTTCTGATGAATTGACTAAAATACCCTTGTGTTCGTCCTCTTACCCAGAATTCAAAAACCCAATTTTTAGATTCCGGTCAATTTCAAATCCGTGCCTGTTACCAAGAAATACATCACCTTCCTTCATTAACAATAAATTTCGGTCATTATTTTACCAGGTGGAATGCCCTTTACCAAAAAAATAAAAAATAAAAAAATCCGGTTGCCCTTTCTTTTTGACCCAATGTTTTTTTTTTTTTTTTTTTTTTTTTTTTTTTTTTTTTTTTTTTTTTTTTTTTAAATGAGAACATGAGAAAATGCAAACAACCCATTTTCATAGCCACTTATATTAGCCATTAGGGCTGAGCATCGGGCCGGATCCCGACCCGACCCGTCCCGACTAATCCCGATCCCAAAAGTTACTTAAATCGTAAACCGAATACTGACCCGAAAGTAGTCGGCTTTTTGGCCCGTGCCGTCCCGACCCGTCCTAAAAGTAGTCGGTTTTTTCTTGTACTTTGTCTGTTTTTTGCCCGTCTCGAATCCCGAAAATGCTAAAAATCCATCCCGACTCCCGACCCGAGAAGCTATTATTCGGTTTCGAGACTATCGGTTTATGTCGAGATCGGGTCGGTTGTCGGGACTCGGGCGGTTGTGCTCACCCCTATTAGCCATAACAACAACAAGATTCAATATCTCAATCATAACCAACATCAAAGTTACAACTTCAACCAACAAGAACAATATTATCTCCTCAACAAACAACAAACAACAAACCACCACAAAACCTCCATCTTTAACAGATTTATACGGAAATAATTAAAAAAAATCTCGGGTTCTAATCATTTTTAACAGATCTTTGAAGATCTACACAAATCCGTCATCAATCTTTAACTGAAACCCACAAAGATTAAACACGAATCAAAACTTACCTAGTAATGAAACCCCACAAGATTAAAAACGAACAAATCATAGAAAAAGGTTTTCATGGGTTTGAGTTTGTGGTAAGGGTGTTTATGTTCGTGATTGTGGTTTGGGATTCAAGAAAGAAAAACGCAAGAGATGTTTATGGTTGGTTCGTGACTCTTGTTATCAAAATAATCAAATTTGTGTTCATGATTTAGGTTGAAATAAGAAAGAAATAAAAGGGTCTTGGTAGTTTTGTGGTTTATTGAGTAAAAAGAAAAGGGGAGGTTGCATTTCTTTGACGTTTGTGGAAAACTAGAAGGGGGGTTGAATAGTTTTACGTCTTTTTAGTTCGTTATAAAATTAGTTTTAGAGTTTTGCTTAGCTTTTAAAAACTTAGATTCGATAATATGTGATCTCAAGTCTTGTACAATATAAACAATTAATACTACACAATATATTATAATGATAAGTAATGAAATAAGTAAGAGATGGAAAGATCGAACCGCGAGACAAGAGATTTATAGTGGTTCGGCTACAAGGACACCTTCCTTGCCCTACTCCACTCCCCGAGCACCTAACTCGAGAGTTTTCTTCACTATATCAACAAGCTCCCTTATGGCGGAGAAAACCGTACACACCAATATACACACCAATCTACACGCCAATCTTCACACCACTTTTCACACCACAACTTCGTCACACCTAAGTCACAACTTCTACACTACTTCTTCAAATCAATCTACTTCACAACTAACTACTCCACACCTATCTTCTTCACACCAATCTAGTACTTAGCTTATCTTCTTCACACCAAGCTACTAACTAATCACACAATCTATATCTAACACAACTATCTACAATCAAATATTCACAACAATCTTCACAAAGAATAATATAAATGATTTTTGATGATGCACCAACAACTTGGATGTGGAGATCACAACAAGTTGTAATATTTTTTGTCTTGAGGGATAGAAGTATTCTTCTCTTGCACTTGAGAGGATGAAGGTTGGATCACTTTGAAACAAAGAGTTTATATACTTATGATCAAAGGATAAAAGAATGGAGATTTGGATCTAGATCAGAAAGTTTAGTAGTGCAAAAGGTGAGAAAAAAATCCAGGTTTAAGGTGATATTTATAGGCAACAGAATCTGACAGAGGAGCGTGGCCGGTCCCCTTAAATCATGGCCGGCCCCCTTAAAATTAAGGGGACCGCCCTTTGTAATTAAGGGGGCCGCCCAGCTGAAACGGCCAGATTCTTTGTCTTTTAGTGGGGAAAATTTATTTGGTGAAAAACTAACTGATTTTGGTTAAAAATTTGAATTCATATATTTAGTATGAATAAAACATTTTTCTTTATTACCAAAAGTGTTTTTCAAAACTATATAATATGTTTATATAATTAAATAAACTTTGTAATGCTTAATTAAACTTTCCTTTGATCATAAAATGCACTAAACACTTTGTTTATTCATACCTTAAGTGATTTGGATGTAAAGAGAAATATTAATCACTAAATACTTGTTTATGACAAGTTTTAGTTCTATGAGTTTATATTTTGTGATAATTAAAACATAGAGATATTGATAACATGTTAATAATGTTTTTAGGCATTATTTATGTCAACAACGTTGTATTCTTGAGTCTTGAGTTAACTTTATAAAAGAAAAGAAGAGAATTGAAGAGGAAGAAAATCACTTCTCTTCCTTTCTCTTCTTTCCAAAACTGGGCGGAACCATTTATACCCCAAAAAACACTACAAGTTCCTTCTTCTTCTTTTTGGATCTTTTCCTTTCAGAACTTGAGAACACGATTTTTTTTTTTCAGTTTCTTTCCAAATCATTTCCTTTCTCTTGTATATGAATCTCAAGAACACAACATGAATGATGGTGATGTGGCTCTTTTATTTATTGTTGAGATGTCTTGGTGGTGTTGGTAGTTATTTTAAAGATTGTGTTTGATTTAAGTGTTTGTATGGGGTTCGGTTTATTCATCTAAGATGTTTATAATCAATCCAATATTGATCTAAATTTTGGTAATGAAATCCATATCTTATTTTTTGTTATTTCAATTAACGAAGACAAGAGTAATATAGTTATTTCAGTTATTATTTTAATAATAAACCGGTCATATTGGTGAACTCGAAATTTTTTTGAAAGTTTTGTTGGTAAAGTAAGGTAATAAAATAAGTTTATTACTTAACTTGGGAAAATGAAGAAAGTTCATTTTTAATAAATAGACTTAACTCTATTTTTGTGAGCCATTTTTTTCTCTCTATCATATGTGAGACGTACTTTATATCATTTCATATTCTTTACTTTTTTATTAATTGAATAATTTTTTTAATTTAAAAGTTATTATAAAATATATTTAAATATATATAATTTCTCTCTCTGAAATGCAGTTCAAATACAAATTCTAATCCAACCAACTTATAAACCAATCTGACCCTTAATTTCACAAGTGGGTTTAGTAAATTTCCATTATATCCGGCCTGTAGATGCCATCATCCAATTCTAGCTGGGCTTAATTGGACTAGTTTTTGCAAGCTTGTGTATATTTTTACTCTTCTCATGTTTACATTTGTATCAACAAAACAACAACAATACCGATCTTATTTGTACACCAATAATATGTTATGTATATTTGAAAACCACTATGATTAGTTGAAATATTAAAATGAACATTATATTTTTTCTATAAATTACAAGCAATATAAAATCACATTATTAACAAGAACCATCAAGACATATATGCCTTTAGTAAATCACAAGTCTATAATAAAATAAATGTTCAGAAATCCAAAACTCCACTCAGGGGCGGAGTCAGAACTTTTTTGTCGAGAGGGCAAAATATGATAATTTTTATAAACTACACTAAATATTTGTCCATTGAGGGGCAAATTACAAAAATAGCCAAAAATTTTCGAAAATTTACACTACAATTTTTTTCGCCGGGGGGTCACGTGACCCTCCGGACCCCCCTTTATCTCCGCCCATGACCCCACCGATTATGGACTAGGGAGGTGATACGTAAAGGTTCAGTTAACCAGTTGATGGGCTTTGTGAAAAATGACGTGGGTTCAATCCCAACTCTTGACTAATTAGTTTGTTGGGACATGAGGCTATTGCATGGGGCTTGGACCTTGGTGAATGTCATGTCGGCAGCCTGGTAATGCATGGTCTGGGTGCCCCCACCGATCTACGCCCTTTGTGGATATGCACATCACCAAAATTTATGTTAACACCTCAAAATCACATTTGTAATCCACATACTGCAACAACACATATATGTATAAAAGACATTAGTTATCTAGTAACTACACACGATTATCTTGCTTAAAAAAATAAAAATAAAAAATAAAATAAAATAAAAATTATCATTTCTGTATTAGGATTTCGGGTCTTCTACTCATTCTTACATTCAGGCTCTATAGTGATGGTGAGTTACATGTAGACGGTAGACAAATACATGTATATGTTATGATACACCGTTCCCTGTGTTTTATGCGAGGTAATGAGCATCTGCTCATTTGTCGCGACTTCTATATTTAGGTATGTCTGTCATGCATTTTGCTATGCGTTAAAATTTTGTACATCTAAATGAGTAACACTATAGCCTTTTAAAAATCTTCCTAATGCCACATATCAGGATTTTATAGGATAAATAAATTGGCCCATTTTATTACAATCAAATCAGTCTTTAACACATACTAGTAGAAAGATAAAAAGATAATTAGAAACAAAAGTTAAGGAATATACATCATTTCTCCATCTAAATATACTAAGTTCTTATCACAAAAAACATTTTATAAAAATAAGAAATGCAAGAAAATATTCAATTTTATAATCTTTTATATAATAAAACAAAACCTTAAGTGAGAACTTTCGTATTAATATATATATATATATATATATATATATATATATATATATATATATATATATATATATATATATATATATTCCTTTATTAGGTAATATTTTAATTATTAATTTTTAATTTATAAATTTATAAATTCGTTTTGTTAATATACTAAATAAGTAGAATATAAATACAAAAAATATAAATAAGAAGCAACTAACAATAAGATTAAAGTTTTTAAATGATTATATTTAATAATAAAAAACTATAATTAAAAATCATAAATCAAATAAAACAAAACAAATATTAAATTATTTGTTTTCTAATAAATAAAAATATATCATTCAAAACAAATTTTAAAAAAAAAAAAAAAAAAAAAAAAAAAAACACGCGCGTGCGGGAGTATTATAACTAGTAATGAAGTATATCTTATTTTTCTTTTTTTTTTTCTCTCGTTACAAAAGTTTTTGTAGTAAGAAACTAAAAAAAGTAGAAATTAAAGGTGCGTTTAGTTGAGGGAAAACACCCTTGTTTTCCACAAAATATTTTGTTGAAAACAAGGAAACAGAGATCGCGTTCAAATTAATATTTTCCAATAAAATTCTCTACAAAACACAAAATTCCTATTTCCAACTTTAATACACAAAACTACAAAACACTTTTTTTTTGTTTTCCCCTATTTTCCATTAAAATACCCCAAATCCGTTTTTGTCACTTGTTTTACGTTTTCGACTGATTTTTTACGTTTTCGTCCATTTTTTTATGTTTTTCTCAGATTTTTTATGTTTTCGTCCGGTTTTTTACGTTTTTGTCCCTTTTTTTACGTCTTCCTCCGTTTTTTTTACGTTTTCGTCAGGTTTTTTACATTTTCGTCCGATTTTTTTCGTTTTCGTCCGTTTTTTTACGTTTTCGTCAGATTTAATAAGTTTTTGTCCGACTTTTTACGTTTTTGTCCCTTTTTTTACGTTTTCGTCAGATTTTTTTACGTTTACGTCCGATTTTTTACGTTTGCGCCCGATTTTTTACGTTTTCGTCCATTTTTGTATGTTTTGGTCAGATTTTTTACGTTTTCGTCAGATTCTTTACGTTTTCATCTGATTTTTTAAGTTTTCGTCCGTTTTTTTTACGTTTTCGTCAGGTTTTTTACGTTTTCGTCCGTTTTTTTATGTTTTCATCATATATTTTACGTTTTCGTCCCTTTTTTTATGTTTTCGTCAGGTTTTTTACATTTTCACCAGGCTTTTTGCGTTATCGTCCGGTTTTCTACGTTTTCGACAAATATTTTACGTTTTCGCATGATTTTTTACGTTTTCGTTAGATTTTTTACGTTTTTGTCCATTTTTGTACGTTTTCGTCAGATTTTTTACTTTTTCGTCAGACTTTTAACGTTTTCATCCGTTTTTTACGTTTTCGTCTGATTTTTTACTTTTTCGTCAGCCTTTTTACGTTTTCGTCAGATTTTTTACGTTTTCGTCCATTTTTTACGTTTTCGTCAGACTTTTTACATTTTTGTCCCTTTTTTTACGTTTTCGTCAGATTTTTACTTTTTTGCCAGACTTTTTACGTTATCGTCTGTTTTTTTACGTTTTCGTCAAATTTTTTATGTTTTCGTCAGATTTTTTACCTTTTCATCTGATTTTTTACGTTTTCGTCTATTTTTTATGTTTTCGTTAGATTTTTTACGTTTTCGCATGATTTTTTTACGTTTTTGTCCTTTTTTAACGTTTTCGTACGTTTCCTTACTTTGTCGTCCATTTTCGTTTTTTTTACGTTTTCGTGGGGTGTTTTACATATTCATCAGTTATCTCTCATTTTTTTTTTATGGTTTCTTATGTTTTCGTCCGTTCTTTTATGTTTTTTTACGTTTTTGTCCATTTTTTGCGTTTACTTATGTTTATTTACATTTATGTCTATTTTTTTACGTTTTCGTTAGACGAAACCTAAAAAAATATAAATCATAGATGAAAATGTAAATGAAAGATGAAAACATAAAAATCAGACGAAGACGGATGTAAACGTAAAAAATCAGAAGAAAACGTAAAAAATCGAAAGAAAATGTAAAAATCGGAAGAAATCATAAAAAATGAAAATATTAAAAAATGGACAAATGCATAAAAAATCTGACAAAAACGTAAAAAAACAGATGGAAACATACAAATTCAAACAAAAAGGTAAAAAAAACAAACGAAAATGGACAAAAAAATCTGACGAAAATGTATAAAAATGGATGTAAACATAAAAAATCAGACAAAAACGTAAATAATCTGGCGAAAAGGTAAAAAATGGACGAAAACAAAAAAAATCTGATGAAAATGTAAAAAATCTGATGAAAACGTAAAAAATCTGACGAAAATGTAAAAAATCTGACAAAAACGTAATGAAACAGACGAAAACATAAAAAATTGGATGAAAACGTAAAAAAACAGACGAAAAAGTAAAGAGACGGAAGAAAATGTAAAATAAACTGATGAAACTGTAAAAAAGATATAACGAAAACGTAAAAAAACAGACAGAAAACGTAAAAAGACTGAAGAAAATGTAAAATAAACTGACGAGACTGTAAAAATTCTAACGAAAACGTAAAAAAACAGACGAAAACGTAAAAAAAACAAACGAAACCCCAAAAAATCGGACGAAACGTAAAAAAATGGACGAAAACGTAAAAAGCTGACGAAAATGTAAAAAACCGGATGAAAACGTCAAAAATCTGACAAAAACGTAAAAAATTAGACCAAAAAAAACAGACGAAAACGAAAAAAAACAAACAAAAACGTAAAAAAACAGACGAAAACGTTATTTGATATTATATTTTACTTTTTTAATTTCTTTATTTTCTCGTATTAGATTTTTTTTAGTTACTTTATAATTTAGTTGGTTAGTTTATAATTTTTGTTTTTGTGTTTTGAAGATGTTTTTTATAATATTACTAAGGTGAATAGTGAATTGAGATATAAAACAACAACACTTAAACATGTTTTCTAGTTTTGGAAAATGGAAAACACAAACACATGTTTCTCAAACTAAACGCGTTTTCTAAATTTTCCATTGTTTTGTGGAAATCAAACTCCCCTCTTTTTTCCTACAAAACAAGAAATAGGAAATGAAATATTTTCCAGCTAAACGCTACCTAAACATTTTCAGCAAAATTTTAATAAATACAATTTTTGTTTATATTATTATTATTTTCATGTCCTTTAGTGAAACACACTAATCAGTTAGCTGTTGACAACCTTTGAAACTGCCCGACCACCGACGATCAACACAGATTCTCTAACCTCTTCACCGACACCACTGTCGGGAGCTTTTTTTTTTAAAGGTAATTCAACTCTTTTATATTTTTTTACTTCAATTTGCAATTTAATTACATTTTTCTTAGGGGTTATTTGTTTCCTTAAAACTTGAACTGATAAATAAATATGTTTGAATTGTTTTTTAATGTAACAGGTAGTAATAATTAATTAGGAAAGTTGGTTTGTGTAACACAATGTCCAGGCCACTGTTGTTGGTTACATTGTTGTTATTGATGGTGTTGACTACTCAAATGGATTGGAACCAGAAGATTGTTAATGAGGTCGATGCCAGGTCGTCTGTTGTTTCGCGAAAACAGCAGTATATTTTGGATAGACAGGATTCTGTTAAAGAGAAGGCAAGTACTTCTGTATAGAATTTTTTATGTTTCGTATTTCGTAGCCCTGGTTCCGTTAAATTTCTATGCTGTATTATGTGCTCTATTTACCTTGTGTTGATTCAATTGCTTTAGTACTAAGTTATGATGACATTAGTTTTATTATCATCACAATGCAGCAACCCGCTAGCGTTATTATTTAGAATCATCGAGGGCTAGTGACTTGCCACTGGCTCCATCGGTCTTTGAGGGTGGCCTGTGGATTGGGTGGGGTTTCTCTCGTATTAAATGAAATTAGTGTGACTGAGTGAGCGTGTAGTTTTGAAGAGACAGAAAATAGGTTACGAGATGATTGATTGTGCTGGACTGCTGGCATAGCTCGTGTCGTGTGTGCTAAGTTTAGAATATCTATAGGTAAGAATTTATCAAGGTAATGTTGCACCAACATCCAACTAAAGGGTCACTATGAGCATATGTTATATTCAAGCAGTGGACAGATAACTTTACTCTTATAATGTAAGTCCTAATTCAGTATGCCTTCTTTAGAATTTGCAAACAAGTTATCGTAGTATAATATTATTTGCTTAGTTGCTTACTAGTTGATAAACAAAAATAGAATGTGATTATGGATATGTGTGGTGGAATATAATAAGAATGTTGAAGCTAGCGATTTATCGATTGGTAATGTTGGACGGACATCCAACCAATGGATCACTGTGTGCATATGTTTCTTAGTTCCTTAAAACAACGGAAAAATGCAACAATTACACTCACATCTGTCTAATTTTATAGTTTATTATGATATGTATTATTTTATAATGGATACTACAAAGTACAAACAAAATATAAAAATATTTCTACATTATTCTTATTCGTCATGACTTTGTTAGAGTTCCCAGATTAAGTTATCATATGTAGACTTATCCTTATCAGAAAACTTCAGAAATAGACTCAGATCATCAATTGTATGGAGTATAGAAAGTGCAACGAGGGGTGTGAGATGATTATCATATGACATTCACTGATTTACACATAAACCTCCCTAGGTACCTGATGTCCTCACAAGAGGACTAGAGTTAAAACCCCCCTAGGTGAATATTTTGGGGTTGGCCATGGAAAGGGTCAGAAAAGGTCACAGGAATACTCTGGTTAGGCCGTATGCATCTTAGTCAAAGACTCACCCTCATGGGTGACCTGTATATACACAAGGCATAGTTGCTATAGGATGCTCAATGTTGGAAGGTGTTACGTGACTGATATCTTGCAAGAGAAGAAGTCCTATAAAAGGGTAGGTACTACTCTTCTATCATCCCATTCCTGGTCCTGTAATGGATACTAATCAAACAAAACGTATAAGTTATCTCCAGATACTCTAATTTGTTGGGCTTTCCTTAGCATTTAGTTCTCGTAAGTTGACATATCCTTTTCAAATACTTAATGAAAAGGTATGAGGATATTGAAGGGCGGAAATGATCCATATATGGTGCTCATTGAATTATTGAAGGCTTTGATCAAGTGTTTTTAGAAAGCCGGTTTGATTTTTAATGTTTGACTGTCAATATGCTGTATACTTAAATCTTCTTTTTCAGGGGTTAATGTTGCATAAACTGAGCAACTTTCACTATCTTGGCATTTAATCCCTACAATTTCCTGACAGTGAGTCAATCCCTTATGTTGTATTTCATCTTATTAAGACGGTTATATGTTTTATTTTGGATCAACTTCCGTCATTATGTTTAGAGAAATGCTAAATTCTCCTAATATTTTTCCTGCTTGTCCTCTTATCGCCTTGTCGGTCATCCATAAGAGTGGGAGATTGTGGGTCCATTTTCTAGACATATAGATGACTCACATGTGTCATTAGGAGGATGAGTAGGAATAATTTAAGGAGGATCTGGTATTTCTCGTTTATGGGTTTTGCTAATATGTGCCCACTGTGCACATGTTAGGTGTATTAATTAAGTGCCATGACTCTTTTGTAGTGGTGCAAGTCTGTAATCCATAAACTACACTTTTGTAGTTGTGTAGTCCCTGTGTTTATTTTGCACAATTCAAACGTGTATAAACCATTTGTTGAACCCCACTATTCAAACTTCTTTTACAAGTAAAAAATAAATTTTTGGGATGGAACCATTGCCTAAAAAGTTAGGGGTTAAAACACAATATGGTGAAAGTTGGTTCTATCCAACATGAACTCTTTCTTTTGTTCAAGATCTTAACACAAGATTTGAAGGACCGTGATGTTGATTTTATCTAAGAATGATATTATGCTAACCAACCAGAGAAAATACCACAGTTGGACCTTTAAGCAAACCAAGAGTCGTCAATACCATTTGGAGCCAAGGGATACCGATATTCTCCCATAAAGTGGAATAGTGGATTAGGCTCTCACTTTTATGCCCATAAGTGGGAATATTGATTTTCTTGCATGATTAATTGGATCCACAGATCAACCAAGTTAAGCACTTAGTTCAAAGATTCTAATATCTGGCATGCTTAGCCTGAAAATCCAAGATAATATGTCTTCTTTGCATAGCTAATAATTCGTAATAACCCATCTAGCGATTCATGGTCCAAAAGCAGATGACATGAGAAATAGGAGTTCTGTTCAATGTTTATATAAATTCCGGCTTTAGGACAATCTTCCATGTGATAACTGCTTAATTTTCCTTTGAGACCTCAGAATTCCTGTTACAGTTGGATGCCTCTTCACTAAAGAATTAGTCAAACTTATCTCTGCTTTTTAACACGAAAGACACTAACTGACTAGCTAGTTTACTCTCATCTAACCAATAAAGTGAAAAGAAATCACGTGTAAACTGAAAATATAATTTTACTATATTGCAACAGACCATATGTAAGCACTAGAAGGTGAATTGCTCATAGATGTAGTCATACATATATTTTTGCTTCACATTTCTTTTTCATGAACTCGTGTTGGATAAATGCTTGCTCAACCATTTATAGGGTGTGCTAATACATTTCAGTTAACTATGCTTAGAATGATTATCGTAATTTAATAGGCTTTTATATAACTGGTTTATAAAACTCTTGTATATTGCCTTTGCAGATAATACTATCACAGGAGAAACAAATTCAGAAACTCAAAACACTTGTGCAGAGTCTTCAAGAACAGTTGCAGCAGTGTGGGGGAAAGCATGAGGCTGTGAATGACACTACAAGCTCTTTAACTTGACTATTTAATGAGCTGAAACAGCAGCAAATTATCGAGTAGTCAATATTGCCTTGTCTGTGTAAGTGATATTTGTCATTAAATTCTCAGTTTCATGTATCTTTCAAAAATAATAATAATAATAATAATAATAATAATAAAAAAAAAAAAAAAAAAAAACTCAGTTTCATGTTAAATATTTGTCAACCTTTATCAATATGGGTGCTAATATGGAATTTGATATGTCGACATGCTAATATGAACTTTGTGTACGTTTTTCTGTGAGTGAGCTACTATTACTGCATATTCTAGAAAATCAACTATTTAATGTGGCAACAACCTCGCTATTAAGAGAGATCAAGAAAATACAGCCTCGATTGTTGATGTCTCTAAGTCTGTTTAAGTTTCAGACAGTCTTTATTTCAAGATTTTCACCTGGCTATGAAGGACAGAGGGGAATCTGAATCCCACTGAAGCTGGGAACAATTTAATATGTATAGAAGCATTGTGCCCAAATAGTTTGGCTATGGTCCTCTGATTTTTTCTTATATTTGAAGAAGTGTTTATTATGAGTTATGATGAGTTATGACGTTGACAGTTTTCAACTACTTAGATGTAGACTTCAATGATGGTTTGATAAAATAAACTTTTTATTACGATTGTGCAAAAGTGTGAAATTTAAATCAAAGTTTTAGATCTGTAAATTTGTATTGATGTTTATGCCATGATTGTCTATCTTATATGCTATTTTTGCTAATTGTTATGCAAGTAAAGTGACACTGTAGTGGATTCATATAGAGTGCTAATACAAAATTGTGTCTCGTGTGTTTCTTTGGCAGATTATATATTAGGAATAGTCAGATTCGTTATCCATGAAGTGTTTGAATTCGCCTCTAAAGCAGGTTAGTCGTCAAACTACACCCTTCATGATAATGGGTTGTGCTCATAATTTGTAATCTTAATGTATGCATTTATATATGTAGTTGGTAGTCTTTGTATTTACTATTTAGTTTTAGAACATGTGCACATTCAATACACTAAGCTACCATCCATCTTAGCAGATTGATATAATACTAGAAAAAGTTTTATAGTTTGCAAGTTACATGTGTTTTGAGATGTTCGACTAGGCTAATTAATCAAAGCTGGTAACCAGTAACATGTTGCCATCGTTATTAATTTTTGGTGGCTAATAAAACACTGCCATTGATACGTATCGTGCATCAATTAGACATCATTTAATGGACGCCTCTTAACTTTTCGTTATGAACTACTTGGAAATTCTAGAAAACTGTAAAATTTCCAATATCGATTCACATGATTGGGAGCCTTTTGACCCGCTTCTGGGATGTTAACAATCTGAAAAAGTGGAAGTTTGTTTTTAACAGAAAAAAAGACCCGGATAATTGAAAGTGTAAAGATGGGTCAAAATCAGATGCACACCTAACTTGTGTATCTCTTAACTTTGTAACAGTAGGGAAGCATATGTGACCATTATTAAGATCACTAGATGATTATGGCACGTGTAATGGTACCAAGAAGAATTGAGGTTCTGAACATTGAATGCATTTTGGCACATCATGTTCAAGTAGATAAACTCTACTGCTCTTTTTCCTAGTTTCTAAAAGAGAATAAATGAAGCCAATGTTATGTTTTTTTTTATATATACTTCTTTAGCATCAAGTATACATGTTCATTGCTTAAGCCCTTGCGCCTTGTGTACAAAAAAGATATTATCGGATGTTAATTGGCCTACGGTGGAGATGATGAGACATGTGAGTTGGGAAGGGGTCGAAACTAGCCCGGGTTGAAACATGTCATTTTGACACATACTTTGAATTGAAACGAATGGATCAAACACGACAAAGGAGAGTAAAGAACAAGCATGAAAAAGATAACCCACAAAGGCTTAAGAATGGCTTGTTTTCACAGTCGGTCTAGCTATCTCTTCTGTTGATATATAAGTCGAAATTTGTTTCAGGCTTCAGCTTACGCAAATGGCACAAAGCCTTCTCTAAAAGTGTAGCTTCACGAAGCCAAAGTGTACAAGACTAAAATCTGAACGGAGAATTTCATACATATCCCATCTAAAACTTAAAATTTCATATATATCCGACATAACTTAAAAACTATATATATACAATCTAAAACTTAAAATTATCACACATGTCTAAATACCTAATTTATATATAATTAAAACGGAAACCTTAAAATATGTATTAAATATCATTTGATTTTTAAATAGCCATTATACAATTGTTTCTCTTTCAATCATAATCATACATAAGGGTGTTAGACGGGTCTGGTTGGTCGGGTTCGGGTCAATTTGGGTTCAGGCTAAAAAAACATACTCAAACCCAACTTTATTTAGAACTCGGGCTAGTCGGGTTCGGGTATATTTTTTAGCCTCAACACGAATTGACTCGAACCCAACTAATACCAATATGTGTGATTATAATGAAAAGAGAAACAATGGTATAATAGTCATTTTAAATTCAAATGATTTTTAATATGTATTTTAAGGTTTTAATTATGTATAAATTGTAATTGGACATATATGATAAATTTTAATTTTAAATTAGGTATATATGTAATTTTTATTGGGTTGGATATATATGAAATTTTAAGTTTTAGATTATATATATATATATATATATATATATATATATATATATATATATATATATATATATATATATATATATATATATAGGGAGACTTTCTTACGAGAACCATATTATTTGCCAGAACTTAGAGAACCACCAAAAACATACATGCACGCGTTTTAAAATAAAATAAAAATACATGCAAATCATCAATAATCGTAAGTATCCACCAATGTTCTTCAATATCATCATGAACTCATCGTCTTTTTTCACAAAAACCTTACACAAAGCCGCAATATTGTTGTTGCACGCTTTATAAGAACATACATGCACACCTTCAAAGAAAAGTTTTGTATTTCCAATTTCTTATCAAATTTTTTAGAACAACTATGTTTTTTTTAAAACATGTATGTTGTTTTTAGAACATATGTGCAAAAATACAATTATTGAGGCCGTGCATATATGTTTTTGGTGGTTCTCTCAGTTCTCGCAGATAAGATTGTTCTCGTAAGAAAGTCTCACTATATATATATATATATATATATATATATATATATATATATATAAATTTTAAGTTAGGCTTGATGTATATGTAATTTTGAAGAATAATAATAATATATATGAAATTCTCCCAAATCTCAATGAGCCATGCTAGACCAAATAAAGAATTAAAAAAAAAAAAAAAAAAAAAAAAAAAAAAAAAAATTAATCCCTGACGTGTCAACGGATGATTGGTGTTTTTGTGGAAGTTTCTCTCTTCTTTTTATGATTACACCAGTCACCCGCTGACACGTCAGCTAATGGATTTTTTTTGTGGATTCTTTATGTTGGTCTAGTAGGGATGAGCATGGTTCTGGAACCGGTTGGAACCGATGATCCGAAAACCGATTTTTCTGAAAAGTGGGAACCGAGAACCGAACCGAATATAGTTTTTGGTTCCGGTTCTTTTGGATCTACCCGTATAAGAACTGCTTTTTTATTAAGCTAATAAAAAACACAAAAAAAATAAACTTTTTAAGAACTTGTAACCATTTACATTTAAGCAAATAACAAGTAACAACTAAACCATAAACTCGAATAATCAATCATTCCATAGTTACTTTCACTTTTTCATATTTTTAACAAAACAATAATGTATAACAATTTGGAAAACAAAATAAAATAACTTAAAACTTTGTCCATCAAAATAACTAAGACCGTTTAGAGTTCCACGGTTTGTTTCTCTTTGTCTCTTCGGGTTAGTTTCTATAATTGTTCTTCCATATCTTTGACAATCTCATCGTCTTTAATAAGATCTTCAAAATCATCCCAATTAATTTGCGTTCTCGACTTTCGCACCCAATCTTTGGTGCAAATCAAAGCTTCAACAATCGGTGTTGAAAAGCAAGTTATATAGGAGCCCAGTAGTTTTTTTTTTCTCTAAATAATACGTAGGATTTGATTAATATTTTGATAAGAAGTAAAAATTTACATATTTTTATAATTATTGGATATTTGGTTCTGGAACCGAGAACCGGTGGAACCGATCCGAACGACCCAAGAACCGAAAAATCTCAAAATCAAGAATGAAACTAGAACTATTAGTTCTGGTTCCGGTTCGGTTTTTCATGATTCCGGTCCGGTTCTTAGTCCAGTTCCGGTTCTTTGATTCTTTTGCTAATCCCTAGAGACAACTAGTCCAGCATGGTCTGAAACTCTGAATATCTAACATTGCAATTGAGGTGTAAACACGTGATGACAAATAAGCAAATTTCCAAAATCTGATGAGGTAAATGTTATTGGTTGGATAATTTAATAAGGGGTTGTAGATGAGACAATTAATTAAGATCATGGGAAAATGCAACTACATTTACTCAAAGAGATAGATTGGGTTGTTGCTATGAAGCCCCATTGTAATTTAAGTTGTGTAACCATATATTTGCATACACATAAATTCAATTGCTGAGATGAGAGTTTGGTTAGGCCGTATAAATGGATTCAGTTTAAGTGGTTGATTTGACAACTTTCATTAATTCAAGTCATTCCTTCCAATTTATTTCACAAACTATAACCATCTGAATTCATTCTTGATTCCAATTTAGGTGAAGTAAAAATAAAACCGACCTGGAACCAAGTCGGTTCTTAACAAGAACACAGACCAAATACACGTTCGTGTTTGCTTTAGTTTCAAATTTTTAAAACGTGGAACAACAGTCCAGTTCGGTCCCACTTGTGAATTGATATGAATCGAATTGAGATATAAATGATTAATGAACGTTTGAAAGGTCGAATAAGCTCTCCCAATAAAGATATTAAATCACAAACCCATTCATATAATAAAGTAAATTATAACCCTAAGGCTGAACACACTAGCGACAGTTTTGCCTGTCATATCAGTTTTCTCTTTCCTGTGACTTGACGACGACCAAGTTGCAACAATGGCGACCAAGTTATTTTTTTTTTCTTATTATTTTTATGTTTTAAATAAAACACAAAGTATTATATAATTTAAATAAAAGAAAGTATTACATATAAATTAATTTTTATATATTCTCTATGCTAAAATGTAATAAAGTTAAAACTATAGGGTAAAAATGACAATGAATCAAACTTTAAGGTTTTAAGCTGTAAATTAATTATTTATAAAAATTAAAAAAAAAAATTACTTATTAATAGGCTTCTTCTTCGTCCCTGCTAGAGGTGAAAACGAGCCCAAGCCGAGCCCGAGCCTGCCAGAGCTCGAGCTCGGCTCGTTTATATATATAAAGCTCGAGCTCGTTTCGAGCCTAATATTTTGAGCTCGAGCTCGGCTTGTGAAAACTTTCACAAGCTCGAGCTCGAGCTCGATCTCGGGCTCGACTAATTTTTATGATGTTTTAAAGAAAACAAAGTTAAAATGGAGCGCGGCTTGTTAATTACATAAGGCTCGAGCTCGTTTACTACTTTTAAGCTTGTTTATACGTATAGACAATATATATACGTATATATTTCTCAGGCTCGTTTAGGCTCGCGAGCCTACTCGAGCTTTTTGTATAGAGCTTGAGCTCGAGCTCGATTATTAAATGAGTCCAAACTTAGGCTCGAGTTCGTTTAGGCCCGACTCGTTCGAGCTTTTTACTGATCTGATACCGAGCTTTTCACGAGCAGCTCAGCTCGTTTCTACCCCTAATCCCTGCAAATCTCAAGGACTCAAACATACACATAATAATAATAATAATAATAATAATAATAATAATAATAATAATAATAATAATAATAATAATAATAATAATAATAATAATAATAATAATAATAATAATAATAATAATAATAATAATAATAATAATAATAATAATAATAATAATAATAATAATAATAATAATAATAAGAGAATAGTGAGAAATAAAGGTGTTTTGTTTATTTTTCTGTGAGTTTGTGTGTTTGAAACTCGGTCGTGATCTCGACAAAGTCCCCATCTTTTTTTGCTTGCCGATCGACGAAGACCGAATGCCCACAATGGGGCGACCTTAGTCGACCGATCACTACCATAACCATTCAGTTGAGCCTAATACCTTATTATAGATTTCTAAACAAGACTCCATTCATAATAAACTCTAATTCCTAGTCATTATCTAATAAGACTCGCGTAATAAAATAATATTACTACGTATCTACTGACTTGATAATGATAAATATGAGAATAATAATATGATTCATCTCAATACTTTCGCCAAGGTGTTGCTTTGAATGATCTTGATTTCCGGATTCCAAACTTGTCTTTGACTTCCCTTGTAGTGTATAATCGGCCAATAGTAAACTTGGTAGACATGTCAAGGAGGATGTTGTCTGACTTCTCTTCCTACATTCAACCTAAATTTTGGATATGCCAATGTGCAAAACCTCGATGATGGTGCCCCAGCCTAAATAACAATACAAATAGGGTATTTTCTGTTAATCCAAAGAAGGACCCTGTCTCACGATTACATCTTTTAAAATATTTCTTTTAGGTTTCTAGTTTGGCACAAAGCACCCACAAACTGTTTCCATAACAACCTTGCCTTCAACCTACTCTTTATGGCATCGTTGGTTTGATTGTACCTCGAATGAAGGGACTTGCCCTCCTGATTCTTCTAATCTATTACTGTTGCCTCTGTCGATTTGTAGAACTTATCAGACAACAGTGAAAACTCTTGACGTGCTTGTGCAATATGCCCATCAACTTTAAACTGGAACTGTGTTAAACTTCCTCAGATTTAGATTAGGGTTTCATTAAAATTCCTTCCATTCAGATTGAAACCGTTTCATCCTCTCTGCAACATTAGTTAACCCGTTTTCACAGCTCTTGGCTACCATTCCTTTCGAATCACGAGAATTAAAAATTACTCTATGAATAAACAATAACTCTGGGGGTGATGAATAATGAATCTTGACATGAACAATGTTTCCAGTATGAACAGTAACTCGTTGTTGTTTTTTTGGGTATTCTCATAATCGAACAACTTTGATACCAATTTGATATGAACCAAATCGATAATGTGATATAAATGATTAATAAATAGCAAAGATAGAGTAATCAACGTTCGAGAGGTCGAATAAGTTCTGCCAGTAAAGATATTAAATCACTAATTCATTCATATAATTCAACATAAAGTAAATTACAACTCTAATACCCTTTTTTATAGATTTCTAAACAATACTCCATTCATAATAAAACTCTAATTCCTAATCATTATCTAATAAGACTCGTCTAATAAAATAATACTAATCAAGACTGTCAAGATCGTGAGTAAACTCGTAAGATCGTACGATCTTACATGTTCACTAGCTAAAATCGTGTAGGATCGTATGTGGAGTAGGATCATGAGTAAGATCGTGGAATCGAATGTAAACTCGTAAGATCGCTAGTCAATCCGAGTTTACCTAAGCCTGTATTATTTATTTATGTATTTATTTATAAAGCCTATCCATTTGTGCTTAAGCCCAAAAGTAAAAGTGATAAGTAACTAACGATTGGTTTTCTTATTAATTTATATACAGTTATACACTTTTGCCCCAAATCAGAAATCCAAGAAATAAAATGTTGATGTCTACTCCATCACTCGAATCAAACATCTTGGAGCAGGTAATTGGTTTTTCTTGATAATTTTAATGTATGCATTTTTTATTTGTTAGAGTTTAGACTTACCACTTAATTGATTTTTATTCTCGATAGACTTACCTTCATGAACTTGTTTCTTATTTTATGGTTATTGGTTACTAATTAAGTTGTTACCTTCATGAAACTTTAGGACTATAATTTATAGTTGTTAACTTTCGTGATTACTAATCAAGCAATTATAGTTCGGCTCTGTTATTCTTTGTTTACAAAACATGACAAATTGGTAGGATCTTACGATCTTCATCCTGCAAAGACAAAAACGATATCATATGAGATCTCGATCTTGACAGCCTTGATATTAATAACTATCTACTAACTAGATACTAATAAATACGAGAATAGTAATATAAATAAATGGGAGTTGCTATAGCAACACCTCTTATAGTACACAGTACAAACCGCTATGCATACAGTACAAAATCGTTATATACACAGTACAACCCTGTTATGCATAAAAGGGTGTGTATATAAGAGGTTTGGAGTATGTGTATAGATTCCCCCTAGATAATATCACGTATTAGACAAAACAGTCCTGAATCGAAACCCTACTTTTGAAAAATCTAAACGTTTGACGACATAATTTGGAACCAACACTTGACCTGTCAGCACTAGTTATTTGATATTATTGGTTCAGACAAGGTTTTCTTGTCCCGTGGCCTGAATCAAAGCTTCTTTATATCAAGTGTTTTCAATATACGAATGTAGTCACTTGTCTAGTCTAGTACTATCATGGTACCAACCAACGGGGTAAATAAAATAATCAAGTATGATATGGAGATTGACTTTTCTCTTTACCATTCTACTATACTATAATACTTGTAATGCAAATATCGTTTACTTATCTATTGGACTATATGGGAATACTAGTTATAAATCCCGCGCACGCGCGGGTTTTTTTAAATTTTTTGAATCATATATTTTTATTTATTAAAAAATAAATAATTTAATTTATGTTTGATTTATGATGTTTAATTATAGTTTTTTATTATTAAAGATAATTATTTAAAAATTTTAATCCTATTATTAATTGCATCTTATCTATATTTTTTGTATTTATCTTCTACAAATATAAAATGTTACCTAATAAGAAAATAATCTTTTTTTAAAATAAAATTATTACTAAATAAGATATGAATGCATTTTTTTAAAATGAAAAATTCTCAATAAGAGTTTTGTTATATTATATAAAAGATATAATGACACTTAAGGGCTGTTTGACAAAAATAATCATTTAACACTGAATAATTCAAAACCCTGAATGATTTAGTAATTTTGAATAAACTTGGTCCTGAATGAAAAATATGACGTTTGACAAATTTTTTGAACTGATAACTCACCTATATAAAATTTCCATATTAACCTTTCGTACAAATATCAATTTTTTCCGTTATTAGTTATTTTTAATATTTATATATGTTTGTTAAATTAAACTATTACTTAGCATGTTTATTCTGTGAATTTCTTGTATTTTAAAATTGCTATTTGCTCGTATGTATGCCATCATAATATAATGTTTAGAAATATCAATATGCCTTAATGAAAGGGAATAAAAGAGCAATGAAAAAAAAGTGTATACCTAGAAGATAGATGTATGAAGCTATACTTAGAGCATTAGGTGTAGTTGACAAACTTCTCCTCCTCATTCGAGGTCCCACGTGTGCCACATCACTCAACACCTCTTCACAACTAACCCCCTCTTCACCAAACAACAAACCTCAACTTCTTCATTCGGGCCACATGTAACACCCCCTAATTTGAAATGCGGCAGCGGAATAGAAATTAGGGTGTTACGGTGAGGATCGAAGTCATAATGATAGAAAACGACTCGAAGAGACGTTTTAAAAACATAATTTCATTTATAAATATTTGAAATACAATAGGTCCTTATCAGAGTATTATAAAAACTTGATGTTTTGAACTAAATCAAACATCATTTATTTTACATCATATTTGAAATAAAGTAAACATAATTTGAATATTTTTGTCGCCCGTTCCATGCTTGCTTCCCCTGCTAAATACTTGAGATACATGCTTAAAAGTCAACAAAATTGTTGAGTGAAATCATAGAGTTTGAATTTAATAATCATTTTGATACACAAGCAAGATTGTATTGGAAAAAATACAATCAGTTTGAAAACATTGATATTGCAGTTCATATATTGCACTAAGTCTCATGACACGCAAACGTTAACAAATACCGTAAACGGCGGGTGTTTATCAAATCAATGATAAATTTTGCCCTCGTGTAATAAGTGATTTGCCAATTCCTATTTTTACTCAAATATAATTATCACGACTAATGCGGCTAACCACATGCATAATGGCATTCCGTCAAGCATTAGTGGGACAGGCTGTCAAACCTTAAATAGATCTATTCATTATATTCGCGTTCACCGCAGTGGTTAATGGCTCATGAATAAGGGTCTTTTGGCAATAGCTAACTTAGACATATATCAGTCAGGAAAGCATACAGAAAATACTTGTGATCTATTTATAGCATGTATCCCCCTCACAGAGTTTTGAAAATAATTAAATGTGAGGCTATGACTCACCTTGATTGATACTGAAAATGAAGAAAATAAAGTCGGGTGAATTTTATGAAAACGGCTTCGAAACACAACCTGATAAATAAATTTATCTAAGAAATTGACCAAAAACTATTCGGTGATTATAAAGAAAATAACGAATATTAGATATTCGTTATGACGATTAAGTGATGTGCAGTGAAAATATTGTGATATGCATGCTATGACAGAATATGATTTTTAAAATTATCCATCGAAGTTTTTAATCGTAATTAAAATCTTAACCTTTTTAAAATATTATTATATATTATTAACATTAAGTTAATAATATATATATATATATATATATATATATATATATATATATATATATATAAATAACATTTAAATATGATATGAAATAAATTTACAAAAATATAAAATAAATAAGAATGATAAATAAATTATGTTTAGTCTTTGTCTCCTTTTCCAATTTTTTTACTATTTTTACACTAACGATACTTGCGTTACACCGTTAGTCCTTTTTATATATTTTTCAACTATAGTCCTCTACTTTGTCCAAAAATCAATACAAACCTTCTAATATTAATTTTTATCACATTTTATCCTTAGATTTCTATATTTACAGGTTTAGTCTTTGATTTTCAATATTTACACATTTAGTCCTTCTAGGTGTCGTCGCGTTACATTTTTAGTCCAATTTTACAAAAATGATTATGGAACTTTTCTAAAAATTTCCGTAGCTTATTTATTAAGTATAAAGCTTATTTTTCTGCTTATTTATTTCAAAAGCTTATTTTTATGGCTTATGGGCCTGGTTCGAATTATCTTAAGGCCCGTTAAGATTTTTGGAGGCGAGGGCATGGAAAAAGTTTTGGGCTTGGCTTTGGACCATTTTTATGATTCTAAAAACATATCTTATAGGCCCAGTGGGCTTACGGAATTCAAAAGCTTAGTGGGCTTTAGTTAAGCCCACTCGACAACTAAAAAGATTTTGTATGAATTTTTGTTTTAAAAATCCGGTTCGAGTCATTTCAAAATGGTTCGATTGTGGTGTCAAGATGTGATTATTTTTACAAGTTGTTTACATGAAAACTTTAGTTTGCTAGGTGGTCTATGACGTCGTGAAAAGATATGGTACCATTGTTAAACTAAATTTTAAGTTATACGTTGATTTGGTGACATGGTTGGGTCGATACATAAAACTTGAAAACTAACCAAATTTTACTAAGTGTTACACAACATTGAAATCGATGGATGCAAGTTAAAATAGATGCATGAAATGATTAATACGTTACAACTAAAGTGAACGGTGTGTGCTACGTGATTCCTAGGCCTTCCAAGATAGAGGCAAATCACATTTCGTGTACTACTAACAAATATATACGTAAATTTAGTGTGCAAAGTGTAGACGTATAAAACAAAAATCACAAAGTGCATGATAAAACAAATACGTATGAAATGGTTTTGAATTGGATGCAAGAGACTTACAAACACTTTTAAAGTGATCTAGAGTCGAGCTAGGTAGAAAAGGAACACAAGAATCTCGTCAAAACTATATAACCCAAACGTTATATATTATTTCAAAACCCGATTTCTTTCTTTGCTTCCAATACTCTACTACACGACTTGTAAGCTTTGTAGGAATGAAATAGAGGTCTAATTATTGCAGTGAATAAGTGTGGAAATATTATGAGGAGTATGCATGCAATGAACGTACTATATATACAATATATAAAACGTTTTAGTAAGAAAGTTTCAAGGTAAACTCTTCCCACACTATTGCATGTCAGTAGCTAGTCTTTAGATGAGATTTTATATTGTTTTAGGATGGTTTGTGAGAGCACAAAAGAAGGAGGGTGTTGGGTGATTCATGCTATGGATGTCGACATATATATTAACATGCATACGATTTACAAATTCGTGTACAACTTGAATATACATGATCATCTTTAACATTTGAGCTTAGAATCATCTTAGGAATAATATTAGGAACGTTTAGAAACAAACTAGATTCAAAACGGTTAAGTTTTGAATATAGTGTAATTCGATTTGGGTGTTCAAGGATCGAATACTATGCCTCTTAAAAGCATATCAAAACTCAACGTAGGAACGTAAAACTTGACACACTAATTGTTGGCTAGTAGATTAACGAGATGGGAAAATAAAATATATAGGTCGTGTGTAAAACTTAGGAATAAACGGTGTGATTTGGAGGGTGTTTGAAATGAGTCGAACGGATGAAAACTACTAAATTGGATTTTGGGCTTTTGTGTCGTGGGCTTAGGAATAGTGTAAATGGATTGGGCCGAAATTAATTAAGGGTCCGGTTAGTTAATTTAGGATAATTAAGGATTTTAATTATATTTAATAAATATAATTAAGATTAGGATTTAGGTTTAGGATTAAATGAAAAGTTTAAGTTTCGTGTAACGTGTCGAGGATTAATTCCGTCATTTCGTGAATTATATTATTTTGTGAAAATCGCCAAAATAATATAATAAGAAAAATTTTAAATTTTTCCGAGAAAATGGGAATTAGAAATGATAACGAAAGATTATATACTTATTAACGATTTAATTACAAGAAATTTTTACAGGGTTCTACAGTACCCACTTGTCATTCTGAATTTCGTCCCGAAATTCGATTTTAAGAAATCTAACAAGTGCGTTCTATGAAAATAAGTGCGGATATTTCTCACGGAATCTATCTTCTCTTTCCCATGTATAAGTCGGTCCTCGCTTAGAGTCCCATCTTACTTTTACAATGGGGATACGATTCTGTTTGAGTTGTTTAATTTCTCTATCCATTATTTCCACAGGCTCTTCTGTGAACACTAGTTTGTCGTCCAATCTAATTTCTTTTAGTGGAATGACGAGAGTTTCGTCTGACAAACATTTCTTGAGTTGAGATACGTGAAACGTAGGGTGTACCCTACTAAGTTCATCCGGAAGCTCTAACTTATAAGCAACTGAACCAATTCTCTCCAGAATTTTGAAAGGTCCAATATACCTCGGATTTAACTTTCCACGTTTTCCAAAACGAATCATTCCTTTCCATGGCGAAACCTTCAACATGACTTTGTCTCCTACTTGAAATTCCATAGGCTTCCTCCTGACATCAGCATAACTTTTCTGTCTGTCACGAGCAGCTTGCAAGCGTTGCTTGATTTGGAATATCTTCTCAGTAGTATCATGTATTAGCTCTGGTCCGGTAAGTTGCATATCACCAACTTCTGTCCAACAGATTGGTGATCTGCACTTTCTTCCGTACAGTGCCTCAAAAGGTGCAGCCTTTATGCTGGCATGGTAACTATTATTGTACGAAAATTCAACTAATGGCAAGTGTCTATCCCAACCTTTTCCGAAATCAATCACACATGCTCGAAGCATGTCTTCCAAGGTTTGGATTGTTCTCTCACTTTGTCCATCGGTTTGCGGATGATAAGCGGTGCTCATATCTAACCTAGTACCAAGAGATTTCTGTAGCGATTCCCAAAATCTTGATGTGAATCGGCTATCTCTATCAGAAATAATAGATATTGGTACCCCATGTCTAATCACAATTTCCTTAAAATACAACTGAGCGAGTGTTTCCAGCTCGTCAGTTTCCTTGATTGGTAGGAAATGTGCAGACTTGGTTAATCGATCGATGATAACCCAGATTGTGTCTAATCCAGTCGAAGTCCTTGGTAATTTGGAAATAAAATCCATTGTGATTCGTTCCCATTTCCAGACCGGAATTTCTGGTTGCACGAGTAATCCTGATGGTTTCTGAGTCTCTGCTTTTACTCTAGAGCAGGTCAAACATTTACCAACGTACTCGGCAATATCAGCTTTCATATTTGGCCACCAATAATTCTTCTTAATACCTTGGTACATTTTATTGGAACCGGGATGAATAGAATATTTGGATTTATGAGATTCATGCATGATAAGGTCTCGAATACCTCCAAATAAAGGAATCCAATATCTTTCCTTAAAACATAACATTCCATCATTTCTTTTCACAAATTCTTTTTCATTATTTGGCATTCTGTCAACCTGATCTTCCAGGTTTGACCTCCTGTCAATTTTCTCATATTGTCGGTTTCCTTCTTGTAGAGCTTCCATTTGAGCTTTGATGATTTGAGCAGGAAGTGGCGAATGAATTGTCATTCCTAGAGATCGAACTCTAAGAGGTTTAATTCTATCTTTTCTACTCAACGCATCGGCTACTACATTTGCTTTACCAGGATGGTAACGAATTTCACAGTCGTAGTCATTGAGTAATTCTAACCATCTTCTTTGCCTCATGTTTAGCTCCTTCTGATCTAAGATATGCTGTAGACTCCTTCTGATCTAACATAGGCCTTGGTTTAAATTTCATCTACGTATAAAGATATGGTTATGTCATACAAACCTGTATCGGATTGCGATATTAAATAAGCATGTATACAATTCTCGAGGATGTACGTACGAATATAGTGTGGATAATATCGAAAGAAACCAAAAACACATGTCTATGCATGTCGATTATGACACATACATAATCTTCAAACATGGTACATATATAACTACATTAGTTATATAGCTAGAGAAATTGTGTTTGTTACCAAAAAGGTAAAATAAAAAATATGAGATAAAACATGCATTTCATGCGTAGAGCAATTTGACATAGGTTTTGGCTTAATATTATGTTTTTAAATTATCACTTTTTTCTAATTACATATGTTATGGTAGTGATGCAGGCGATAAAGATGAATTGATGAAGATTGGTTGTCAAATTGATGACGTTGCGTGATTAAGGTCCCACCTAGCTAGGATGATGTCGATGGTGAAAATTTCTATAATGCATGTTATAAGGCTAAGCACTATCGATTAGGAATCGAGTCGTATTCGGATTGACTTATTCGGGTTTATAGATTTGGCGGTTGGTATAATTAATCGTATTAAAAAATTCAACCTTAACCTAAACCTGCATAACACGTGCAACTCGTGAAACCCGTTTAAGAAAATAGATCAATCGCTGAAGAAAGTTTAGTGATTTCAATTCAACTAGTTTAAATTCAAAAATGATATAAAGATTAAAAAAATAATAATAATAATAACATAGCAATAATTATACAACAATTTCAGTAATATCCTAGTTATGATCGTAATCCAGTGTCATATTAACTACATAATAAATTAAGTTTAAATCAAAATCCAACATAAAATCCAAGTAATATATGTTATTTTTGGAGGCATATATACTTAAACGGATTCGCAGGTTGACTTGTTTAATACTTACTCAGCCCAAACACGATTAATTAATTAAAGGGGTTAGATGAGTTGACCTGTATTTAACCAAAACCTATTTATTCTCAACCCAAGCTTGTTTAATTTCGTGTCAGTCTTCGTGTTATGCCGAGAATTGCCACCCCTACTATGTATGGTGGTGCACAACCTCCATTTAGGCCACCACGCGCGAAGCCCCATAGTGGAGAACCACCATAAATGCGCGGTGATGGATTTTTGCTCCTTTGGTGGTGAAGACTACCGAACAAATACAAAGAAAAAAAAAAGAAAGAAAGAAAGAAAAAAAGTCACATTTTTGGGCCCCCTAACATTTAAAAAATGGTCACGTTTAAAAATAAAAATAAAGTCTTAAATTATCATTTTATTTACTTATAAATACATCCATGCCCCATCATTTTTAGATGCAATTTAAGATATATATATATATATATATATATATATATATATATATATATATATATATATATATATATATATATATATATATAATTTATTATTTTTGGATAGGGTATGAGGGTATTTATAGGTAAATAAAATGATAATTTTTTTTTTTTTTTTTTTTTAAATGTGACTATTTCTTTTAAACGTTGGGAGGCCTACAAATGTGACCGTTTTATTTCTTGTTTGTTCAATGGTCTTCACCATCAAAAAGGAGGAAGAATTCCACCATCACGCGTGGTGGTGGGTCTTCGCTATAGGGCTTCGCGGGTTGTGGCACCACCACTGATGGTCCACCACCATCCATAATATCAAGCCTAACGGCTATTTTTAAGTAGGCCACTCATCGTAAATCAGCTAAGTAGATTGATATGTGCTAGGTTTCTATCACATATTTTTAATAGCTGATGAAAAGAGTAAACAAAATGAGGTTTTTCTTCCTAATGTTAGGAAGATGAGTTTTTGAATCAGTTGTACGAGGCTTAATCATAGTATTTTCGTGACTATTTCTAATATATTTATTTTTTTTAGCAATCGTTAAGATGTGTACTGAGATTTGAAAATGAAACCCCTTGTGAGAATACTAATGTGTTTAACACTAGGTCACCTTATTGGTGGTTGGTTTTAATACAAGGGTCATAATTTTATCAAATGATTTTAAGTAGAATTAAGTTCAATGTTTTTCATGTAAATGCTTCAACTGCTACAATCCCACAACTATTTCAAGCATTTAAATACACCTTCCAAATTTTAATCCATCAATCTATTTTATTTGTTACATTGTACCTAATTTTTCAACTTCGTGTTTACATCATTTGATTTTATAGTCGTATCATAGAATATCCGGTGAATTCTCATGGAGTCATAAATAAATCAGTGAATAATACTATCAGAGTTAAATAATGCAATAAATGGTAAGATGGTTTGAAAATTTAAAGAAGTGAACTGAAAATAGTAACTCTATGCCGATCATACATAAATGAAATTGAATGTGCATCATAAAAACTTCAAAAAATTGTGGTTGGAATCGTTCGCCATTTAGTTTTTTATTTAAAGCATTTAGCTACACCTTTATTAGGTTGTACATATGGTGTTAATATATGCATGTATATATTGGTTGCTACAACTTAATGCTTGATCACCAAACAACTTAATGCTTGATCACCAAACAAATTGGTTTTGATGTCTTGTACATTTTGCATAACTATATGCACACTGTACTTTCATCCATGTTTATTGGTAGCTAGCTTAATGCTGTGAACTCTTGATGACAAAAAAGTTAGGTTTTGATATTATCCGACCGTTGTAATTAATTATATTTGGTCAAGCAACATTGTGTATGAACTTGATCATATATTGTTACTATTGAACACATTGTGGAGTACATCATATGTATCTCTTAAATATGTAACATGTTGATGTTTGTTTAACCTTGTGGATGTAGATATTTTGTTTTTGACGTTGTTACGATGAGTTTTTCACTTGAGGCTGCCATCGTTGCTCATTATACGTCATATATAGGAGTATGGAGCCAGAAAGTTATGGCCGAGGAGTCCAACTTTGATAACTATCTTAAAGAGGTCAAATCCATTGCGTACTCTTTGTATCGAAAGTGACTGAATTAACAAGAGACAGGAATAAAGAAGTAAAAAGAACCAAACTATCTAACAATAGATAAACTAGCTAAAAAAACAACAAACAAATACAAAGGAAGCTAAGGATATGATTCATTAAGAGAAAAAAGAGAAAACTATATATATCTAGTCACATAAAATGTTAAGCAAACAAAAAGTTTGACACATGAAAGTTATAATTACACACCAATATTGATTAAATGAATGACAAATGCCTAAACAATGAATGATGGAGAAGAAGTTGGCCTTCAACTTTTTGTAATTGCCATATTTACTATACCTATTTCCCTTTTCTATACACTTCTTCTTGGGATCTTTTCCATTATTTATTACTTTTCTCATCTATCTCTCTATACCATTTAATACTCTCTCTAATATAGTTCTTATAAATAGCCTTACATTCTTCTTAACCAACAAACCATCTCACTTCTTGTGCTACTTTCATCTCTCCACAAGTTCATCTCTCTCTTGCTTTTGCAAGAAGTTATCATCAACTTTCAGGTAAAAAAAACATCTTTTACAATCATGGGTTTTCATGTTCATGCAAAATCTTGCTCAAATATTCTAACTCTATTCAACCTTAATTCTAACATAGTTCATGTTTTTTACTTTTCAGGGAGCTAGCTAGTTGACTTTCATCTTTGGAACTCATCAAGATAACCTTGTTTTAGTACACACCTTTACGTCGAAAACATGAGCAGAAGAACTGAAACCGAAGATGGGCATATCAAGCTTGACCTAAAGCTCAACTTATCACCACCAAAAACTCGTTGGCCAATGACTCATCATGAGTCACCTAGCCGATCATCACCAATCACTATATCACCTACGAACTCTTGTGTGTCACTAGAGATTGTTCAAGATGATGAAAATGTGGAGCTTCGATACTCGAGCAGCCCCGAGACTACATCCATGATGCTGGCTGGATGTCCACGATGTTTGATGTATGTTATGCTAGCTGAAGAGTACCCTAAGTGTCCTAAATGCAAGAGCACTGTGCTTCTTGATGTTGTTCTTGACAAGCCCATGAAGAAAATGAGAAACTAAATTTGTTTAAGGGAAAATAACCAAAATATAAAGTGGTTAAAATGTTTTTAAGTTAATTTCTAGGCTAGGATTAGTTGGAATTAATTTTTATGTTTTTTGATTTTTTTGGTTTTGGATTTTTAGTTTTAGTTTAGATGGGTGATGCTTACTTAAACTCTTGTGTAATTTTGGTGTGATGAAAAGTTGTGTTTGAATGAGAATTTCATATCTATCCTTTATTCATGTTTTACTTGTCATCAATCTTTACAAAGTAACTTATTTTAACAAATGTCAACTCTTTAAGAATAGTAAAACAAGAAAAAGGTAGCCGCCTTCCCAGTTTTCGGTTAGTTTTTTTCATGGTAGAAGATGAAAGAGATAAATCGTATAGTTCTGACCGTAGACATGATATGAACCACTTATCTCCGAACTAAGTTAATATCGCGAGTAAAACTCTAGAAAATGTTATATAACAACCATTTTGCTGCCTATTTAAAGTAATATATTGATAATTAGTTAATTACCCAAGCTAACTAATGATTAGTATTTTTTTATTCTTTAGCTTAAATTAGAAATGGAGCTAATTTGTTTCCAAACTAGGACTACAAGTACTATGTTGTTTTGTATCCTTTGGGAAGGTGCCACGTGTCATAGTTATGATATATTGACCAATAGCCGGTCAACTATTTGACCAGTAAATATGAAAATGAAAGGTCAAAGAAAATTGTTCACAGATATCGGATTTCCTCGAAACAGATATATTTCTAAGTACATGGAAACATTGATATCTTATAAATGAAAAGAATATACATATTGAAAACTATGAAATACATGAACAATTTGGAAATACACCAATTTAATGCGTAATTTGAATCTTAAGTCAAAAAAAGAAGTCTTATTTGTGTTCATATTATTCCACACGAGTCGCAAAATTGAGTTTGTAAAACAATTAAATACTAGTTGACAAGTCGTTTCATGCTACACAAATATCAATCGGCTCTTGTTTCTTGTGAATCGGAGAAGTTGAGTCGTTGAGATTATATTAAACTCATCATGACTTATTTCTCAAAAGAACGACCTCCTTTTTCCGGCCTCACAAGGTTGTTTGCGATGGAGGAATAGGTGCCCCAATGCTGCTTGGCCCCAAAGTTGTCATCTATAGAAATGAACTTGAGATATTTATCAAAGAATCTCAAGCCCCGACCACTAAATAGTTTATCAAAACAGCGTCACATCAACTTTTTTTTATATGGAAAATTTTAATTAAGAAGTATGATCGGGTGCAGTGGTGACCAATATCATCACTGCTAACTCAGCGTTATATCAATTTTTCACTCCACCACCAACATTGTATAATAAGACAACCAAAATCACCGCTTAATTAAACATACTACACTTAAACAAAAATATACCCCACAAAACCAACATCACACATACACAATCAACACCACAAGTAGGTCATTCCACAGACTCAATCCTCCATTTTTGTGATCAAAGACGCATCGATGAGGATGGGTTTTATAAGGAAGAGCCAATCTAAACCCTCGCTAACACGTGGGTGAGGGTCCTGTTAAATACGGTCTAAGGACACATGATTCATGTATATTCTGAATAAAAATAAGATAAAAAGTGAGACATCAAATCAAACGATGGATTAGGAAGCAAAATTGTGAATCAAATTGTTGTTAGAGCGATTAAATGGAATCACAAGAAAGTTAAAGACCTATTTAATGTTAGCTTAAAGTTTGTCTTTTGTTCCTTGTATCATTTTGATCAATTAATATTTATAGTTATGAATTTATTATGCATATCTTAATATATTTGCAGACTTTTTTCAAGGGCGAAAATTCATCAAAGCTCTAGCATATATAGCAGGCTACTCGTGTGAAGACCAATGTTTGCATCGTTTTGATTTAGCTCAAATTGTGGGTGTTCACTAATTATTTGGATTTTAGTTCTCGTTCTGAGTTCTGGCCGAAATTATACTATATGGTTTGAATTTTTTATTCAGTTTCGACCAAAACTCAGAACGAGAATAAGAATGAAACAAAAGACCATATAAAAGTTAAAAAAAACTCGTAAGATCGAGAAATATAACAATATCCGTCTCAAAATAAACGCACATCTACACGTACATACATGTAGTAAATGCACAAGTGAGATGGAATGAGATATCGGGGTAGTTCGAGCATTGAAAAAAGGAGTATTCTAAATTTAAAACAAGTAAATGCAACGATTTATTGAGGCAGTTAGAGAATAGTGAATAGCATCACGTCAACTTCATTGATGTCAAAATTTGTTGTCTTCTACTTTTTATCTATAAAATTTAAACAAGCAAAATGTTGTTATATAAACAGTTAATTGTATCTGTTTAATTAAGTGTATACAGTAACAATTATTGACTTGTGTTGATGTTCATGCAAAGCTCTCATTGGAACTCCAAATGGAGTAACGATCCTATTTATTTCCATGCATGTTCTTCATTCAATTATGGTTGTTTGAGGAGCGGGCTTATTACTTATGTGATTTTCGATTTATGTTTTATAAGTTTACTTTTGTGGCTTATATTAAAATTTTCGAGCTTATATAAGCTTATTATGATATAATATGCTTATGTTACTTGAAAATTTTCAAAATAAGCCACAAAATTAAGTTTATGAAACATAAGCCGAAAATCATATAAGCCATAAGCCCGCTATATAAGTTTAAACCAACACCCCGTCAATCTTATAACCAACCTTCAGACTTAACTCACACATCGAATTTTCGGTAGCTAGGTTTAAGGTTGTAAGTTTTGTGAATTTGGTTGTGACCATATATGGATTTAAGATAGAACGATGATTATTATGACATGTACGAACTCCATAAGTTAGAACTATTAGATGATAAACAAGCCCAAGCCTGTTTGTGAGTTTAGGGTTTTCACTCATGTAACATCTATATATTGTGACTCAGTAAACATCATAACCTACGGGATTTACATTATCTAACATGGTATTGGAGCGGGTCTCATCCTCAAAGCTAGGTGGCTACGTTAAGCCGCTTCCCCTAAGCCACCCCGACAAACCCTAGTCGGCACCTCTTATCCCTTATAATAAAAAAAAAAGGTTCAATTTGTGGCTAAAACCCTAACTCCTTACTATTTCGATCATTACTCACAAACGTAAGGAGTTAACTGATGTCGTTAACGACATTAGCTTCGTATTGAATTCCAAAGAAAAAAAACTTTTCGATCCTATTTAAGCCGCTTCCCCTAAGCCACCCCGACAAACCCTAGTCGGCACCTCTTATCCCTTATAATAATTAAAAAAAAAGGTTCAATTTGTGGCTAAAACCCTAACTCCTTACTATTTCGATCATAACTCACAAACGTAAGGAGTTAACTGATGTCGTTAACGACATTAGCTTCGTATTGAATTCCAAAGAAAAAAAACTTTTCGAAACCGCTGCCGTAGTTGTCGTCACGAGCTGTAACAAGCAGCCCGGTTTTATAATACAATTGGCTCACTGTTTTGCTTATAACTCTCAAACCACTTAAGGACTCATAATTAAATTTTGAAGAAAAGCATACTAGAATCACAGCCTCCACCGGTCGGGCACTCCGTCATTCGCCTTTTTTCTTAATGGCAATATATATATATATAAACTCTAGCAAGATACTAGAGAAAAGAACTTACAAAAGAACATTACAAGCGTTTTTTGGATCACAAATCCATTCAATCTGGTTAGGGTTGAATTTATGTTTAATCCATAAATGAGATAATATTTTGATCTCATCTACAAGAGTGTCATTCCTTCGAGGTTTTGCATCGAAGCAAATCCGATTTCTAAACCTCCAAGTAACCCATAACGTGGTTTGGATATCCGCGTCAAAACATACCTTTAAGGATTGTTGTAAATTAGTCGTGTTGCCCCAAGTAATAAGATTAGGAAGATCCTTTGGGAAGTTATCAATTCCCCACCAGCTTGCTATCATGGACCATAAACGAGATGCAACAATGCAATCAATGAACAAGTGTTGAGATGTTTCGACATCCTCATCACAAATCAGACAACGAACCGAATGTAGATCGATTCCACATGCATCTAAATTGATTCGAGTACGTAGCCGATTGTTACTCAAACGCCAAGAGTGGATGTTAATTTTAATAGGAACTGATTTGTTCCATCTAATATTATCAACACCCGATTCTAGAATGTAGCCGTCAATTACATTCCTCATGGCAAAAACATGATAGGGTTTATTGTTTTCAATGGAGCATACTCATGAATCTGGGCAATTTTTTATGTCAAAGATGTGGAGAAGGTTTATAAGGCCCACAAGTTGTTCCATCTCTAGTTCTGATCTGAGAGGACGCCTCCAAGCCCATGATCGCCTTTAAGTCAAGACAGTCGTGCAAAAAAAAAAAAAAAAAAAAAAAAAAAAAAAAAAAAAAAAAAAAAAAAAACTTTTCTGACTACGCTTATCCATTGCGACTGGGTAGTAGGTACCAAAGTCTTTATTTTTTTATTTATCAAGATAACTATCATTAGTTTTGTTTTTATGTTTAGCTTTATGTTTTAATAATTAAATTATTTCTTCCAATTCGAGCTTTTTTGATTTCGCTGCTCGAATTGCGAGGGTATTAGATGATAAATAAGCCCAAGCCAGTTTGTGGATTTAGGGTTTCCACTCATAAAACATCTGTATATTGTGACTCAATAAACATCTTAAACTACGTGTTTACATTATTATTCAACAAGAACAGTGATCATTTATCACATATATGATCTCATTTGCAAATTACATGCGACTTTTGAGCCATGATCCAATCATACAAATACGCTTCGTTGAAGAGAGAAAAATCAAATAATACAAAGGTCCATACACTTGCATCATAACACGCTCATATGATCATGCTCATTAATGTCAACGTACACACATGCGTATACGTGTTTGTTTCGTAAGAAAATAATAATAGTACAACATGTAATGAGATGATCGAAGACAACTGAAACAAAGGCGAGAGTTGTCGATGTTGACCATGGAGGTAGACTACTCGTATAAATGCTAATACATGAATCTTCAAACAAACTCAACATGTTGCAGTATTTAAAAACAATGACATATCCAGGGACGGAGCCGGGTTCCTGCGGGTGCCCGGGCACCCCATGAATTTTTTCAATGTAGTGTTAATTTTTGAAAAATAAAACATCGATTCTTCTTCTTAAAGTCATCTTAAATGCAACCGGTCCATCGAAATATGTTTCTAGCATTAGTGTTCAATTTTTTTATGCACCTGGTCATATTTAGTCCTGGTTCGTCCCTGGACATATCAACTAGATGTTATTCAATAGTTGCTTCAAATTTCCTAAGTTTAGTTTCTTGCGAAAAATCAGTTTTACGCATCTTTCAACCAGCTTGACCCATATATTACTTCTTCCCCTTTTACCTTTTTTTACTGAAATGACCCGGTTGAAATATAAAACAAAAAACAACTCAGTCGACTGATTCTTAAGTAAAGGGTCGAGTCTAAAACCTTTTTTCTCCAATGGTGTGTGTATACTTTAAGCAGAAAACAAGATTTGGCGAAATGGGTCTAATTAACTACACTATATATCAGCTAGTTTCATGTTCAGGGGGGAACATTTAAGCTACTACTGGACCAAGAAAAGCATACATAAATTAAGAAAATAACAACAATTTAGTAATACAACACCGTTGACAACTAGTTTACTACAACATGCTATATCAAAGTTACCTGCACGCAATCCCATATTAGTCGATGTATTTGGAGTATCACATCTTCTATGCTCAAACAGTGAATGTATGCCCCAGTTTGCGTCAAGGGACGCGAAGATCTATGCAAGCACACGGGAAGCATGCTTTTAATCATAAATGCCTCAGCTATCATAATTAATCTGCTGAAATGCAGAGAAAGCAAGGACTGATAAGGGACGGATATTTTCGGGAGTTGACTAGTGTGACTGTCAACCCGTGAAGACCAGTGTATAATGTAATTCTTATCGATTATATATCCGTCCCTTCTATATGTGCCTGTAACACTATGGATTTCACAAGTCACAAAATCACCAAGCAACACGGCTACACTGATGCTTGTAGGTGCAATATGTAGTACCTAATGAACAACATAACGAGACTCGAAGCAATGTAGTAATAATTGGTTAGAATCCAATGATGCTAGCATAGAAAACATTCCACATGTTACAAAAGAGAGATGTGTATCAAATAGTGTAGCTTTTTTGTTAGTACTACGTATGGACATTAAGAACATACATGAACTAAAAAGGCTTTGGATAGGTATCTGTCAAGGCTTCACCAAGATCAGAAGAATTTATGCTAATTTTAAGCTATAGCACTAGAGTCATATTCACCATGAGTTTGTCGATCCAGTATACAAGTTCCCGCTACCCGTCTCAATCATCCTTTTCACCCCATCCGCTACTGCTTCTAACATACTTATCAACAATTCCGAACTCTTTGTTTTGAGATAACCTTTGCGCATAATTCTTTGTTGTTATAGGACCCTTTTTAAGCCTCCTATAATATACAACCTCCCAGGGCCACAACCGACCACAACCAAAAAACGACTCCGCATATATATCTTCATCAACCACTTCTGGTTGCTCCAAGCCGTAATGTTTGCTGATCATTAACATCTCTTCTGATGTCATGGACATTGATTTAGCTATCTTGCAGGATTTTGAATCAGCTTCTGAAACGTTAAGACAACCATTTTCAAGCAACTTTTTTCTAGCCATGATATTGAGCTGTGCAGTTTTAATCTGGACTTCCTTCTGTTGTAGACTAGTAGCCTTCGTTAAGCAGTCATTTTCGTCACTCTGTAGCTCACTCGAAGGTGCTGAACGCTGGCCAGATGAAGTAGAGCCTGTATGTGGCCTAGAACTTGACTTTGACCTCGGACTTCTTGATCTTTGACCGTGTGACTTGGATATTGAACTTGAAGTAGAATACGAACGCGATCTGACATTTGAATTTGAAGCAAATCTAGTGGCTGACTTTGACTTATCTGAGAGTGGCATAGATCTTGATTGCCCCCGCATTAATTTCTTTGCACGGTACCTTTCTGGACTTTCACTTTCCCTAATCCGCTTCATTTTTTCATATTCTCTTCCCCGAGATCCAATGTGTCTGTTATCAGCAGTAGAGTAATCAGTCCTCTTCAAGCAATGGATCTTCCAATAATCACCCCGATATGACCTTGTGGTTGCATCATCTCTGCTATATTGGTCCCTTCCTCGTGCCTCATAGTCAATCTTTCTCAAATTTTCTTCTGAAATAGGGTTCTTATAATCCGTCCTAGAATCATCTTGTCTATCTAAAGACAAATTCCTGTTAGCATAATTTTCTTTTCTAGTGTTACTTCCATAGGATGATCTCCCAATTCTAGGTCGCTGCGTTTTTGACCATTCAAGTGTTGATAACCCACCACATATCCTTCCAGAAAGCGTTTTAAGGGCTCTCTCAGCATCCACAGGATCGTCGTAATGTACAAAACCAAATCTAGTATTTTCTCTTACTTGTACGTTGCAACGACCAAACCTTTGGAAAACACGTTCAAAACCATCTTTACGAGCACCAAAGGGGATATTTCCAATATACAAAGACATCTTATAAGGCCTGAAAATTTATAATGTTAGCTCGTAGCAAATAAGTAAAATAAAATATATGCATGTGAAACGTTACGATTAGTCATCTATCGGAAAAAAGTATCTTTTCTTTTCCAGGGTCATGTTTAGTGATGTTTTATCGCATTTTAACGGGTCTTTAAACAATGTGGTCTCTAAATCATTCAAATAGAATCTAAATGAAACCATTAACTCAATCAAACAAGACATCAACATTGTTAAGACACAAACACCTAGTAACGAAGCTAGAAATCCCCAATGTTCGTGATTCTTTTTTTTGAAAGGCACTTTTTCACCCTGTATAACACCTATTATCTCTCACAAATGTCTCCAACGAGAGACTAGAAGCCACAACCTCTTGGTTGATGGGCACACTCACATCCGCTAGGCCGAAGGCCTTTTGGTCCCCAATGTTCATGATTAAAAGACCCATTCGATAATTCGCTTTACAAACAACTACTACTTTCCTACTTTTATCGCGCCTTCAACTTCAAATTACCGTTCATACAAATGCATCATTAACAAGTAAATACCCACATATGTAAGATCATTATACTTAAAACCCACATTCAGTGCAAATTTGTACGCAATCATAGAAAACACAAAGTACCAACAAGGTAAGAACTAAAAATGAACCATTAAAGAAACTAATCACATATTAACAACCATAATCTTGTTGATCAATAAGTTAGAGTATTGATTAGCTTATACTGAAGTCTGAAACACTTCTTACAAACATCACACCGAAACTTAAGGGCGACTTTAGTTTGAGAAAAACACCCATATTTTCAGCAAAAAGTTTTGTACAAAACAAGGTTTACAGAACTCGCTTATTATGGCACTTAAAACAGCATATATAAACATGAGATTATGCAGTCTTTATTGAAGAACATCACAAAGGGGTTTAGCATTATCGAAGAATAACCAAAACCATAAAAGACCCATATACTTAAAAAAGCATTTCATCAAACAGTTATCTGCATAAGACTGCATAGCACTGAGTTAATATAAAATGTGCCCCGGCATTATCCATATAGTGTGAAATACCCCCCCCCCCCCCCCCCCCCCAACCAAATCGTTACGGGTTTCAAGTTATGTCTAGGACATGTGAAAACGATTTGTGGTGTGTATATCGTGAGATGATTAGCTGTTTTTTAAAAGAAGTTAAAAAAACAAAAATAATAATAACGTCTTTTGTCGTGAAAAGCCTTAAAAAAAAAGTTTTTTAGAACCTCAAAAAAAATCCACAAGACAAAGGAGGTTTAAAAACACTTATTTTTTGGCCGAAAGCGCAAAAAGTTTAGAAAAAGTATGAAATTTTCGAAAACTTTTTGGTTTTTAGCTTTTGTAAATGCGTTTAGCCGTAGAAAAGTTTTTCTAGCTTTTTTCCTATAGTCTTCTTGAGTACACAATAAATCTTCTATCTTAAGAAAACTCTTTGAAAAGTGGAGAAGTATACATCCAAGTTCTCTAAACTCAAGTTATAGATGGTGAAAACTCATTTTTTTCGTTAAAGAAATTTTACAAAATCTTTCTAGACACTTTCGATCTCCCAACTTTTTACAACTAAACACGGCTTCTCACATTTAACAATTTTAGACGATTCTTGAACCTACGACAACTTAGTTAAACAGCAACTTTTTTCCTTTTGGTGCCACTTTTCATTTTTACGCGATCTTTTCCATTCCATGTGGTTTTTAACTTAAGAAATTGTACATAAAGATGAAAATTTTTGGGTCTTTAGGGGTGAAGCCCATTAGCTCCACCTCCTTTCACGCGCGGTACCCATTGGTGAGTTTGGTGGTGTGTTGATGTGGTGCTAACGTAAAAGTGGCGGGTTTGGTGACCATTACTTGGGGCCCAAGTTTTTTACTTCCTTATTTTGAAACTTATGCTTATTATGCCACAATAAGCTCATAAATTTTCAAATAAGCCAAAACAAAAACATAAGCCAAAAACACATAAACTCATAAACCAAGAAAATAAAACTTAGACAAACACCCCTTTAACATGAGAACAACACAAAGGGGTTTTAGCAAAACCAAAACTACAAAAAACCCATAAGTTAAAAACAGGTAATGAACATGAAGATGAAAATGGCGTCTATGCAAAGTTGAGTTTGGGATGATAACCTGAAAATGCTGATTCTTGATGGAATTCTACTCGAACCCTTTTCTTGTTTAGGGGTTTGAAGTATTCTTAAGGGGTTTATAGGAGGGGTGTTTGGACATGTGTTTGGAAATGAGTCATGTTGGTCGTCACCCAGACAACAGTTCAAATTTTTTTAGGCTAAGTGGTTCAAAATATAATATGCTGTCTAAACGATGTCGTTTGGTTTCTTTGAAACTAAATTGGATGAAAGGTATTTGAATTGTGAAATGGAGTAAAATTGATTTGTACACAAGTGGCTTAAAGATGTTTCTTACAACTTGTTAATGTTTTTACTCCATTTTATTTAATTAGTCTTTAGCCGTATTTGTAGTTTCATGATACTCCAAATATAACACATGTGATTTTGCGATGAACCTCACACATCCAACTACTTTAGACAACGATCACAACAACAACTTTACTCAATTTTGTTCAGGGGGTGTTTGAGATGGCTTATTTAAAATATATTATGCGTTTTGGAAACAGATAATCTACAGAACATGGTTTTGAAACATGGTGTTTGGATTTGATCATGCTATTTGATATCGTAATAATTAGATATTTAGTTTTTTAAGTGTTCGGCAAATCAGATTTTTTTATAACTTAACATGTAAAATGACCCAAAAAAAAACGTAATTTAATTTTGTAATTTTACAAGGCGGCAATTTTCTATGAAAAGTACTAATTATTAATAAAAACGTAACAATCAGATAATCAAGTTCAAAACGCAATTCAAAGCACCCTTAAAAGCGGGATATGTATAAGTAAGATGTAGACAGTCACATCTTACCAGAAGTGTAAATAAAATGCAAAAGATATCTAACTACTTAACACTGTGTTCTCTAGTTTTATTTTTGGAGAAAAGGTGAAAGAAATGAAGTGGCACATAAAATCTTTGTGTTTTTGAGAGAAAATGGGACTAGTGGGGTGTTTGACTCATTTTCCACCATATATTTGGGATGAAAGTAAAATGGACAAAATATTAAGTAGTAAAAAGACCAAATTGTCTTTGTATCTTTTTTTTTTTAACTATTATTATTTTCTATTTTTGTGAAGGCATGATTGTAAATATATGACATTCTTTCATTTTCTTTTTTCCCATTTCATTCGTTTCGGAGAACACAAATAAATCTATATCTTCTTTACTCTTCACTCCATTTCTTTTATTCACTTTCCTTTTCCTTACATTTCGTTTTTAGTTTAACTCGAGAACAAAGCGTTAGACATGACATGGTAATCAATAAGTTGAAACTGATACAAGTAACATTGCCAAGTTGTTGTTATGTTACATGCTTGCAGTTAGTTATACACAAGTATATCAATATTAGTCACATCGTAATTTATACTTGTATTTCAACGTTATTTAAAAGTATCATGACTTTTAACTTTCAAACTAATCATGCCACCTTCCTTAGACGAACTCTTGTATATAAACAAAGTTCAAGCCTGATACATCTAACAAGCCAGATTTTAATTACGTCAGAACCATCATAAAATGAATAGAACCTAAACTTATAGTAACAAATAACACAAGTCAAACTCAATTCTAACAACACGATATTCAAAATGAGCTACACTCGAGCTCACATCCTTTAATTTAAACGCACCAAACTCAGACAAGTTCGGTTTCGACTCACATCATTTTTCTGCAAAAAGAATTAAACTTTTATAACAACAATCTAACAACATGATATTCAAAAATCAAAACGAGCTACACTCGAGCTCGTGTCCTTTAAATTTAAATGCACCAAACTCAGTATCAGACACGTTCATTCTATTATTATTATCCAAGATAGTGGGACGGTGGATACTATAATTACTTTATCATTCGACTTTCATATATCTTGGATCGATCAGTGTTGTAGTCGGTTATTGGCTATTTATTGTTGATCGATTGTCCTTTATTGATCAACAGTAATTATGGTGGGAGGTTAGTTTTCCGGTGCTTTTTGCTATAAACCCTAATCTTTGCGATTAGGGTTTTACTTTCTTTTTTGGTATTGCATGCTGCTGGTATTATTGGTTTCTATTAAGTTTTTATTTGTTTATGTGGTGGTGAGAGATGAATAAGGGTTTTTTGAGTTCTAAGAGTGTGACTAAGGATACGGCTGCTAAGAAGGATGTTCTTAGGTCGATTGAGTTTGTTGGTAGTGCTCGATCTTTGGATGCCAATCCTCAACAAGTGAAGCCGGTTTCACAGTTGGGAGAGGGGAATAATACATTAACATAACTTGTTAATGTGAATATTGAAGAATTGAATGCTACTGTTGATTTGTCGAAAGTGACTATGAGGAAACATAAGAAGCCTAAGGTTGTTAATTCTAGTTCTAATCAACCTATACTTGCATCGTCTGGTCATATTATTACTGAGTGGAGTGTTGATGATGGAGATATTGAATTATCTACGGTTGTGGACAAGAATAATTAAGTGAAGCCGGTTTCACTTGATCCGTTAGTTAATGATCCGAATGGTCCACATGAGGCTTCTAACAAGTCTCATAGTTCTGATAAGGTTGATATGAATGCACATGGGGCTGTTGATATTGAGAAGGTTGGTGTGGATGCTTTGAAACAACCTTCTACATCGTATGCTGGTGTTACTTCTAATGAACCTACGAAATACACGTCTAACTTTCGTAGGCTGGAGTGTAGCAAGAAATTAAACGGTGTGGATCTTTTTGTACCTATGAAAGTTGTTGAAGAGGTGAACACTAGGTTTGAGAATACTCTGTATGGGTACTTCCTTGGCCAACGACTTGCTTTTTCCTATTGTCGATTACTATGTACGCAATGCGTGGGCTAAGTTTGGTATACAAAAGGTAATGATGACTGCAAAGGGGTTCTTTTTCTTTAAGTTTAACTCGAAGAAAGGTGTTGATGATGTTCTTGAAAATGGTCCTTGGTTAATTAGAAATGTACCTATTATTCTTAAATCATGGACATTGAACACCAACTTGCTTAAAGAAGATTTGACCAACATCCCGGTGTGGGTTAAATTCCATGATGTTCCTCTTGCTATGTTTTCTGATGATAACCTTAGTCTTCTTGCCACATTGATTGGTATGCCCAAAAGGTTAGATGCTTATACCAATCAAATGTGCAAGGAATCATGGGGCCGTAGTAGTTTTGCTAGATGCATGATTGAAGTGACGTCGGATCAGGTGTTTTGGGATATCCTCACTGTTGAGATACCTTTACTTGATGGTTCGGGTTCGACTACGGAGAATATACAGGTTGAATACGAGTGGAAACCACCTCGTTGTGATAAGTGTAAGATCTTTGGTCATAATCTGATTGAATGTCCTAAAGTTGTTCTACCTTCTGTTCAGCCTACTAAGCCTGTTAATGATGGTTTCAAGACGGTCAATAACAAGAAGAAAGGAAAGCAAGGTGGTTCTACTACTACGGGTCAAGGAGGGTTTACTAAACCTGTTGTGGGTAAGCAATTTCAGTATCAACCCAAAAAGACTCCTCCTGAACCTAAGAAAGTGGATGACACTAAGAAGAAGACTTCGGATGTGGCTAGTTTGAGTGGCACGAAGATTTTTACATCTAACCAGTTTGATGCTCTTAATATGGATGATACGGATGCTTTTGGTATTCCTACTAATGACACCAACAAGGATGTGGATTCTGGTCGTACAATGGAAGTTAGTGAGGATGAGTCTACTAAGACATGTAATGCATCACAAGAACCCCTTGTGAATGATTTGAAAGAGAAAGAGTCGGTTGTGGCTCCTAAAATTAGTGATTCTTCTACTCCGCCCATCTCTTCTACTAAGAGGGTTAACCCTTTTTCTAAGGTAGGAGAGATCGTGGTTTCTGATTCTGAAGATGAGGAGGTTCTTAACACATTTGATGAGTCTGCTAATCTATTCGATGGTGGACAAGAGTGTTGGTTTTATAGACAAAATAATAATAGTCGTGTGTTAGGATCGAACTTGAGATCACGGGATTGCACACAATACGTATGAAGAGGAAATGTAATAATTATTTATAATATGTTATAATTAATTATTAAATACAAAACAAATAAATAATAATTAGTATTATTGATTAATGACTAATTAATTATTAAACGAAGATTAGGAAACTAATTGCTAGACAATACTTGGAAACAAAAGAAGGTTCCGGAACACCCTATGTGGGCTTCCAACCGATCGGCCACAAGGAGGAACCCACCTCCTTTGTGCCTTGAGCTCCAAGTAATCTCTAGTATATAAGCAAACCCAAGGTGAAGAGTTTTCTCATAACTTGTACACACACAAATTGGGTTTTCTCTCCTTCTCTCTTTCTTTGGTCGAACCAAATCCGAACACCCCTAAGGGTTTCGAATTTCTTGCTTCCAAAATTGTTTTGTGATATTTACTTGCATAAACGTTTTCTTGAATTAGTACGTGTGTACAAGAACGTGAATCAAACACACTATTGTTTGATTCTTGGATTGAATTACAAAACGGTAAGGGGTAATTCATATAATCCTTATAAACCCTAATTAGGGTTCATTGGTTCCGGAAGATTGCATTGATTCTTGTTCGGGCTAGAATCACTACGGTATGTTTACTATTTAAATTAAAGATTAATTAATTACATGTTATTCGATCTATTATAATTGCTTCCGCTCATGCTCACTTTGATGTACTTGGTTTATTAATATGATTGTCATGATATAATAATTCCAACAGTGGCATCTAGAGCCGTTATAATGTGTAATTAATTATCGCAACGCATAAAAATTGGATTTTGATTCGTATAATTACATGTTTTTTTAGGGTTTGTGTTTTTTTTATCCCTAACCCTAATTTGGGTCGATTTAGACCTAAGGGTTTTTTAGGGTTTTGATTTTATTTTTTTTTAAATTGACTAGAAACCCTAAGATGTCATGTAATTGTTTATGCGTTTTAGTAAACGATCTTGGTGCAATGTGTTAATTGTTAAGCTAAATCCGTGAAAAGTGCATGTTTGCATGGATTTTTTTTATTGTGTTGATTAAAATTGTTTAAATTGCTTATATATATTAATGGTTAAGTTATATTAAAACATGTAAATTTTAATAGATGTCGAATTGGGGAAGACTCCAATATTAAGTAATCAATTATGTGCTATGTGGTATTTATTTAATTTTGGCTTACGCAATCGATTTATAGATGTATGTGGCTCTTTTTCTAAGAAAAAGAAAGCCCTAATTGAATTAATACGTTATACACCTAGATTTGATTATTAATAGGACTTTTTAATAAGATTTGCATGTGGCTACATGTTTTATACATATTTAATTGTTATGATTATGTATATGTGTTTATTTAGTTGTTTTATTTTTTTTATTGTCTATTACTTGTTTTGTTTATTTATTGTGTTAGACATGTTTATTTAAACGAAAGGGTAATTTTTTGAATAGAAAAAAAAATAATACGAACTAAATAATGGCGAAATTGTTTTGGTTTTTTAAGAGTTAAAATTTCAAAGAATTGGTTGATTGATGTTTTTGTACGTAATGGTTAAATAGGCTCGACCGAAGTTTACACACTATAAGATGGGTATAAGGATGGCATCGCATTAAATTGTGGCCTTAGATAGACAACATTCATGTCTTAACGCTCGTTTGTGTGTAAATTAGACTTACCGAACAACCATTACATGTACATTGTCATCTTAAGGGTGAATAATCCACAATTCCACAATGATTATCCGAAACACTATGCCTTCGGGCGTAAGCAAAAGTACGATATAGTGGACGATAATTGATGGTTATTCTTTAATTGGTGAACCCGATACCTCAATCAAAACTTTGTTATTTTACTCTTAGCAAATTGGTAATAAAAATGTTTTGTAAAACCAATGTTATGAAGTTGTATGCATGCTTCTTCATACATTATTTTGATCACATCAAAATAGTTATACCCTTATAAATTAAGTTGAATGCCATCTAATTAAGAACACTTGAAGTTGTAATTTACGTCATAGTGAGACTTGGCGAGATTGCAATGGAGAGGTAAATTTCATAAATTCATTGCTAGCAGATCAACTGATGTGATGGATTTGTAAGTTTACAGTTTTTAAGTTAGACGACTTAAATTGAGTAGGAAGTGAGACTTGACTCAAGGCATTAAGATGGGGACTAAACATGCTTACAATACAAATGTTTTGTGATTGTAAATCCCATAAATCTAGGAATTGGACAAATGTTATGCCAATTACTTGTACGACAAGTTACCTCATATTATACTTTCATTACTAGCAGATCAACTGAATGTGATGAAACTATGTTTATGGAGGATCCTAGTTTTCAAGATTATTCTATGGATTTATTTTCCTTGGGTATTTTAATTTTCTTGAAAAATTGTATTATCGAAAATACTAATGTTTTGAACTTTCTTTATCTGTAGAAATGGCTCAAACTGATAACACCAACTTACGTTCTGTGTTCAAAACTTATTTTGAACGAGAAAAATTGACTGGCTCGGAAAATTTCAATGATTGGTACCGTTCACTAAGGATTGTCCTGCGAGTGACTGGTCAACTCGAAATCTTGAAAACGCCTTGTCCTGCTGAACCTGAAGGCGCAGCAGCAACTGATGCTGCTAAGGCCAAATGGAATCTTGATACCAAGGAACATATTGATGTGGCCGCAATGATGTTAGGGGGAATGTCCACAGCTCTTCAAAGACAGTTTGAGGAGTATTTTCCCAAGGACATGATTGATGAACTCAAGAAACTTTATGAGAAACCAACAAATGTAGAGATTTACGATTTGATGGAAGCTCTCCATGGTTGTAAGCAAGGTCCTGGTGAACCTGTGAGTGCTCATGTGTTGAAAATGAAAAGTTACATGGATCAACTACAAACACTTGGGAAACCCTATGACAATGATATGGCTGTGCACTTAATCAATAGATCCCTTGATAAGGAATTTAGTGGTTTTGTGAGGAACTTCAATATGCATTGCGTGGGGAAGACTGTAAGTGAATTGCACGCACTGCTCATTGATTATGAGAAAGGTACACCACAAAAGGCTCCTACGCCCCAAGTACTAGCAATACAAAGGGGTAGAATTAACAAGCCAAATGCGAACAAGAAGAAGGGTAAAGGAAAGAAGAAGGCTGATAAGAATAAGCAGGTTATGGCTTATCAACCACCTCAACCTAAGAAGAACCCTCCTATCAAGAATAATCCAAAGAAGGATCAAGGATGCCATTACTGCAAGGTGATGGGCCATTGGAAGAGGAATTGTCCTCTTTATCTCGATGACTTGCGAAACAATAAGGTCAAGAAGACTGGGCACATGGGCGCCAGCACTTCAGGTAACTTATTTGTCATTGAATTATTTACTTTATCTCGTATGATAAATTCCTGGGTATATGATACTGGATGTGGTATTAATATTTGTAATACACTGCAGGGGTTTAGAGAGGAAAGGAGACTAGCTTATGGGGAGCAATTTCTGCATGTGGGAAATGGAGCACAAGCAGCAGTTGAAGCCATAGGAATGTTTAATTTAGTTTTACCTTCGGGTTTAGTACTTTGTTTAAACAATTGTCATTATGCACCTTCTATAATTAGAGGTGTTGTTTCCTTTTCATGTTTGTTGGATCTTGGTTTTTCTCATACTATTGATGGCAATAAAATTTCTGTTTCTTTAAATGGTGTATTTTATTTTAATGCTGTTGCTGTGAATGGTGTGTTTGAAATTGATATGAATAATTGTGTGACTTCCAACAATAATAATAATTCGATGTACAGCATAAGTAAGAGAATAAAGTATGACTTGAATTCGTCTTACCTTTGGCACTGTAGACTTGCCCATATAGGCAAGACTCGCATGCAAAAGCTGCAACGTGAAGGGCTTTTGAGTAATATCAATGATGAGTCATTTGATAAATGCGAATCTTGTATTTCTGGGAAGATGACGAAGAAACCTTTTCATAGTAATATGGAAAGAGCTTCAGATCTACTTGGTTTAATACACACGGATGTGTGTGGACCACTTAGACATGTGTCAAGGAGAGGTGCTGTCTACTTCTTAACTTTTACAGATGATTTCAGCCGTTATGGTTATGTTTATTTACTTAAGCATAAACATGAGGTGTTTGAAACATTTAAAGTTTTCAAAGCAGAAGTAGAATTGCAATTGGGAAAGAAGATTAAAGCTCTTCGTTCTGATCGAGGTGGTGAATACCTTAGTCAAGATTTTAAAGATTTCTTAACTGAGAATGGAATTGTCCAGAATCTCACATCTCCATATACTCCACAACAAAATGGTGTATCTGAGAGAAGGAATCGTACATTGTTGGACATGGTTCGATCAATGTATAATCTTACTAATCTTCCTTTGTCTTTTTGGGATTATGCTCTTGAATCAGCTGTTCGTATTTTGAATATGGTTCCCACCAAGAAGGTTGATAAGACACCATATGAGATATGGACTGGAAAAGCTCCGAACTTGTCTTATTTAAAGGTCTGGGGTTGTGAGGCGTATGTTAAACGTGACTCACAAGATAAACTCCAACAAAGATCTGTAAAATGCATTTTTATAGGATACCCTAAGGAAACTATGGGTTACTACTTTTACTACCCACCTGAGAACAAAGTGTTTGTTGCAAGATATGGTGATTTTCTTGAAAGTGAATTTGTGGTTCAAGAAATCAGTGGGAGAGTATATGATTTAGAAGATGATCTAAATAATGCATTGCCTTCAGAAAACACTAGCACACTTCCTATAGAACCGGAAAGTCTGGGTCCTCCACCGGAAGTTGAAGTAATTCCCATTCGCAGATCTGCGAGATCTGTGAAAGCTCCTGACCGTCTATGTCTTAATGTAGAGGTCGATCAGCATACACTAGGGGATCTTGATGAACCTACTAGTTATAGAGCTGCCATTAAAAGCCCTCAAAAAGCTAAATGGAAAGCTGCTATGGATGGGGAAATACAATCCATGCATGACAATGAAGTCTGGGAAGAAGTTGACTTACCTCCTGGTGCCAAGGTAGTTGGGAGTAAGTGGCTTTACAAAATCAAGACTGACATGAATGGATATGCACACATTTATAAGGCTCGTCTAGTTGCTAAAGGTTTTACTCAAACTTTTGGAATTGATTACGAGGAGACATTTTCTCCTGTAGCAGACATAAGAGCTATAAGAATTCTCATAGCTATAGCAGCGTACTATGACTATGAGATTTGGCAAATGGATGTGAAAACCGCTTTCTTAAATGGTCATCTAGATGAAGACATCTATATGGAACAACCAGAAGGGTTTGAAAATCCAGAATTTCCAAAGCGTGTTTGCAAGCTTAAGAGATCCATTTATGGATTAAAGCAAGCATCACGACAATGGAACAAGAGATTTGATGCTGAAATTAAAATGTTTGGATTCACTCAAAATCTTGATGAGCCATGTGTGTATCACAAAGCTAGTGGGAGTGATAATGTAACTTTCCTAATTCTATATGTTGATGACATATTGATCATGGGAAAAGACATTCCAAGTTTGCAAGCTGTTAAGGCATATCTCGGAAAGTGCTTTTCTATGAAAGATTTAGGAGAAGCTGCATACATTCTGGGAATCAAAATCTATAGAGATAGATCAAGGCGGTTAATTGGATTAAGTCAAAGTGCTTACATTGACAAAATATTGAAAAGATTCAATATGCAAAATTCCAAGAAAGGATATTTGCCGATGGAAGTAAAACATGGCTTATGTAATGAGTATTGTGCTTCAACACCTGAAGAGGTGGATCGCATGAGTAATGTTCCTTATGCTTCGGCTGTAGGATCTATTATGTATGCGGTTAAGTGCACAAGGCCAGATGTGGCGTTTGCTCAAAATATTACCAGTCAATTTCAACAGAATCCAGGTGAAAAACATTGGATTGCTGTTAAACATATTCTTAAGTATTTGAGGAATACAAAAGATATGTTTTTGGTATATGGTGGAAATCCATCTACAGAACTTTGTGTTACAGGTTTCTGTGATGCATCCTTTCAAAGTAATAAAGATGATTCGAAGTCTCAGACGGGTTATGTCTTTGTTATCAATGGAGGAGCTGTAGATTGGAGGAGCAAAAAGCAGAGTACAATTGCGATGTCTGCAACAGAAGCTGAATACATTGCTGCTTCGGAAGCTGCTATGGAGGCTGTTTGGATTAGGAAATTCGTTTCTGGGCTTGGTGTTATGCCTTCAATTGAATTACCTATTGATATGTATTGTGACAATTCTGCTGCAATCATATTTGCCAATGAACCTGGAGTCATGAGAGGCACCAGACATTTTCTACGGAAGTATCACTTTGTTCGTGAAAAGGTTGACGAAGGTGAAATAAATCTGTTGAAGGTTCACACAGATGAAAACTTAGCTGATCCGTTCACTAAGGCTTTAGCGAAAGAAAAGCTTAATGAATTGGCCAATGGAATTGGACTTAAATTAGCTAGTAGTTTCATGCATAACTGTGATTAGTATTTGGATAAAGGATATTGTAAACAATTTTTATTTTAATGAAATAAAGTATGTTGGTATGTTTATTTCCATTTGTTAATTATTGTTGTCCTATTTTTGCATGTTTAAATCCATGAATAAGAGTTATTCTAAATTGTCCGTTGTCAGTTAATAATATGGGAATATTATTAAATTAAGACAAGTATGAAGTTGGTATAATATACTTAGTGTATATTGATGCGTAGTCATGCCATTTCAGATGATATTCGATGATACTGAATATAGGACTTATCCCAACTATATGATGTTACTTTATGGATCTTGTCATTAAGTAAATCATAAGAAGTTATCCTTAGACTTGAGATACAAGATAACGGTCATGAATGTAGTGCATTTTTGTGAAACAACTTAACGCTATACGTAAATGTTAGTAATAAGGGTTGTTTTCGGAAGTGTTACAAAGTTTGTGTGTTTTGCTTGTAGTCAATAAAGAATTTGTTCCTTCAAATTAATTTTGGAGTTTAATACTGCTGGGCCCCTCGTAGGGTTGTCAAGATGTTTGCGTGGCCACGCCCAAGGTCTTTTATGAAAGGTTCAAAAGATTTGGTAATCTTGTCAATTTCTAACAACAAGAAACAGAATGGTTAATTAAGGAATGACCTAGATCCATATCCTTATTAACGTAGTATTAGAAACAAAGGGATAATAATAATGAGAAATCATTAAAAGGTTTTCCAGGAGCCTTACTCAAGTTGTACTAGAGGCATCGACGTGTTGCAAGACGCTAATCGATGTGATCACACTATTATGATATGTCTAAGTGGGAGCTGTTGGTTTTATAGACAAAATAATAATAGTCGTGTGTTAGGATCGAACTTGAGATCACGGGATTGCACACAATACGTATGAAGAGGAAATGTAATAATTATTTATAATATGTTATAATTAATTATTAAATACAAAACAAATAAATAATAATTAGTATTATTGATTAATGACTAATTAATTATTAAACGAAGATTAGGAAACTAATTGCTAGACAATACTTGGAAACAAAAGAAGGTTCCGGAACACCCTATGTGGGCTTCCAACCGATCGGCCACAAGGAGGAACCCACCTCCTTTGTGCCTTGAGCTCCAAGTAATCTCTAGTATATAAGCAAACCCAAGGTGAAGAGTTTTCTCATAACTTGTACACACACAAATTGGGTTTTCTCTCCTTCTCTCTTTCTTTGGTCGAACCAAATCCGAACACCCCTAAGGGTTTCGAATTTCTTGCTTCCAAAATTGTTTTGTGATATTTACTTGCATAAACGTTTTCTTGAATTAGTACGTGTGTACAAGAACGTGAATCAAACACACTATTGTTTGATTCTTGGATTGAATTACAAAACGGTAAGGGGTAATTCATATAATCCTTATAAACCCTAATTAGGGTTCATTGGTTCCGGAAGATTGCATTGATTCTTGTTCGGGCTAGAATCACTACGGTATGTTTACTATTTAAATTAAAGATTAATTAATTACATGTTATTCGATCTATTATAATTGCTTCCGCTCATGTTCACTTTGATGTACTTGGTTTATTAATATGATTGTCATGATATAATAATTCCAACAAAGAGTATGAAGAAGATTATGATGACCATGACTACGATGACTATGCAAAGCAAGCTTCAAGGTCTTAGGAAGTAGTCTTATTTTGATATGTCTTACGTTTATCATTTGAGTAGTTGTTTGTTTCTTGTCTAGAAATCAGAAGTATCTTGTTATGTAAGCTTTTCGCTTATGTAACAGGTTAAGATATGGGATTCACCCATATCCATTGTACTTAAATGTTTTTTTTGGAGTAATGAGTATATATTTACCGGGTCGTTTACCCGGAAAAAAAAAGAATTAAATTTTTATAACAAATTTTTTCTAAATTAAAAAAACAATATATTGGGCCGTCGAGTTATACTATTATATCTTTTCTTTATTTATTCCCCACTTACCAATTCAACTTTTTTTCCCATCTTCGAATTATTATTCATCGATCAAAATCGTTTAACCCTTTCTTTCATATAATCAAAACCCATGACGCTTGGCTCAGGTGGATCCAGTGTTGTGGGTATGAATCTTGCTTTTTTATCATATGGGTTTGCTTTACTTTTGCTTATTATGTTATAAAGTTTCTTGATTGATGAAAAATGGTTGGATTTTGAGTGTTTTCTTGGGTTTCTTGGAATTTGGTTTTTGGGTATTGTTATTAGAGTGTAGATGGATCAAACCCTTGAGTGATTTGGGTTTATTTGGGGTTTTTAGTATGTTTTATGGGTTGATCTTGATTGTTGATGTGAATTCTTTTGAGTTATCTGTTTGTGTTGGGGAACGCGAAGCGATTAGTGTGTTTGGTTAAGGTTATGTTTGGAAAAACTAGTTGGGTATACTTGGGTAGCTGGAGTTGCGGTTTGTTTTATAAAAGTGTTTGGTAGCTTAGCTGTATTTGTGATTAAAAAGCGTAAATGAAAAGGCTAACACTAAATGCTTCTTCAAGTAGCGTTTTGAAAACTGGCGTTTTGAAAACTAGCGTTTAAGACAGAAAGGACGCAAAATGCACCTTGCCAAATATACCCGAAGTCGTTGCCTCATGAAGTAGTTGTTTGTTTAATTTAGTGTTTAGTAACATAGTGTGTAAAATGATCAATGACATAAAAGCTACGCCCTTATTTTATTTGTGTTTGGCAATACTAGTAGTTGTTAGGAGTAGCTGTTTGTTTTATAAAAGTGTGTTTTATAACATACCTTGTAATTCTCAAGTGTAAAATGATTAATGACGGAGTAAAAGCTTCTCGTCGCCAAACACGGCCTAAGTGTTGGAAGCGTTTGATAGTTACGGACAGTGTTTGGATGTGTTTGTTGTTTGAAGTTTTAATAGCTAGGTAATCGATTATTAAAGTGTGGGGCAAGTTTTGATATCTAAGGATAGTGTGCCATTTTAATTTAGCTATACTTCTAAGCTAAGGGGGTGTTTTAGATTGCTTATCTGCTTATTGCAATTTTGATGTACTAGATTAGCAATCTTAAGGGGGTGCTTGTTTTAGCTTATATGTTGGGCTTATGAGCTTATGTAAAATTTGAAAAGCCAATAAGCTCATATTTTGTGGCATATCAACTTGAGCTTATGAACTTGTATATGCTATAAGCTCAAATTGATAAGCTCATAAGCCAAAATAATGAGCTCATTGCCTTTTCAGATTGTACGTAAGTTCATAAGGCTAACAAATAAGCTAAGTGTGTGTTTAAAAGCCAACTGCTTATGATGGGTTATGTAGAGAGCTTAACTGGGGTTTTTAGGATGGAATATGGGTTGATCTTATGTTACCAAGATTCTTGATTCATGTAAAATGGTTTTGGATTGAGTGTTTTCTTGGATTTTTTATGATTTGGTTTAGGCTAATGATTATGTGTTGGGTTGTTTAGAGGGTTTAGTTGGGGTTTTGGTGTGAATATTGGTTGATCTTGGTTTTTGGTAGGGTTTGGTTGATGGGTTTGTGATTTGTTTTTAAGATGATGATAGCGCGATAAAAATTCTTTAGTTATCTATCTGTGTAGGGTAACACCAATAAATTGGTTGGAGTGTCTTTGGTTATGGGCTTAAGGCTATGTTTGGAAAAACTAGCAGACGTTGTTTGTATCTGTAATTTTAGCGTGTAAAATGATTAATGACATAGTTAAGCTAGGCGCTTCTTTTATTAATGTTTTAATAGGAGCATTTATACAAAATCCAAAAGCTAAACCTTGTTGCCAAACAAGCAGTCTTAAGGGGGTGTTTGTGTTAGCTTATATGTTGGGCTTATGTGCTTATGTAAACTTTGAAAAGCTAATAAGCTCATTTTTGTTCGGCTTGTTAACTTGAGCTTGTGAATTTAAATATGCTAAGCTCAAGTTTGATAATCTCATAAGCCAAAAAATGAGCTTATTGGCTTTTCAAATTTTACATAAGCTCATAAGCCCAACAAATAAGCCATGTGTTTGTATAAAAGCAAACTGCTTAAGTGCTTATAGTAGGTTATGTAGAGAGCTTAATTGGGGTTTTTAGTATGGAATATGGGTTGAACTTGATCCTGTTATTGGTTGCTGGATTTTTGGATTTATTTGAAGATAAAAATAACATAATGCAATACCGTCAGAGCTATTTTTAATTACAGATTAACTCATTAAAGCAAACTGCTGAAGTTTTTTTAAGTTGCGAAGTATGTTTGGGTGTTGGAGTTGTGAATTTGTGATAATCAGACAATGGGAATCAATTTTGTTGCAGCTACTCCTAAACTAAAGAGGTGTATTGGAGGGCTTATCTGCTTATTGCGTTTCGATATAACGTATAAACAGTTTTGAGCGTTTGGATGTAATTTAATTATTTATGATTATCAGTTTATTTGAGGGTTAAATAAACAGTTTCTGGAGCCACTTAGTCATACTTCAGTGCTGATTACTTTACCTCTTGAATCAGTAAATAAGCAACATTAACTCTTCGTTACATCAGACGTAAATGCAAATGCTATCTCATGCATTGGGGTTTGCTGTATACTCTGTATATGCTTCTAACTATTCTAGAAAGCATAAGCAGTTATAATAAGATATCACAGCAACCTGTAAATATCCGACCTTTGATTGATATAATAATGAAAAGCAGCTTCACTATACCAAACACTAGAATTTGATGATTTGCAACTTGAAAAATGCTATTATAAGTGATCACTATCAAAACACAATACTAATCTCTAATCATCATTACAAGGTTAAATGTATGTTACTATGTTCAAGTGTGCAAGATTGCTATGTATCTATCGTAAATTTCACAGGCTGCGGTTGCAATGATTCCTTGTGAGATTACTTGCTATTCTAGTTTTATTTTCCTTTGTGTAGGCGATTTATCAGTTTAATATAAGTATTTTGAGCTCTGAACCAATGACAAATGTAAAGAAGTATCTTAAGTGTTTGAAGTTTTTTGTAGTGCCTAGAAACTTCAGATTGCTCGAGGAGCTTGAACGTGGAGAAAAGGGTATTGGAGATGGGACTGTGAGTTATGGAATGGATGATGGTGATGACATTTATATGCGATCATGGACGGGAACCATCATTGGCCCTCACAATGTACTTTCTTTCTTTCTTTCTTGCTTTCTTTCGTCTTTATAATCTGAGGTTTGACGGGGATTGACATCTTGAGCATTATTTATGGCTGTTTGGATTTGTGTTACTATTAAAATGTAAAAGTACAGCTACCTAATTTACCCCTCTTTCAGCCTAATTTGAAAGACTTCTTTTTTCTCTCATTTAACTTAACGTGTCTCAATTTGTATTCCACAACAATGTCATGTTTGGTCACCTTATTTATCAATTCATTGGCGTAACACTTATAAACATCTGATAATGTTATATAATTAAACAGAGTTTATAATAGCTTTCTTTTTGTGGCTCTTCAGTCTGTACATGAAGGGCGTATCTACCAGTTGAAGCTATTTTGTGACAAAGATTACCCAGAGAAGCCTCCTACTGTTCGTTTCCATTCTCGTGTCAACATGACCTGTGTCAACCATGAAACCGGAGTGGTAATATTTCACATTTAAAACAGTTTTATTGCATTATAATCATATATCTTTCATTGTTGCTTTTGCACACTGGTTTGCTTAGTTTGTTGATTATTGATTTGCTATGACACTCCTTCCTTGTTAGTTTGCATTTTGAACAGTTTATATGATTATTGTGACTTGTCATTGTGTGCTGTTTAATCCTCTTATGAACATACATGGTTACATTGTAGAATATTTGACACTTCTACTCCATGTCACAATGAGTATCTCCTGTTCGAAAGCTGTTACTTATTTGTACATTTTATGTATCAGTTAGATTTGATAGACAATCAAAATGTGTCAGAACATTAAAACAGCTAATTATCCTGATCCTTAATAACAAAAACACATCCAAACACTATCTCCTACCAGGGATGTCCATGGGTTGACTTAAACCATTTGCTGGCCAAAAGTTTGACCAGGCTGACATTCAAATAAGCTGGCTTGCCGGTATGGGATACTGATTGTTTATCAGTTTAAAGGTATTGTTTAAGACGAACTGGACCGTCGATTTCAAATCCTATTTTGTGAGTATATGTATGAAAATTATGTGTTAGCTGTCGGGTCAAATTGTTTCAAGTTTGTTGAATCTTTAGAGCAGACATGGCTCCTGGGTTTAATTTCAAATTTTGAAACAGCATTTCACTATCCCGTTGTGATGATTTGAAACTGAAATCAGAAAAAGAACTCGTTTGCTTGGCCTGACACATTGATAGTTACTTGCTTAGGCCTTTGTTATATTTTTATGTTATAAACTTGCTTATTTTTATGGTAGAAAGTATCAACTGGCTTATTTAATTTGTGTCTTATAAAGTCTCCTTAATTGTAAGGGATGAAAATGTTTCTTTAAAAAGTGATAAATTTGCTTTTAAACATGACTAGTTAGATTTTTATTTTTCTAACATAACTAATTACATGCTTACCAGTTCGAATTAAAAAAAGATAAAACAACGAAAAATCAGTCCAAACCCTTTCATGGCTTATTGTGATCTCACAAAACTTTTGATAATTGTAGCGTTCTTTATGGGTTGTATCGCCCCCTCAAGAATTTTTGATTTCCAAAAAGATTTCACGATTCCTTTTCAGCTTTTAAAGGTTGCATTTTTGGTTCACAGGTGGAACCGAAGAAGTTTGCAGTACTTGGAAACTGGCAAAGAGAGTACATGATGGAAGATATATTGGTTCACTTGAAGAAAGAGATGGCGTCTCCCCACAATCGCAAGCTTGTCCAACCCCCAGAAGGTACTTTTTTCTAGGTGGTGAAGGAATGGGGTAAGAATATGTTGTGATAGTGGAAATTGGATCGATGATGACAATTAAATGGTTTAATTACATGCATTGAAAAAAAACTGTCTCATGGCAACATTGTGAATGCTCTGTGACTGTTGATTAATGGGATTCTGTTTTCATGTCAAATGTTTAATATATGTATCCTTTTGCACATCTTATTTTTTGCTTTGGGCGTTTTTAAGCCTTTGTGATTCTTTGCACAAGCTTTGGGCGATTTAGAGCCTTTCTGTAATTTATTATGCCGTGCAAGCTGTGGGTCGCCTCATTTTCTCTAGGGCCAGGGCTTTATGTTGCAAAATAGTTAGATATTATGTATCGAAGTGATTTGATATTGTCACCTCGAGTGGTCAGCATACTTTGTGCCGGAACATGTGGGCATATGGTTGGTAATCTGGAATAGTGGAGATGAGTAATGGGACAGAACTTTTCCTGGAACCAGTAGGAGTGTTGAATACAGCTAATTGTAAAGACGACATGATTGACTGATTCTCAATCTGATAATTGAGGTTTCCACTTAAACCTCAAACGTTTTTCGCAACTATTCATTCGTCTAACTTCATTAGTTTAGATTTAATCAATAAACTTCTAATCATTTTGTCAATTAGTTATCTTAACTTTTCTCTAAACTTATTAACACACTCACAAGTCACAAATTACAAACCTAAGCTATACAAATGAGTTCAAAAGTTAAAACATAAACGAGTGAATTGATGAGTTTTTTTTCTTCTGTATATGGGTAAGTAGGCGAGAAAAACTCGTTGAGTTGGTGAGAGCAAGTTATTATACACACGATCAATCCGTATCCATGTGATTGTTTAAACAGCCGACTGTCTATGTTGTGTTCTCGAGTATCACTTGAAGAAGGAATAAAAATGAAAATGAATGAAAAAGAATGGTGATTTAGTTGATTTTGAAGTAGCCGATAATTTTACTACTATTATTAACCTAACATAAGTGTATGAGATATGGGAATTGATTGGCACACTCAATATATTGATTGGCACACTCCACAGTACAAGCAGATATGAGTTTTGTATAACTAACTGAAGCATGTAAAAGAGTGTCCTAATAAATAATGGGAGTGTGCAAATCACAGCCATGAGATATTGATTGACCACCAACTTGATCTATAAACCATTTTAAAATAAAAAAGAAGATTATTATTTTGGGGGGTATTGCATATATCTTTTTCTTCTTTATTCCCCACTCACAAATAAATTTCCCTATTCCTATCCCCCCCTTCAAATTATTCATCCATCAAATCATTTGTTACCATTATTATCATTTTATCTTGATTAATTGATTCACTTCAGAAAACCCATTTTTTGTAAAATCAAAACCCATGACGCTTGGCTCAGGTGGATCCAGTGTTGTGGGTATGTTTTTATTGACCAATCTTGCTTTTTCTCATATGGGTTTGCTTTAATTTTACTTATTATGTGATAAAGTTACAATCTTGATGGTACCCAGATGGTAATTTGATGTAAAAAGGTGTAAATTTGATTGTTATGTTGGAAAGTTATGATCTTGATGCTATTAAGATGGCAAGATTCTTTGATTTATGTAAAAAGTTGGAAATTTGATTGATATGTTTTAAAGTTTTGATCTTTTTGTTAAGATGTTTGATTGATGTAAAAAGTTTGTAAATTTGATTGTTGTGGTGTAAAGTTTTGATCTTTATGTTATTAAGATGGCAAGATGTTTGATTGATGTAAAATGGTGTGGATTTAATAGTTATGTTGTAGAGTTTCAATTTTTTTGTTATTAAGATGTTTGATTGATATAAAAAGGTTGGATATTTATTGGTATATTGAGTTTATAAAACATGGGTTACCTCGGTTTGGCCGTGTACATGAGTTAAACTGAACATGAAAAACCTCATCTGTTACTTTATGAAGATGTTTGATTGATATAAAAAGGTTGTGAATTTGATAGTTATGGTGTAAAGTTTTGATCTTTATGTTGTGAAGATGTTTGATTGATGTGAAAAAGGTTTGATATTGATTGTAATGTTGAGTTTATAGAATAGAGGATACCCGGGTTAGGCCGCATACATCTGAGTCAATGACTCCGTCCCTTGTAACATGAACAAGAAAAACTTCATTTGTTTTGTCATGAAGATGTTTGATTGACATAAAAGGTTGTGGATTTGAATGTTTGTTGTAAAGTTTTGATCTTTATGCTATCAAGATGTTTGATTGATGTAAAAAGGTTGGGTATTGGTTGTTAAATTGGGTTTGCTAAGATAGGGATTTGAGGTATTGTTATTAGATTGAAGTTGAAACATGTTGAGGTTACCCGGGAGGGCGAGTCCTTGACTCGGATGTACACTAACACTAGACTATTTGGTTATTTGTCAGGAGTTTAGGTGTCTTTCCACTAGGCTATTTGGTGGTGGTTTAATTGACTGATAATATGTGTTGTGTTTTATTTGCATTGCTTTGATCTGTTTGAAGTTGTGATAATCAGACAATCTTGATTATTTTAGGTGTAGAATGACAACTAAATAATTTAAGATCGAGTCTTATTGTAGCTAGTTTTGTTTGACTTGTAAAAAGTCCGATAAAGATTAGTTTCACTATACACAAACGGCAAATACTAAAAGCTTATGAATTTCTTTTTGAAAATGTATTCCGAAACACCCCCTTGATCTTGATTATCATGATTGTTTCTTACAAGTGTCATGGGTTCATAGGTGGTGGGGTGATTGCTTTTCTTTTTTGTATAGGTTATATATGTGTTACCTTTTAAATTAATGGTACGTGTACAGAAGTTAGATTTTTAAGTGTTTGGAAGTTTGTTGCAGTGCCTAGAAATTTCAGATTGTTGGAGGAGCTTGAGCGTGGAGAAAAAGGTATCGGAGATGGGACCGTGAGTTATGGAATGGATGATGGTGATGATATTTATATGCGATCATGGACCGGCACCATCATTGGCCCTCACAATGTATGTTTTCTGTATTCATCTATGTATCTTGAGATTTCGCTTTACACGGATCAACATTTTGGAACTTATTATCTGATTATTGTGAGCTAAAGTAGTATAGATAAACTTATTCAAGTAGTAGACGAGCATCAAAACATTATATTCCTTAATTTGATGATTCAGTCTGATTATTGTATATCATATAATCAATTAACAAATGCACATCAAAGTTAAATCCCTAATATCCATTGTTGGAAACGTCCTCACTCTCTTCTTCGACGTGAGTGTCTCATTTCTAAGTTTATATTAGGGACCAGTTTGAGGCTCCTGGTTTTATTTTAACCAAATGGGATTCTAATCATCGAGTAAAAAGGTCACAAATGGTGATCGGAGGAATAACTATATCGGATTGACTTTTTAATAGCCATATAAGTGTATGTGTGTGTGTATGGTTTAAATTTTAAAATCGTATATATGTTGTCAAGCATAAGAGAAATTTCTAATAACTTTTTTTTTTTTGAGTTTTCAGTCTGTACATGAAGGGCGTATCTACCAATTGAAGCTATTTTGTGACAAAGATTACCCAGAGAAACCTCCTACCGTTCGTTTCCATTCTCGGGTCAACATGACTTGTGTCAACCATGAAACCGGAGTGGTAAGGAAATCATCACTCCATTTGATAATTATATCTTGCATTATAATCTTAAATCATGGTCGGTCTTAAATATTGGTACTTTGCTTAAATATGTTAAATCTTTATATGTTGTTGCACTTCTTCCTTCTTAGCTTTGTTATATTGCGTTATGAATAATTAAATTTTGCATTTTGTGGTTTACAGGTGGACCCAAAGAAGTTTGGGATACTCGGGAACTGGCAAAGAGAGTACACAATGGAAGATATACTGATTCGTTTGAAGAAAGAGATGGCGTCTCCCCATAATCGAAAGCTTGTCCAACCCCCGGAAGGCACTAGTTTCTAGGCGGTGAAGAAACCGTAAGAATGTTGTGATAGTTGATTTAAATCAATGACATTTTAATGGTTTTATTATATGCCTTGAAAAAAAGCTGTCTCGTGACAACATTGTGATTCTCTGGGTGCTGTTTGATTAATGGGATTCGTGTTCTTGTCAAATGTTTAATATATATGTACCATCTCATTTTGCTATCGGTGATTTTGTGGTTTTTGTAATTTGTTATATTGTGCGAGTGTGTGGCCTCACCGTGTTATTCAGGGTTGCAGAATGTTCTGGTATGGGTTAGATGACACAACAACAACATACCCAATCCCGCAAGAGCGAGATATGGGGGAGGTAGAATGTAGACAGATTCTACCCCTACCTCAGGATAAACCTGAGGGTTAGATGAGTTGAACCAAAACCTGAGAGACTGCTTTCAAGGAGACATCCGGCAAGTGCAATAGTGGGGGTTAGATGAGTTGAACCAAAACCTTTTGTTTACAGATATTTAGTGTGTCAAAATTCATCTAATCATAACCAAGTGTGACGAAATTCTTCTAATCATAGTTTTTGTTTTTGCCATAACCTGCCGGCTAAAGCCGTTGCGTATATGATGGCATGATGCTATAGGGTTCGGGATGGTGACGATGGGCAAGAGTCGATTCTCTTGTGTCCACTCACTATCATTTCCCCCTCCTGTGTGTTTATGCTTTGATTAGTAACCATAAGAACAGAATAATACTCGATGTTTGAATTTGAAATGTTGCAGAAATGAAGTTTCATCTATCTATACTGAGTGTTCTAAAAGGCGCGCCAAGATGCGAGGCGTGGTCTCGCCGCCACGAAATGGACCTTGGCGGCTGATCTAGGCGTGGCTAAAAAAGGCGTGAAATAAGGCAAGAAAAGGCGCGCCTTTTGGTAAGGCGTGTCGCCATTTTTGGAACCAGTTTATTTTTTATTTATTTTTTTATTATTTCTTATATTTTTTGAAATGTTTTGAACTAGTATTTGGAATTTGGGCTATTTGATATATGAGTCTGGTAATTATATAGTAAGCAGTAGTCTAAATGTCTAATATAATACGAGTAATATGATCTAAAATTATAAATACATAAATATATAAATATTTTTTTGTCGCTTTAATGACGCCTTATGAAACGCAAAGGCTCCGCCAAGGCTTGTAAGGCTTGAGGCTTGGCCTTGCCGCCACGCCACGCCTTACACCTTACGCCTTTTATAACCTTGTCTATACTATATATAATGCACGAAACACTCTCTCCAAAATTTTGAGATTTACAAGAAATAATGCATGGTTTACAACACTTTAATGCATCCAATTTTTAAAATTACAACAAAATAAGCATATTTTACAACAAAAAACAGCGTGGTGTCATTTTAAGAACAAAATTCTACCAAACAACATTAATGCTATTAAAAATACCCCTTCACCAAAAATTACAATCATTTAAGCACAATGTACAATAGGCTTTAAGTAAATACAAGTCATAAAACACAAAACACAAGTATGTAAAGCACGATAATTTTAAGGTCAACAATCTATTCAACACATATAATTAATAGACTAATTAATTCACCCCTTCACCAAAATATACAATCATTTAACCATAATGTACAAGCTAATCAAGCTACTAAACCAAGTACTTAAAAATAAAGCCATTAGGCTGGGCACAATGGTCGGTCAACCGGACCGGTTGCCCATGCGCTAACTGAGTCGCCGCCACTGCAACCACAAGATCCATGAAGGTCGGACGGCTCCAAAATTCATAAACCAGTCACCTCCCTCAACCAATTAATGCATTCCACAAAAGAAGAAAAAATGTACCGTTACATATCAAAACAAAACCGAAGATGAAATGAAAGAAGTAAAGAACAATCATCTATCAAGCCAAAACAAACATCAAACTTATTCCATCTATGGTTTATGAACAGAAAGTATACAGCAACAATAAAACCCAACATCTACATCTACCTCAGTTCTAACCCCATCTCAAAACCACCATCACGGTCAACACAACATAAAACCTTAGAGAGAGTTTTCGTTTGATATTCAAGAAAAGGGTCTAATTTTCTTGCAAACATATATTGTTGGTTATGTTCGGTTATCAAGATAAGAAAAAAAGGAAGAGTATGTGATGTTTGTGTGGTTGCAAATCATGGCTGCGTATTTTTGTGAGGGAAATTAGGGCATGAATGAGGTAATTTAGGTTTTGTAAACACATATTTATAAATCCTAACATTTGGGTTATATAACGGTTTGGTTGTTAATTGGGCTGACCAAATGATATCACAAATTGTTTGGTAGTTTTATCATGTGACTTAATAGATATTGATGACTAAAGTTTGTTTAAACTGAAAATGGTTTTAGACTAATTACTAATTGAGCCGTATATTATTTGAATGGTATAGTTGATTTTGGGCTAATTTTGATATTTGGTTCATGTGAATAGTGTATATTAAAAATGAAAATGTAGGGGATATATATAGTGTAAAAAAGATGGATTTTTTTGAAATAAAAATAAAAATATAAATGTCGGTCGCCTTACTATGCCTACCCCTATCTAAGGTAGAGAGGTTGCTTCCAGTTTTATCTAAGATAGGAAAGGACCTCCGGCCTTTTGTAGGGTGTGAGGATCGAACCATTGACATCTAGGTTAAGATGCAAGGAGTTTTCCAACTGATCCAACCCTAAAATTATTGTTATTTGTAAATTAATCGTTAAAAAAAATATGGCCGCATAACATTATATTACAAAAAAAAAATAGTCACAGGATACCCGTCGCCGCATCACGCGAGTACCCTGCTAGTATTACATACAAAGAGAAAACATATTTGCTATATATAAAAGAAAAATTGCACGACAATTAGCGCTACTATAAACAGTCGTCGGTATGCATGAGTAATCGTCTAGTTATAAAAAAACATGGAGATAAAGTACTTACGACGATTACGTATCATTTTTAGGAATTTTATGAGTATATTACTCGTATAATTATCCTTTCATCTTTTTGTCTCAAAAAGTTCTCATAACCCATAAGGCCATAAGTAATACACCAAGTCACCAACTATTAACATTGACAGAGAAAGCCCAAGTCACTAGCTTTTGGGCTGGGCCAGATTATTTTGTATTCATTATTGCAACTACAAACCTTCTAATTTCTAAAGGTTTCTAATAATCATTCTTCCTCTATTTTAATTCCACTTTTTAGTTTTTACACACAATAAAAAAAATTTCTCTTAAACAATATCACTCTTTTTGAAAAATCATTAAATCTTACTAAACCACCGCATTCCACCAACAATGTGGCTCAATGGTAAAAGATATCATGATGTTTTAATATCACATGTTTAAACCTCATTAAGTACATATTTTGTGAGTGGCGAGGGAGAGTTAAAGACTCGCCTTTTCAGAGATAATTTCAACAGAAAAAACCTCATTCGTTCGCTCATTTACTGAATCACTATAGTCGAACACCCCTCTATCAACCCTTTTCATGGCCGTTGCATAACGCATGATCACTTATAGTTCAATATGAACGCAATATTGTAATTTTCCTAAGAATTTTTTTTACATGATGTATTCGCATGGGGTTTTCTAACTTGTGCTTTAGGGCACAAGTTAAGCACACCAAAAGTACTATAGGATCACGCAAAAGGATTTAGGAATCTACACAAAAGTACACTTTTCTATATTTTTGTATGAGTCTGGGTACTTTTATTTGTATTTTTTGGTGTGCTTAACTTGTTCCCGTATAAAAAATTCGTATCATATGTATCCATGTAGGAAAACTTTTTGATTATCATTGCTAATAAATTAATGGTCAAACATCATGCAACTGCATACAATGCACAAATTTTGAGATCTTGACATCTCATATTACAATGACATGTTATAGAGTATCTTGAAATTGTTGCTACATTATGAAATTGAAGCCAACTCGTGTACTGTCCATGAACTAAACTAATGACATCTCATATTACAATGACATGTTATAGAGTATCTTGAAATTGTTGCTACATTATGAAATTGAAGCCAACTCGAACTGCCCATGAACAAAACTAACGCTTAAATGAGATAAATGAATTCGAAACACCAAACTTGATCATGAAAGATTGAAAACAAACTTAGTAGTTTAAACCAACATTAACCTTGTTATACAAAGTTGTGCACTTGATCGCTTTTTGAGTTTTTGGAACATGCACATCATGAAGAAAATTACCAAACAATATTGCCGTGCCACCGCCTAGGCTAGCATTAGCAAGGTCATGCAGTACCACATGTAAAACATCAAAGACCACACGCGAACATTGTAATGGTTTGATGAAGACCATGCGTGAAGGCCAAAAATTCTGGGTGAATCGGTGGTGTTGACCACCAATTGAAGTTTCTTTCTTTGTGTGTTGTACGTGTGGTATGTTCGCGTTTAAGTAGGATATGTTATTTTTTAAGCGGTGTATAAGTAAATAGTAAGAAAAGCGGTAATACTACGAGGAGAAAGATAATGTGAAGGTGGTATGAAAGAGAAATGATGTGGTGGTGACGTAGATGTGATCATCACCACCACCATTAGAGCGTGTATGTCTCACCATAGCACCTATGGCGGCGTCATAGCATACCATGGCCTATGCCACAAGTGCGACACTATGGCAAAAACGAGCGCTATTGTTTTCTTTTTCTTTTGAACGTAATAAATAAAAAGTGAAGTCAATGTGTTTTTTTTATTATGTTTAGCGATATTGTGAACGATGGTGAAGGCCTTTTATTGTATTTTATAGAAATATTATAGGCTAAAAACTTAAATAACAACGGTTATAACATGTCTATAACATCACCGGTAGCTAGCACTTTACAACCCGATCTTGTGGCCGAGGACATAATCTTCACATCTATTGAACCATGCATGGAGGTGGTTTGTCATCATTATTTACCAAGTACAAATTGACTACATAAAAGCATGTTAAGTCAAACTTTATCTATCCCATGCAAAAACAATTTACAAAAGATATAAAGATATTGAAATCATGATATTGGACGAGGTTTAGTCGAATCCATTGACCAAATCCATGATTATGCTTTGTTTAATCATGAAAAAAGTATTGTGACGCTCCTTGCCATTTTAGGAAACACATGTTGCAGATCATGGGGCCACGTGCAAAAACCTCATTTCACATGGCATAATTATTAGGAAGTAACCAAGTAACCTTCGCTTCAAAGATATCGAACCAACTCTCATAATTGGGATGTGTTAACCAAGCCCCCCCTATGGGATGGGTCCCACCTATTTTTAGTCAAATGTACAAGCATTTAAAGCAGACAGTACAGGCGGCGGCAGCACAAACCTTCCACACACCCTCCCTATGCGAGGGTGCGGTTAACTCACCCCCTCATAATTATAAGCTAGGACCTTTCATTATTGAGGTACGTACTTTGTTTGTTTTATCGCTTGTTACAAAAGTAAAATTATTTTTTAAGATAGATGAAATATTTTCGAGTTTTTCGTCTCAAATTTTGCAAGAAAGTGTAAAAAAATTATCTTTACAAAAGAGTTTGAAAATGTTTGAAAATTGATGAAATAAAGTGAGGGGTTTTGGTACTAAAAAAAACAAGAAAATAACTAAATTAATCTTCTTTGATATCAACTTTGTGCATAACGAGGATTTCAATCCAATCGTTACTGTGGGATGTCTGTAATATTTTTCTTTCAAGATCAGCTTTATATATATGCGATTTTACTGACATTCAACCAAATGCCATAAAACAACACAATTTAATTTTTTTGTGACAAAGAGAACTTATAAAATTTGATTTCACTCGATAACAAATATAAATAGACCTTCATCACATATAAATACAACACAAATAACCTTTTTATTAATGGAAACATCAGAAAGACAATCGAGCTAAAGAAGTATGACACGTTGGTCAAACCAGTCAACCTATCACTCATACCTGCTATCTACACTAATAACAACCACGACTAACATATTAAGTGGTCTCACCAACTTATCATACGTTTCTAACTTGACCAGCTGTCCAACACATCTCTAAAAGTAATAGCATCGTTTATTTTCTCCACAACGACAAGCTTCCTTTTCTCAATATCATTCACAGCTACATATGCTCTTACTTCTTTCTTACGATCTTGCATTCGTACTTTCCACTATTCATGGTCAATAATAATCTTTTCAAGCTGCTTGCTTACTGGTCCTTTAGCTATTTAAAATCTATTAATATATTATATAACCGACATAAAGTAATTGTCAAAATATTAACAGAGGTTAAAAATCATACCAACAGATAATTTTCTTTTTAAATAATTAGACCTTAATCTTCCCATTCTTGATTGCGTTTATCACCTTTAATTCTTCAACTATCAACCGTCACTATAAAGCACATGACAACGTAGTCAAATCAAATAAAGTATCCGTGATAGCATGAAATATATGGGAACCAAAAAATATTATACTTATAACTGAATGTCATAAGTATTGGTGATAGCATAAAGGTGAAACCAATAATAAGTTGGCATCAAACTTGGTAACTTCTAAATAATGCCAAAGAGTAATAACAATAGGCAAATGGTTTAAAAAATGGCATCTTTTACATAACGCAATAAATTAATTAACAATAGCCATAACAACTTACAACGATAATCAATGGGATGGAATCTCTCCACATTGTGGATGCTGAATGTCGGTATATGGATATGGCTTTCCATTCCTCACTCCACATTTGGCTGCTAAATGGATCGTCAAACAACCAATTTGTTCCGTTGGCTTCTGGAGATGGTCGATCAATCCGCGTCAATAACATAACAAAAAACCTCCTGCAAGTTTCATACAAAACATTTACATCGATTTCTTCGACCCGTCTCACCTCAACATTAGCATGTAAAGCTGGCATTTCTTGCATACCCTAAAAACAAAAGAAACCAACTTATCAATAATTAGATGACGAATATTTATGCCAACCCTCAGATACTGTATTAATCACAAAAACTGGGAGCATATTTTCCAACACAGTTTTTTCCACGTTTAATTAAAAAAAAAAAAAAAAAAAAAAAAAAAAAAAAAAAAAAAAACTATTCCAATGTTGCAGCTGTTCTGTGCTGTGAAGACCTGTGGTTGCGACATCCCTCAAAATTTCATGATAACAACATCAATAGTAAATTGAAAACATGAATTCAGATGTAAGAACAGATCCTTAATAAGCCCCGGAACTCCAAAGATGATCGGGAAGCTCTGAAACTCTAAAACTATAAGAATAAATATAACAACACACACATTTTGCCATAGCCAAATAAAACACATCGTACAACACCCACAATTACTCACACCTCATAACATCGGGGAACAACTACGTATTACTCAATACAACGACATACAAATGGCATTCATATAAAAAAATATCCACACATCCCTTATCATTCTCACCGCAATAACAATGGGTGATAAGCCAGCCTTGCATCTAACCATCTTACCACTTTACACATTCCCAAAAAGGCAAAACCTCACATATAATTACAATCAAATTAAACAATGCATGTAGCATGCATTAAATCAACAACTATGGCCACAACTCATACACAACATAAAAAGTTATAACTCAGATTCGAACACCTGACTTTTAACAATATCAGGGGAAAAACGCTTATGACCACAAATCTAAGCCGATTCAATTTCACACTCAAACACCCTAGCATTTTACTCACTAAATAAATAATTTGTTTCACGTATGAAATCAGCTATCATGGACCCAACTTATAGCTAGGGTATAAAATCGTCACCCGTAACCAAACACAGACTTTAAACGCCATCACAAAGCACCTTCGACCAAAGATTATACAAAGTGTATAAAATCAGCACTCATGACCACACGACGATAGTCTAAAAGACATCAGAAAACCTAAACAAATAGAAATACAAATGTAGGAATCCACTAATGGCATACAAATAAGAAAAAGATTTTGGAAACAGTCATCGGCAATTAAAACACAACTTGTAGCACATCACAAATAATCAACACTTATGATCACATATAAGACTCATCACAAAGGTTAAAAATAAAAACTCAAACCTGCCATTTTACATACATGAGACTCATCACAAAGGTTAAACAAACACAAACTCAGACCTGTCATTTCATTGACAATATACAAAGTAACATAGAAACAAAATATTGTCCATTAACTAATCAGATGGTAATCAAACTTCTATCATAATCTTTCTTAAAACAGGCATCGTTCTCCTAATCATGTTTGGGTGACACAACAACTTCAAGATATTTCAAAGACTTTGAAAAATTAACTAATCATTAGGCACTTGAGGCTAATTATTTCCATTTTTAAAGCTTAAGTGTCCATTCAAATTTTAATAAAAAAATGCAAGCAATAATAGCTACTGGCAAACAATAAGCAATTATTATAAACTGATCCAATGTTGTGAAATATCAGCTTACAAAACAAAACTAACAACCATAATCCAAAAAAAGTAAAATCACCTGGTTTTTTAATATACTTCCTTAACAACGTGACTTCAGCAAACCATCAAACATTGAATAAGCTGATATCGTATCTGCAAAAACAAATGGCAATTACGCAACACCAGGTCAATTCACTTTCTATAACCTAAATCCTAAAACAACCATACATTTAACATTCACGTTCGAAAACATCAACACCTCACCAAATACCTGAAGTAAATTACATACATACACTTTCTTATACTCAAATGAAAATAACCCTAAAATATACTCATTTAAACATCCACAATTAGGGTTTATAAACTTACATATAGGATTGAGAATCGCCTTCCACAAACAATACCAAGCTGTGAAAACATAAACAATCAAACATGTACAATCTGAACTATTCACTAATAATCTCAGAACTTGGGATTGCAGCATATAATATTTGTGATTGCAACAAATAATATTCAAAGAGCTTATGTAAAGTGACCTGAAATGATAAACCGTAAGCAAAATGTTGCACTGCTGAAGCTCTTCGAGACTAAAACACAACTTGTAGCAAACCATAATCAGCACTCATTATAACAAATTAGACCTATCACAAAGATTAAACAAACACAAACACGTATCCACAAATCCGTGAACTAAAAGAAAGGAACTGAAATACCATATGTTAACAAATCAGGCGTCAGAAACCACGCTATCTATTCTTGAAACACCGAAACCCGAAGCGCTCAGCTCTCAAAAACCACTATGTGATTAGAGATAGAAATCACAAGCCAAAGAAATGACTAGGCGATTGCTTTTCTACATGGATCTAGCACCAATATAATGCGAAAACACGTGTATAACATGCATCTAACGCCAAAGGTTTAAGTTGCCAAATGAAACGGTAGTGAAAAATAGGTGTACAAGACACATCGAACCCTTAAACTAAGTGGCAACTTAGTGGAAAAGCCACAAAAAAACCCACTCTCGATTACTTAAACAACCCCTGAGTTAAACATAGAGATTGTTTATGTAACAAAAAAGTTACATAAACGTCCCTCCGGTTTATATGTGTTGCAAAAAAGTCTCTAAAATTACAACAAAACGTCCCTCCCGTTACTTTTTATTACAAAAATAGTCTTTAGGTTAAATCCAGGGACTGTTTGTGTAACGAACACTTTGCGATTATAGACACAATCCCTAGGTTAAATCTGAAAACTCTTTGTGTAATAAAAAATTACATAAATAGTCCGTGTAATTACCTACCAATTTCAGAAACAACCCCTGAGTTAAATCTAAGGAATGTTGTGTAACAAAAAAAACTAACGTAAAACCCCACACTGTAACAAAAAGAATTCATATAAAACCCCGCGCCTTGCAACGGAGTGTGAGTAAATAAGTTCTCGTTTTGCACAGTTTATGTACTAAAATATGATATAATTAATTTTGTATTTTTTTAATTCTTTAATTCCATACTTTTTTATATGCGGATTTATTTAATAATTATTGTATATTTCATATATACAATAAATTACATATATATTAAAAATGAGATTGTGACGTGAAAATCTATTAAATTGTGTAACGTTCAATGTATTGCGGGTGTTTTGTGTGAAAAGTTAGATTTTGATGTGGTAGTAACGTGATAGTATATTAAACCTCAAAATGTGTGATTCATTGTGGATGCCTTTAGAAACGTTTCAAATAAATGTCGAAAGATAAATCTTATTATAAATATATACATTTCCCGTCCCCTTTGATGAATAGTACCCATTTTACTATTCTTTCTACAGTAATCTACAGTAACGGGCCTTGGGCCTTTTTTTTTGGTTTGCTACAGTAACCGGCCTTTTTGCTTTTTTTTTTTTTTTTTTTTGGTTTGGGTGGGCTCTTTTTTTGAGATTACTCGGACCCGGGTGAGCATGCATACCTTAATATTGAAACATCCCGCGACAACGTGCGGGTTTAAAACCTTGTTGTCAAACAATTGCAATCATAAAAAAGTTAAACAGTCACAAACACGTACCTAAACACGTATTTATTGTCTAAAACAACCTAAACAGTGTCACTATCAAAATTTAACCAATAAAACTTGTCATCATAAGATTAAAGATAATACTATTACTTGGCAGTGTAGTTTTGTTAACATTGATACTGTTTACTCTGAAAGAGAAACACAAAAATAATGCATGCAGTAAACTACAGTATTACTGTTATCTTCTTTTTTTTCAAGGTACAATTAAAACCCAAACAAATGTTAAAATACGAAACACGCAGTTTTTAGTAAAATTTGTCTATACTGCGTACGCAAAATAACAAAAGGAAAGATGCATTATTATCTTATATACACTTTCTGTAAAAATAATAGAATTAAAATTATTGATAAACTCAGTAGAACCCCTTTGTATTTAGGCAAGAACCAAAAGCTAGGTAGGACAGCTTATGCAAAGAACCAAAAAACATATACTCATTGTGAGCTCTTGCAATCACATGAGGATAGGCCTCCACTTGTATGTGTAATTAAGATGAAGGAAAGTTGTGCATTGCCATCATGCAAATTCATGATTACAAAGAAAGACAGGAACGTTTGACGACTATAATTAAATATACATCTTCCCATAGCCCCCATTCGAGGCTTCATTATCACATTTACTCTCATGTCTTCATACACACTATATGTGCCCTTTTTAATATACTATATAATTACGAGTAAAATGCAAAAATCAGTTTTGTGGTTTAGCTATAGCTAGCTAAATTGCATGCGTTGTCTTGTCTTTACTTACTTTAAAAGGGTAGGCAAAGTTTCTGTGTTGAATTTTAATGTGCAATATCGTATTATCGTTCATGTAGGGACCAGTCATGCACTTTCAAAGTTATATTTGTTCGATCTCATTTGTTGGTCAAAAGATCGGAAACTATAACTTAAAAAAAAAAAAAAAAAAAAAAAAAAAAAAAAATTACTCCGTATATTTGTTCTCGTGCATGAACGATAACTGAAAACCAAAGTTTATTCCACTGAGACTACGTCCGCACTTTCAAATTAAAAGAATTTACACATGTAATTTGGTCATGCTACACAACTTACTCCAGATACTAGTAAAAAAAAAATCAACATTAGTTGGTGACAAAATGTGCATTAATATTCACACGAGTTACAATGAAACATTTATATATATGTTGGTTCGTTCCTTTAACTGCTCCTTAATAGAGATGTTAGTAATGATATACACACATATAAGTATGTAAATGCACCTACCACGAAGAAAATTTTCAAAGCAAGTGCTCATGGATATTCATTTCACTGACAACTTAATTCAATGAAGAAATTTAAGTTCATCATCGATATCATTTGATAACAGTACAATATATCTACAATAGCATTAACACAGTAGATTCGAAAATTTATATCAATACATCAATTTTATTTATGTATGGTCAGATACGTTTATAGTTTCACCCACTTGTACTATTGTTTTTATTAATTTACTTAGTCTAATTTAAACACTAATGCGACATATACACAACATAAATTGATGATATTCAAGCATTGGCGGGAAAAATAAAGGCATGCTGAATTACGGAGTATTTAATTTGGTCATTAAGTTTGCATTAAACCCCACTGAGTTGCACTTGTTAATGTCATTATAAACTTTCAAATCCCAATGGCTTCTCCAAACCCCCATATAGTGAATCTTTGACCTTGTGACCAAAAATTTTCATGTCATGACTTATGTGTGTTTGACTCTAACTTTAGGTGTACTTTTCCAATTTATCTCCAAACCATATACTGTATGCAAAAGAAAAGATACATCTAAAGTTTTTATTTGCATGGAAAAGACTGTTTATTTTTCATGCTATTCAAGTACTTATTTCATTTTTTGTATGTTTTTTTTGTCTTTACGTTTTTATATATTTTTATGCGTTTTCATTCGTTTTATACGTTTTTGTATGATTTTATACGTCTTCGTCTGTTTTTATACGTTTTCATCCGTTTTGATTCGTTGTCCTCCGTTTTAATGCGTTTTCATCAATTTTTACATGTTTTCGTCTGTTTTTATATGTTTTCGCCCATTTTTATATGTTTTCGTCCGTTTTACACGTTTCGTCTGTTTTTATACGTTTTTCTTAAGTTTTATCTGTTTTACATGCTTTCATACGTTTTTATCCGTTTTTACGTGTCTTCATCCATTTTCGTCTGTTTTTATACGTTTTCGCCTGTTTATTACATTTTTATACGTTTTCATCTGTTTTTTTACGTTTTTGTCCATATTTACAGGTTTCCTTATGTTTTCATCTGTTTTCTTCCGTTTTATCCTATTCTATACGATTTCGTCCGTTTTTATACGTTTTCATCCGTTTTTATACGTTTTTGTCAATTTTTCATACATTTTCATACATTTTTATCTGTTTTATCCATTTTCATTTGTTTTATACGTTTTTATCCATTCTTGTACGTTTTCTTTCGTTTTAAGGCGTTTTCAAACATTTTTATCAATTTTTGTGCGTTTTCGTCTATTTTTATACGGTTTCTTACAATTTTTGTACGTATGAAAACATATAAAAATGGTTAATAACAGGAAAAAATGTAAGAAAACGTACAAAACATCTAAAAATGCATAAAAGCACAAAAACGTATAAATATTAATAAAACATACAAAAATGTACATAACCGGAAAAAAAATACGTATAAGAACGTACAAAAATGGATAAAACATATAAAAACAGATGAAAATTAATAAAAGCAAATAGAAACGGATAAAATGCATGAAAACGCATAAAATTGAATGAAAACGTAAAAAAAGGTATGTAAACGTATAAAAACAGATAAAACTTGGGAAAACCTATAAAACGGATAAAAACATTTAAAACGAACGAAAACATATAACAATGTATGAAAACGTATAAAAACGGACGAAAACACATAAAAATGGATGAAAACATATAAAAACGTATGAAAAGGTATAAAAACAGGAGAAAACGTATAAAAGGGAATCAAAAAGTATAAAAACGGATGAAAACACATAAAAATGGATGAAAACATATAAAAACGTATGAAAAGGTATAAAAACGGGCGAAAACGTATAAAAGGGAATCAAAAAGTATAAAAACAGACGAAAACTTATAAGAACGGATGAAAACATAAGAAAACCTATAAAGACGGACGAAAATGTATAAAACACCCGTTGATACCTTACAGATTTCGAGCCGAGCTCAAGCCCTGTCAAGCTCGGCTCGACTTGATTACAGCCCTAAACTCATTTACGTGCCAGATATAAAATGAATGCATGTCGTATGTTTATTGGTTGGAGCGTCGTACGGTAGCACAAACAAGTTTGCGACCATTTGCACAATTTTGTAAATACACTAAAATATGGACAATTTGATAAAATGCACTACAAATAATGATTTTTTGGTAACTTTTTATGATTGTTATCTGAAATTTTTTTATTGTACGTATACATTGTTATCTGAAATTTTTTATAGTACGTATGTATTTCTCCACATGCCATATGATCATCTTTTCTCTCCTATACTTTATTTTCTGAATGAACCTTCGTTTACTTATTACTTCCTCCGTCTCATATTAAATGTTCACAATGGAATCTTTGGATTTCTTAAATTAAATGTTCACTTGTACCTTTCAACCAATAAGAAAAGACTTTAGTGGGTAAAAATTATATTTGATTGGTGAAAAGTTTAATTAGTGGAATCTCTTAAAACTTTGTGCATTATAAAAATGGACACTTAATATGGGACGGATGGAGTATATATTAAATACGAAAATGGTTTTTTTTTTTTTTTTTTTTTTTTTTTTTTTTGGTAAAAGGGGATCACCCTGGTAAAATATATTACGCTAAAAACGTTTAAGTATAACGAATGGGAGTGAATCTTTTATCTCGACCCATTATATGGGCAACAAACAAGCACCTAAAGTGCAACAACCAAATCACTATATAAGAAAGAAATGCCAATCTTATGATCTACCCAGGGACGGAGCCAGTGGGGGGGGGGGGGGGGCTGGCGCGTGCTCGGCCACCCCCAACTAGCCCAGCCTGTCGCTTGGTTTCTGGCCAACGTTTTATAAAATCTTCAGTCTAGCCCCTGCCAACAGCCCATATCTAAACACACCCATGGTTATTACGTTTTTCGAATGGTAATTGTTTGAGTCAGATTTGTTGAAAATAAAAAGTGAATGAAGATATATGCAGATGAGCAGATCTAATGGGGGAGAAGAAGAAAGGTCGGGAAAAAATTAAGGGAAATGATTTGTGCATCATTTATTTTTGGCTATACACCACTAAATTACACCAGTGATGCATACAGTACAATACCGCTATGCATAATTTAGTGGTGGTTAGCAAAAAAAATAATGTACAAATCACCTCCCAAAAATTAGTTTAGTATTGATTTGTGTAATACTAGTACCGTGACAACTTTTCGTCATTTTGCATAGGCAATTAGAAAACCATTATTCAATTTTTGCCCTTAATAAATTGTGTAATTTTCATTATAGTTTTCATTGCTTTTAGTTATTGAAAAAAAAAAATAGCAAAGCTGGATGTCTACTTTCTTTAGAGAATGTAAATTTTTTGATTTGATAAAGTTAGGGGGGGGGGGGGGGGGCTGGCGCGTGCTCGGCCACCCCCAACTAGCCCAGCCTGTCACTTGGTTTCTGGCCAACGTTTTATAAAATCTTTAGTCTAGCCCCTGCCAACAGCCCATATCTAAACACACCCATGGTTATTACGTTTTTCGAATGGTAATTGTTTGAGTCAGATTTGTTGAAAATAAAAAGTGAATGAAGATATATGCAGATGAGCAGATCTAATGGGGGAGAAGAAGAAAGGTCGGGAAAAAATTAAGGGAAATGATTTGTGCATCATTTATTTTTGGCTATACACCACTAAATTACACCAGTGATGCATACAGTACAACACCGCTATGCATAATTTAGTGGTGGTTAGCAAAAAAAATAATGTACAAATCACCTCCCAAAAATTAGTTTAGTATTGATTTGTGTAATACTAGTACCGTGACAACTTTTCGTCATTTTGCATAGGCAATTAGAAAACCATTATTCAATTTTTGCCCTTAATAAATTGTGTAATTTTCATTATAGTTTTCATTGCTTTTAGTTATTGAAAAAAAAATAGCAAAGCTGGATGTCTACTTTCTTTAGAGAATGTAAATTTTTTGATTTGATAAAGTTAGCATTTTATTGATGTCTTAAAGTCATTTTTAATGATTTACACCGACTTAAAGACCTAGTTAATTGTAACCTCATACATGTTAGAGATATGTCGATATGGTCGAACCGATGGGGTAACTACTCCCTCCGTCCCATATTATAAGTCCACTTTGTTAGTTTTGGTTGTCCCAAAATTAATGTTCACTTTTGATTTCAACCAATCAAAATGTTTGTAAGTGGGTGAGAATGAATTTTTATTGGTTGGTATTATAAGGGACCCACATTTCTTAAACTTTGTAAAATATGAAAGTTGACTTATAATTTGGGATAGGGGAGTAATATTTAAGGTCAAAATTTTAAATGTATTTTCATTTGGTATAAGTTTCATCAAGTGAAATATAATACAAACAAAAATATTTAAGGTCAAAGTTCGATTTAAAAAGTCAAATTAGACTTATATTTTGGAACGAATGTAGTATTATACAAATTATTTACGGCCCCCTTAACATATATTCCTTGCTCCGTCTCTCGATCTACCAAACAATATAATTACTTCATACCACAAGAAATAGTTTTTTATCCATTAGTGATTGTAAATAGCATGCTTGACTCTTGTGTAATTTTGATGCGAGCAAAAAAAAAAAAAAAAAAAAAAGAAAAAAAAAAGTGTACAAATCACCTCCCAAAAATTAATATATTATTTATTTGTGTAATCCTAGTACCGTGACAACTTTTCGTCATTTTGCATAGGGAATTAGGAAACCATTATTCAATTTTTGCCTTTAATAAATTGTGTAATTTTCATTATAGTTTTCATTGCTTTTAGTTATTGAGGTAATTTATAAAATAAAATAAAAAAATAGCAAAGCTGGATGTCTACTTTCGTTAGAGAATGTAAATTTTTTGATTTGATAAAGTTAGCATTTTATTGATGTCTTAAAGTCATTTTTAATGACTTACACTGACTTAAAGACCTAGTTAATTGTAACCTCATACATGTTAGAGATATGTCGATATGGTCGAACCGATGGGGTAACTAATAATTAAGGTCAAAATTTTAAATGTATTTTCATTTGTTATAATTTTCATCAAGTGAAAAATAATACAAACAAAAGTATTTAAGGTTAAAGTTCGATTCAAAAAGTCAAATTGGATTTATATTTTGGAACGAATGTAGTATTATACAAATTATTTACAGCCCCTTAACATATATTCCTTGCTCCGTCTCTGGATCTACCAAACAATATAATTACTTCCTACCACAAGAAATAGTTTTTTATCCATTAGTGATCGTAAATAGCATGTTTGACTCTTGTGTAATTTTGATGCAAGTATGTAACTGTTATACTCAAACGTTTATTAAACGTGAGCAAAAAAAAGGCAAATATCTAGTGTGTGTGTGTGTGTGTGTGTGTATTGGTTCTACTCGACATTAAGGGATCATAGCCTTTTGTCGAGGTCTTGTAAGTTGAAATTGTTCTTAATTCGTGATTCCGCTCTAGAAACCAGTTTGTCGGATTCTCTAACATCTTGTCAAAGTTTACACTAAAAAAACACTTTATCTATTTTAGTGATCCTAAATCAGCATACTTGACTCTTGTGTAATTTTGTTGTTGCTCACCATAACTATACCTCGTCATGTGCCACCCCTATTGTGGGAGGAGCCGTCACATGTGACACACAAAAAACAAAAAACAAAAAGGAGAAATGGTAAGGAGCTTCGCCATTCATGTATTGAAGCAAAGTGGGTATTTTTATTAGGAGTGCTTTTTTTATTTGATTTGTTAGTGTATGTGGAATATATTTGTATAAAGTATGAATTTTTAATGATAGTTAGAGGAGTGGTGATCATTGTGAGTAAAAAGTGAGATTATTAGTTGTGATGTGGTGAATTAGTGATGTGATATTAATGTGGCAATGAGAGGTGTTGTCACTACTGTGTCTAGCTTAACATCTTGGTTGAGTTTTTATCTTTATGAAAATATAATTTTGCTTAAAAAATGGTTGTAAAATTTTAACGTTGATTACCATGGCCCAAAGCTCAATACTGAAATATACGGAGTATTATGCGTGTGTATTTTTTGCCCATTTTTTGGTGCTTCTTTTAAACGAGTACGCTGAAAAACTATGCCTAACTTTTTGTAGCATTCAGTCCGTAGTACTAAAAAACACAGAACTAGTTTTATTTTTTATCTATCATTTTCTTTTTATACTTATTGGAAAAAAGTTGAAGTTCAATAAAGAAAACTAAAAGAATACAAAAAAATAATACGATTTAAAAGTACGACTACCAACTAGATGGTATCTGGACATCATTAAAGTCATACAATGATCAAAAAAGGAAAAATAAAGATAGACCAATATTTGAGAGAAATGCCAAAAATAAGGTTTCTAAGAAAACATATATCATGCAAATGAAATCACTGAAATTAATCAATATACCAAAATACAACTTCCACATACATGAGCTTGAAATCCTACTAAAATAGTTAAACCACACAAATATTACATTATCTTACACAATAACACAAACTAAAACATTGTAGAGTGATGTTAGTAGCACTTGAATATATAGCCTACAACTTCTACTACACCTAGCTATCCATAACTACTTGATTAAACAACACAAGTGTACATAATGTAGTCATTTTTTAAGTGCTAATAACATCACATACATAATAGCTAAACTAGACTAAACCCTATTATGATTTTGTTACACTTTTAATAAAATCATATTATACCTACACAAATATATAAGTTAATTGACTACATAGTTAGGTTTTTTACTTCCATTTCTTTATCTAGATGTGTACCTTACTAATTTATATCATTATATGTAATCACATTAGTGAACTTTTATGTAACCGGTTAAACATGTCAGTTCAATAGTGACGGACTTTCCGTCACAATACATAGAAAAACTTGACATATTTAACCGGTTACATAAAGTTTAGTGATTATGATTATAAATAAAGTGGTAAAGTACACAAACTAGATAAAAGAAATCAAAGTAAAATAACCATGCCAAAGTAGCCTCGAGTCATGTGAACATGCAGAAATAATCAATATTGATTATTATTCCCATGATAGTGTTGCATGTGTTTGAAAGACAAAACATTGTTCCATATCTCAGTAAAAGCCTTGATAATAATCCCATGATAATAAGGTGAATTCAACTGTAGAAAACAGTTAAGCAACTCCCTTAAATCATCTTGACCATAAATCTCTTTCTCCATAATCATTTGCAACATTGATTCTCTAAAATCAACATAAGGGTCATCAGAGTCTTTCTCAACTGCTAAACTATTGCCACCTATACGACCAAACCCTTGTACGGCTCTTAAGCTTCTTACTTCTGAGTCATCAACTGCGGAGTCAGATGTGTTTGGTGAGAATGTGGTGGTTGTTGTTGTGTTGGACGTTGTCCATGAAGTTGAGCCTGAGGAATGGTGGTGGTGACGGCGGCGCGTGTGGTGGTTGTTTGAGTTGTATTTGATTGGTTTTGGGTGGAAGAGTTTGGAGAGCTTGATTCTACGGCAGCCGCTGCCGCAGCCCACGGCGACTGCGGTGGTGTTGAGGATGAGTTTTTTCTTGATAGTTGGCATTGTGTGTGTTTTAGTGTGTGTGTGTGTTTTTTTAGGGATTAAAGAAGTGAGAGTTGTTTTGCATATAAGTTGTTTTTTTATACTACAAGAATATGTGTGATGTGTGATATATGATAAAGTTACAGTACCTAGGTTTATGGTTAGGTCAAGCATTGACAGATTATAATTCCTCCATCTTAAAATAATTAAAATAAGGGTTATTTTATACGAACCCTTTTTATTTTGTCACAGCAAACGGTTTACTTAAATCATACAACTCGTGATGCACACAATATAAGTCAATGATGCATCTAATAATTGGATACTTTTTTTTATAAGAGGGTGTAGATAACTCACCCCTAAAATAATACGATAGGTTATAAGTAATTATAAAATCTCCCATTTTTGCAAGTAATATCCTAGGGTGGTAACGCGCCGAGCACTTCGTGAAAAACTGTAAATCGAATCAGTAAAAAGCTCGAACAAGTCGAGTCTAAATGAGCTCGAGCCTAAGTTTAGGCTCATTTAATAATTGAGCTCGAGCCCAAGCTTTATACAAAAAGATCGAGTAGGCTCGCGCGCTTAAACGAGCCATAGAAAAATATACATGTATATATATTGTCTATACGTATAACCGTGTATAAACGAGCTCGAGCCTTGTGTGATTAACGAGCTTTAGCTTTGTGTTAATGAGTCGAGCTCCATTTAAACCTTGTTTTTTTCAGCAAATCATATCAATTAGTTGAGACCGAGCCGAACTCGAGCTCAAAATATGAGGCTCGAAACGAGCTCGAGCTCGAGCTCTAGCAGACTCAGGCTCGGCTCGACTCATTTCCATAACTAAATATACCCCCAATGTTTTTTGTTTTTTTATATATATTTTTTTACTTTTATTTTTATAATTTTGTTTATATCATAAAACTATGAAACGAAAAGTGTGGAATAAAAAATCTAAAGTTTAACAAGCCAAAAGTTTAAACTGACAAAAAGTTTAGAACAGAAACTAATAAAAAACTGTGTTGTACTGTAAACAAATGATTGAAAAGGGTAGAAAGTATATAACATTTGTATTTTTTATGAGCAGAGATACCATTAACAAAACCCTAAAATAATTGTTCTCTTATATGGAGTAAGAAAATACGCAGTTTAAAAAAACATATTTAATAATGTTTTTTCTTTATTACTTTTTATAAGAATGACATCTTATCATTAACTAGTTTTTTAAGGTACATAATAATAATTCCAAGAAGGTAATATGGTAAAATCGATCGAACTTTTTATCCAATTTTTAGTAGTCGACAAACCGTTTTATTTTCAAATTTTACAACTTTGAAAATATAGATGAATATTTGTGGTAACTGTAGTATGTGAGTTTGTCTCGAGCATTCATGAAAGTAACTTTAAAACTGCATACGCAAACCTTAGAAAGACGATTATTGCACACAAAGTTTTTTGCACAAATTGTGTCAGCACTTTCTAAGGTGTTACAACTGTGAGTCTGGGACTACATTGACCAGAAAAACAGTTTTTGCAATTTACTCTAGTTTTCTCTTATATGAAAAAAAATAATAAAAATAAAAAATAGTAGTATCTTAAAGGGGAGTTAATAAAAAGATACTGTAACACACTTCATTTTGTTTCTGTTTAGGGTAAGAAACTTAAGTTCTTTTTTCTTATAATTCATTTTGGTTAATCAGCTTTTAATTAATTTATGCTTTAAAGTAACTAAATTGCAACCTTTTTTATGTTTAAGGAAAGTGGGTGTGGTGCAAAACTATAGCCATACTTGCTTTTTTAGTGTAAATTTGCTATTAATATACTTCTAGTTTCTTACAACTAATGAAAACAGAAACAAATTCAAAGTTTATTTCTTTTTAGCAGATACAAAGATTAATACTACCCTTTATAGAAATTTGGTAAATGTTTATTTGTAATGAATTTAGGTATAATTATATGTGGTACAAAATGTAATGAAAATATTAAACATTTAATATGATACTTATTCTATCTTTCTTTGCTTATATACGTGGAGAACTGATTGCTACGCTTTTCATAAAATACAAGAGTACAAGACTAGTAAGTAAAAGACTTTGAAGAGTCAACTACGATTAGTTATATACGCGGATGCTTTCAAAATGATATACGTATCTATATTTTCTAGTTAACAAGTATAAATATAGGGAATGATTTGTGCACCATTTATTTTTAGCTGTACACCACTAAATTACACCAGTAATGCATACAATACAACACCGTTATGCATAATTTAATGGTAAATGGCAAAAAAAAATAGTGTACAAATCACCTCCCATAAATATACTCCCACTTAATCCAATAAAAACCAAAAGGTTTACTTCTATACGCTAGGTAAGAAACATATAGAAGCAAGCATGACAAGGCGTTTTGTATAGTATAATTTTTAATATTTTATTTGAGTTTGATTATCAAAATGAGTTTACTAACCCTTGTCTCCTCTTTTGTCCCTTTTTTTTTTCCAGCGCAGCCCAGTTTTTGTTCTGTATTTTTGACAGTTTTAACAGTTTGACTTATTAAACTTTATATTTTCTGTTCCGCATTTTCAGGTTTATAGCTTTTTGATATAAACAAAATTATAAAAATAAAAAAAAAAAAAAAAAAAAAAAAAAAAAAAAAAAAAAAAAAATGCTACAGTACCCCCTATGGGGGGTAGACCTCGTGAGACTAAAAAAGTAGCCACCGTTATTATAACCACCCCTTTAGGAAATGTAGCTTTAAGTTTGGTTTAGGGATATGATTAAAACTTGAATCATTAGAGTTACTATATCAATTAGACAAAGGTCAATTTCCACAAGTAAAGTAATTTGCAAATTTAGTCAAGTACATCATACAATTAAGTAATTGGCCATTTTTCTTAATCTGATTTAGTAACGATGTGAACATTTTTCTAACTTAGAAAGCTAGCACCCAGCTGAATGGATGTATCTTTTTTAGTACTTGTTAAACTTCCCCTTTGATTTAATAAGAAAATCATTGTCTAAAATAAAATACATGCATTTATAGAAAAATATTTCCATTCTTGATTTTGCTACATGAAAACAATTGTTACAGAACATATAATAAAATTAAAATATATTGATATAACCCTGATTTTGAATGCAGCATTTAAGTTATTTATGACTCAAAACTCAAAAGGGTAATTAATTTAGCATTAAAATTTTGAATTTTTTATTCTAATGAAATTGAGCAGCAGAATATAATATTTCAGATGCTGCCAAAAAATATAAAAAAATAATAATAAGGTATAATTGGAAGAGTTTGGAAGCTGGCATGACAGTAAGTATATATTTGGGATTAATTAAAAAAATAATTTATGTAATTGTTGAAACATAAAAATAATTAAAAGAACCCATATAAACCGGCTAGTTTAACTCCAATGGATCCCAGATCCCACTGGATAACATCAATTTCATACACTCCATTTATTTTCTACTCTAAACATAAGAGCCGTTTGTAAATTATATATTTTTGGAGACACTCAAAACTATATTATATGAGTGGAATTTTTGGTGTTTTGTTATGTTATAGGTAAACTCAATGCAACTATATAATTTGTTTAAGAGAAATCCTAAAGACATGTTGAAAAGAACTTTTGGTATTGCTGAAGATGATATCATACGAACTCAAAAGAGATTGTTCCTAGTTTTTTGCTAATTTTATCAAATATACCATCGTTCAAATGTGATCAAAAGTTAACTTATTTGTGTTGTGCGCCACTTGTAGAAACTGTGTTGCAAATTTTTACAATGTTTATACACTTGCTTATTTGGCTAGTGGTCACTTATTATCTAGAGCGTTGAGGCTATTCATGTGAGATATTGCATGAACTCTAATAAATGTTTAATAAAATATTATACGAAAGCGTTGAACTTCATAGGCAAGATATAAATTCTAGTTGACATAGATAACATATACTCCGTAGTATTCTTGAAGTAAATACCTCATGAATCGCAAACATTTACCCGATTATAAAAAACTTATTTTTTCAGTCTTTGTGTGATTATTGTTGAGCAGCACAACTAGTCTATACTTTTTTATTTTATTTTTTTCCTTTTCTGAACCGCAATTCATTAAAAGCTAATAAATAACTAGCAAAAGAAGGTTACAAGCCATTAGTACAAATAAATTTTGGATTACATAACCAATCAAACCATTTAGGGCCCGTTTGGTTTGTAGAATGTTTTTGACGAAATTGAAATCTGATTTATGAATTGAAATTTGGAGGAATTACAACGTTAAGGATTTGAAATATGTAGTATTTGAAATTTGAAGGAATCAGAATTTTATAAAATTAGGAGTAAATTGCCGAATTCGTTCTTGTAGTTTGCCAAGATTGCAGAAGTCGTCCCTGGTTTTCCATAAGTACAGGCGGCCTCCTTGTGGCGAAACTTTTGGATCATTTTGGTCCCTAATTTTAACCGGCGTTAAGTAGATTCCGTTAGCAGTTACATGTAAGCCCTTTTGGACAACGATCGCTGCAACATTCATCCATTAAACTAACGACCGTTTATAATTTAAATTTTTTGGTTTATTTAAAGTTTTTCGGTTTTTTATATACATTTTTATAAAAACATGTACGTTTTTATATAAGGTTTTATACGCTTTTATAATCGTTTTTTTAATACTTTTTTATATACATTTCTATACATGTTCTTATATACATTTTTGTATATATTCTTATATACTTTTTATAATGTTCTTATAAACTTTTTACATGTTTTTATATACGTTTTACTATACCTTTTTTATGCTTTTTATATACGTTCTTGCATACGCTTTTATATACGTACGTTTGTGTATATATGTTTTTATATACGGATGTGTCTACGTTTTTATATATTTATACAAAAACATATATATACGTATAATAAAACGTATACACAAACGTATATAAAAATATATAAAGAGTATATAAAAACGTGTATAAAATGTATATAAAAACGTATAAGTTTTTATAAATATGTATATAGAAATGCATATAAAGCCGTATAAAAACATACATAAGAATGTATACAAAAATGTATATAAGAACATGTATAAAAACAAACTTATATAAAAGCGTATAAAAAACATATATAAAAACATATAAAAGGTATATAATAACGTATATATAAAAATATATAATAGCTTAAATGTTTTTATGAATACATATATATTAACGTGTAAAAAATATATAAGAATGCATACAAAAACATATATAAGAATGTGTATAAAAACGTATATAAAAATATATATAAAAGCATATAAAAACTTATATAAAAATGTATATGTTTTTTATAAAAATGTTTATAAAAAAGAGAAAAAACTATAAATAAACCAAAAAATTTAAATTACAAACTGTTGTTAGTTTAAAGGGTGAGCGCTGCAACGGTCGTTAGCCAAAAGGGCTAACCTGTAACTGCTAACGGAATTCACTTAACGCCGGTTAAAACCAGGGACCAAAATGATCCAAAAGTTTCGCCACATGAAGGCCGCCTGCACTTATGAAAGACTAGGGACGATTTCTGTAATCTTGGCAAACCAAAGGGACGATTTTTGCAATTTACTCTAAAATTCATTAATATATTATAATGTTTAAAATATATGAGTTAAGTTCATTAGATACCCCATATTCTCTATATACGCAACGAATCAATCATGGTCATCCACTTTTTCATAAAAAAAATGGTCTTACATTTTTTTTGAAAATAAAATATCTTTTAAATGGCAAATTATTAAGCGACAAAAAATACACAATCGCGACAAGAATTTTTCTTTTAACTTACAGTAGACGGTCACTTCGATATACTTTCGATGAACTTTTTTTTTCAAGTTTTGTTTTTGTGTTTGAAAAAATCACATGCGATTTGTAAGTTAAAAGCATGTGTGATTCAACAAATTACATGTGATTTGTATATTAAGAATCACGTGTGGTTTCACAAATCACATGTGATTTCATAAAATCACATGTGAATTTTAAAATAACAAATCACATGTGATTTTCCTAGACATAAATGATGTTGGATTTTCAAACCATGTTTTAATATTTATATTAACTTGTCTACCTATGGTCTACCTATGCACTAACGGGTAGAGAACCCGGTCGTGTGTAATGTAGTAATCGGTAAAGCCGAGGTCGTCCCAAGAGCTATTAGTGCGGATTTACTTTAAGTTCTATTGTCACTGATTATAAAAGGGGGTTTTTGATTTGGTTAATAAATAAATTAATAGAAATGAAATGCGAAGTTAAATAAATGAGAAACAATCGATGGGGAGAAATGTGCTAGCGTAGTTAGTAATCTTATTACACAATAATCAAGTCTTCTTATAAATGCTTACTACCATTTCAAGTGGGGGTAAATGTCACTAGACTCATTGGGTCAATTCGTCTTGCCTATAAGTCTAGATTCCTATTCCACCGTAGTTACTCGATGGAGGTCTTGGGCAACCTAATCCTTAGTCATTATGTACTAGCTACAATCTAGACCTGTTCTTAGTGCATGAAGCACTAACCCCTGCATGGTCCGCTCTAAGGTTCCCTAACTTCTTAAGTATCTCCACAAGATAGGTGATCCTATGGTCAATTCGTACACAAGGAAATGGTATTCCTATGGTCAATTCTTACCATTCGTCGCAACCTACTCGGTTAGGGTCCTATGGTCAATTCAAGCTAGCCTTATAGATACTACCAAGCTTTAATACTATCGAAACAAGGGTGTCCACTAATAGGCAAAGAAAGTATACAAAAAAAGCGATAGTAAAGCAAGAAAACTTAAATCATAGCAACAATAAGTTTATAACTATGCTAACACTCAAGGTGTTTAGCCAATCATATTAAACAATGTAGTAGGTCCAATGTTAATAATCATAATTGAAGGCATTGAATGAATTACAAAAGTTTGTTACAAAATAACTAAAACTTATGGGATAATGAAGTGAATTCTCCCTTGAAAAATGGTCCAGAGTTGCTGAGAATCATTCTTCTGGAAGCCCTTTACGTCCCTTGGTATTTTGTGTTGGGAAGTGATGTTGAAATGTAGAATTAGGGCTTATATTTATAACCACGTTTAAGTTACGGCGTAACCATAAGTATGGGTTACGCCGTAACCCGCTTATCTCAGACGATCTTATCTTCAATAAATAACATACGGCATAACCTATATAGTGTGTTACGATCGTAAAAAATCTCGTAGTGAAAATCATCATTTTTACGCCATAACCTTGTAATTGAGTTATGACGTAACCTTCGTGACCACAAAAATTCTTCTAAGTCATGAGAAATATACGGCGTAACCAAGTTAGTGAAGTTACGCCGTAATCTTTAGCTGCATTGACTTTGGTCTTCAAGTGTTAATCATTGTTACAACGTAAGTTGAGAGTGGAGTCTAAACCGTAACTTCCTTCTGATCAGCATACTCTTGTATATCTTCATTAATATTCTTCCAAATCCTCGTCTCTTTGTTCCTATGCTAATTTATGCCCTAAAAATGAAATATTAAGAAATAAGAGCATATATCCAAGTAAAATAATACAAATGATAAGCAAATTAAGGGGAAATTGGCACTAAAATACCAGGACTATTTGATGTTATCAGTAAATTTTAACATTCATAAAAAAAATTGAAAAAAAAAGTTCATCAAAAGTATAAAAAAATGCCCCTCTATAGAAATGTAATTTAATTATCTTCGTGATGGTATGATTCTCGTCATGATGGTATTATTCTTTTCACGTAATGATTAACGGTTTATGAGATATTTAAATTAAAAAAAATAAAAGTGAAATTTGTTTTTGTTTTGATAAAAATAAAATGAAGGGCTATGACAGGTTCATTGGATTTAGGAAGAATTTGAGGTATCTAAAGAATTTTCTCTAAAATTTATTGGTTAGTTAATTTTAATAAAATGAATATCATTTATTAAATACAATATATTATAATAAACTATTAAATCTAATATAATAATTATTATTATTAATTATACTGGATTTAATAGTTTATTATCGCCCTTTACGCAAACTGGTATGATTGATCTTGTGCCTGGTCGTGTGGTGATTGAGGCCGCACAACGTAAATGCGTCAAGTAAAAGGCTAAGTGCATGAATATTGGATATGGGTTTCTCTCATTCTCATTCTCTTCTTTTGGGGAACTTGAGAAGGATGCGGTGACGTTACTGAAGTGAATCCAAAAGTTCTCTATAACTCAATACATTGGGGCACGTGCTGATATTCACATTTTTAGTAGGATTAGCTTTGGTATAGCTAGAAGAGTGGGGGTGATGACATCAAATTAGTACATATTATTGTCATCATTTGTCCTATTTATTTGACTTGTTTTATAATGTTATGTATGAGAATTGATACTTAATCATTTACTTTTGTAATTCTCAATTATAAACAAGCGTTTGATGAAAGTTAGCTATTTTGGACGTAAAATGGAGCAAAATGGATCAAGTTGGAAAAGTCTACTGAACTGAAGGAAAATACGCCGTATCATTCTAGACAGGTACGTCGTACGACTATACTTAGACGAATTCGAAGACTGTTGCCTAACTTTAAAGAATGCGCCACATGTATTTATCTCATGCGCCACATATGAAACCTTGGTCAACGAAGAAGATCTGACTTATCTACTCCAAATACGCTGTATTACTTTCCTGACATAAGATTGAAGTTACGCCGCATCAAAAGGCGGTGTACGAATATTCGTGGATATTTATTTTTGCACCCCGCGTGAAGTTATCTAGATACGCCGCATCAACTTAGTTGATGCGCCGTATCGTATCCTCAAACAAAAACTATAAATACCTCATTCAACAGCCGAATTTCGTGTGCAATCAAAGCTTAAGGAGAAGAATACAAACAAATAGGCAATACAAGACATCACCCAAACAAAGATTTCAGAGCAGTAATGTAACACCCCCATTTTTCACTGATCGCAGTGGATTAAGTGTTTGGGGTATTACTTCATAGAATCATATTTACAGTAATAGAAAACGACTCGAAAAGAGACGTTTTGGAAATTTAGTTATCATTAATTATTATCATAGTTTTAATTGTAAAAGATATATACTTTTATTTTTGATGAGGTCCCAAAAATCTAGGTGTTAGGTTATGTTTGAATGATAACCATGTTGAAAGTTCTCCGAGTTCAGTGCCTCCTTCTGCCATGACTCCATAGAAGTGCTATACCTAGAATACATGCTTAAAAAGTCAACACTAGGTGTTGAGTGAGAGTCATAGGTTTAAGGGTTAGTGAATACAAGTTCTCTGGGTTCAGTTGTTACACCCATCTGAAAAAATGTAGAGTGTGTGTGATAATTGTGATGCATGCACAATTATCATGAGTGAGGTATGTTTCACTAAGCTCATGTAGATCAAGGCAGTCCGAGGATTCTTTTGACGGCGTCACCCCTTTGTTCTTGACGCCGTCAGACTCAATTATCTATATATAGTTTTCTAATTTTCATTCATTAGGGAGAGAGAAGTTTGGAGAAACCCTAAGGCCGAACCACATACGAATTTTACAGGTTTTTCAAGGGTTTTCAGCCCTTGAACCCTTACATGTGTAATTGAGATAAGTGTTATTTTAATTCAATCAATATGTCTATGTGTTGGTTGTCTATATCTTGTGCTTGTCTTGATTCCACCATGCTAGACTAGATTTATCTTGTGTTTGCTTAGATCTAATGAAACCTAGATGTTGATTATGTGTTGATTACTTGTTTATGGTTGTATTGGATGAATGATTTCAATGTTAGGCTTAAGAAAACTGGCAGATCTCCAAATGGTAACATGCTTGAACGTCTTAGGAAACATGAACCGGTGTGTACTAGGTTTTATTGGTTGTATTTAATGCATGAGTAAATTCTAATGATCCCATGTTAGGAGCTTCTTAGCTGGCTCGACATAGGAGTGAAGTAGGCACTCATAGGATTGGGGAGTTAAGTACGCCACCCCATGAATGGTATTAAGGAATACAATTCGTCATCCACGCAACTATAACAAGTAATTAACGTGTAAAAGATATCTAGGGAGTAGTGAAATCTAAGTAAACACATCTCTCCACTTATTGCTCACAACCTTAGTTTAATTTAGTTTTATTTTCATTTCTAGTATTTTATTTTGATTGCATCTTTAGTATTGGGTTAGTTGACTAGCAACTAATTTCGCCCAAATCCTTCAAACCCGAGATTTTTTACTTGCTTTCTAAAAAAATATAAAAATACAAAAAGAATCATTCCTCATCTCTAGAACTAGTATTTAGGTTTTCTAATCCTAGCGACACTATTCCTAGCTGAATGATCAATCCCCCGGTACTTGTCACTATACTATACTACAACGATCAGGTACACTGCCTAGTGGGGGTTGTAAGCTTCTCGAGATCCCTCGAGAGGTAAAGCCTGGTGCAATCTCTACGCATCATGAGGACGAGCTACAAGTAGCTTAGAGGCGGTTATGGAGTCGGTTTAGGGTTTGTATGGTGGAGATGGAACCGCGGGTGAAAGGAGGTGACAAGGTGGTGATGCACCACCTTGATTGATAGATTAGAGGTACTTGTAAGCTGCTTGGGAGGTTTAGTGGTGGTTTAGGGTGATTAGGGGTGTATTAGTGGTTGATTAGTGGTGGATTGGTGGTGGTTTAGTTAAGTAGGTGACGAGTAGGTGATGGAGGTGTGTGGTAGGGTGCTTGGTTGTTGCTAGGGAGTAGTGGTAGGGTGCTTGCTTGCTTAAGTTTAGGTTTTACTAGCTTAAGTTTAAGTTTAGACCTAGTTTTTACTTAGTGAGAGTTTAAGGTTTTTCCTAAGGTTTAGTGCCTATTTTAGGTTCCTAAGAGTGTCTAGTGACTAATCCTAAGTCCTAAAGGGTTTCTACTAAGTGATGGTAACTTATGGGAAAGATTTGGGAAGGTTTGACCTAGTTTTGTGACCTATTTGTGTTTAGTGGCAGACTAGGGTTTGTCCTAGGGTTTTGTGCCTAGATTATTGTCCTATGAGTGTCTAATAACTAATCCTAAGTCCTAAGAGGCTTATATTAAGTGGTGGTAACCTATGGTGAAGTTTTGGGATAGTCTAGACCTAATTCTAGGAAGTTATGACTTAGTTATGGTTTTGTGCTTAAGGGACTTGTACCTAAGTTCTAAAGGGTTGTACTAATGTCTAATGGTCCTAAAGTATCCTAATATTCCTAAGGTAACTCATACTTAAGCCTTGGACACTTTCATACTAGTTAAGTTAAGCATATAGGTTCAAATAAGCACATAGACCTAATTAGGGTTTAATTAAGGTTTATTAGGGTTTTGTGATATATTTAGTGTGTTAGATTGGTATATTACTTATTATGGTGATCTTATACTTGACATACCAGGGGTTTATAGGACATGAGTGTTGAGTTATTTGGCTTGTGTAGATACGTGAGCAGGTATAGTGAGTAATGCAAGTAATAAATGCACATAAAAGCAAAAATTTACCTGTGAAATAGCTACTATAGGTATTTGTAATGGGAATGATAGTAATGGGGTTTTGTGGGTTGTTACAAGTAAGAAGGTCATGTAGTGTTTAATTCATTAAGTAGTTTTGTTTTTTTGTATTAGTACACTTTAATCCATCAGGATTGTTGGGCTTGTCTACGCCATTGAACTCCCCTTTATATTGTTTTCCATCGATAAAATTTATTTGATGTTTATTTGGTTCTTATTATATGTGCTTTGATAACCTTTGTGTCTAGTTGTAGCTTGTTTGCGCTGCCAAACGCCTCCCACGATTACTTCACTAGCCTTATAACTTAGTGTAAGCCCTGATGCGTGGGATTGCACCCTCGCAAAAGGTTTTACCTCTCAAGGGATCTCAAGAGGCTTGCAATCCCCACCAGGCAGTGTACCTGACCAATGGAGTATAGTGTAGTGGCAAGTACCGGGGGATTGATCGTTCTCTCGTGGAATAGTGTCGTTAGGATCAAAACTTAATTAAACTAGGTCTAGAGGTGAGGGATGATTCTTTTTGTATTTTTATAGTTTTATAGAAAGCAAGTAAAAATCTCGGGTATTGGAAGAGTGGGCAGGATTAGTTGCTAGTCAACTAACCTAAATAATTACAAATGCTAGAAAAATAAAGTAACACGAAAGTAAATGTTGAGAAAAACAATAATGAGAGAAACGCGTTTACTTAGATTTCACTATTCCCTAGCTATCTTTCAATAATTGAATAGTTTGTTATAATAGCGTGGATGATGGGTTATATTCCTTAATACCATTCGTGGGCCGTGTACGATCTTCCCCAACTCTACAAGTTTCTACCTCTTCGTATGTCGAGCCGTCAACTAGCTCCTAACATGGCCTCCTTAGTAGTTACTTATGCATTAAATACAACCATTAAAATCGTAGTACACATCCGATTCATGTTTCTTAAGACGTTCAAGCATGTTACCAATTGGAAGTCTACCAGTTTTCTTAAGCCTAACATCGATATCATTCATCCAATACAATTAATAACAAACAATCAACCAACAATCAATAGCTAGGTTTCATTACATCTAAGCAAACACAAACAAACCTAGCCTAGCATGTTAAAGTAAAGACAAGCATAAGATAGAATCAAACAACACATAGACATATTGAATGATTATTGGAAGACTTATCTTTATTGAAACATGGATGAAAGAAGGGTTTGAAACCCCTACAATATGATGAAAATTTGACCTAGGGTTTGTGGTAAAGTTCCTCAAAAATTTCTCTCTTTAATGAATGAAAATTAGAAAACTATATATAGAGATTATAGGTCTGACGACGTCACGTTATGATCCTGACGCCGTCAACTTGCCGCCAATGCTTCCCTAGGATTGCCTAGATCCAGATCTGATGCCGTCATATATAATTCCTCTCTTGGCCATCACGTGTAATTTTGCTCTTGACGGCCTTGGTGACGTCGTCACTCTTTAACTCCGAAAAACTTTATGGCGCGTCTCATGTAACTTTTTATCCATCTTTTTGCCAATACATGACGCCGTCAACTCCAAAGCGTGACGCTGTCAGGTACTATTTCCAGCTTGATTTTGAGACTTTGCCGTTTTCTTCACTTTTCGCTCCAAAAATGTTCAAAATGCTTCCTTTTCCAGATTTCTTCTCCAAAGTACCTAAAATGACAAAAGAAACGATTTGAGGCAATATTTGATCACACAATCATGACTTATGGCTTAAATGACCCCTAAAAGCGTAACACTTTTCGTCTCATCAAATACCTTTACACTTGAGATTTGTTTGTCCTCAAGCAAATGTGCTTTTATTCTAATCAAAATACAAGCTAGGGGTCATTAATCACTAATATAAAAGTAATTGCAACAAATAATCATTCCACTTCAACTAAAACAAGCACGGAAATTATACACTAGCATCTCACAAATAGTGTTTAGATACTCACATCTCTCGCGTGAAATAAAAGTATATATCACAATATAAAAATGGAAAATATCTCTCACTACCTGGCATAGCACATAAATTACTATAGGCTTGGGAAAGGATCAAACATCCACTACTTGGCGTAAGCACCTAGGATAAACTATCAAAGAGGTCTTTTAAAGGGTTATAACGTGAGGTGTAGTGATATGATAAACACGGTTTTGTTGGATAAAGGCAATCTTTACTGGTGGCAGGTTAATCATCTTGGTCAATTACATGTACAATGTGGCGTTTCTAAGCCAAGACTCGACTCGACTTAAGTTAATTATAAACTAACAAAAATATAAAGTAAACATAAAAGGAAACGGGATGGTAGTCCGTATGTTTTTTTCTCTTTTTCTTTTTCTATTTTTTTTCTTTTTTTCTTGATTTTTCGAGTTTTTTTTTCATACACTCTTGCCCTACCATCCAAAATAATACATCGTAGGGAATTTGCATTCCCTTTACACTTGAGCTTTTACATACTTGGAGTACTTTTTAGATATTAACGCACATATGGGGGTAATAATTGACGTCTTCCCCAATACTCCATAATAATAGTACTTTACCTATGAGTCCCAATCATCCCAAAATAATATGTACAAGATATGACTCGACTTAGCAATCATGTAATTAATTAGACAGTTAACTAAGGGTTTAAACATAACAATAATGCACTAATGATGAGTGCATACAAGGAAGGCTAAGGTGATTTGGGTGTACATTTGGGGTGGATTGTAAACAAATTCTTCCTTTAAGTAAAATTCTTAAAGTTAGAAACGAAAAAGATAGGCTCGGAGGGGTGTACTAGGGGTATTGTGTACTAAAAATGAGTACATCGTAAAGGTGTGGGAGATTTAATTGACTTTATTAGTCAAGTAATTATGACTTTATTGGTCAAGTAATTATGATACGGGTTTAACACAAGGGTAATCCTAATGCCTCTTATCATGTAGCAAATCCTACCACACGAATGTAGTCTCACTAGCGATCTCGGGATGCATCACTAACGCAAGTTCTAGAATCTAAATACTACTGGTAGACCTATAAGCATATTTTCCTAACAAATCTAGGGGCGAACCTCACATATTTGGGGTGGAAAATTTTGAGTGGTACGGTTTTTCGTGCTATTCATACAACTCCTATCCATGAGACACTCATTAAGGCTAAAGCTTCACTCCTATATGTTGTAAAAAAAATTTAAATTTGGCGCTAAAATTACCATAACAAGTGTTTCTCTTAGTTTTATTACACACCTACTATTGAACAAATAAACTCAAGTGCAATTGCATTTATCTAAGGTATCATCATTTACCCTCCCTTACACTTAGGCTGAACATTGTCCCTAATGTTCAATAAAAAGGATGTAAAAGTAATGAAGGTAAAAGAATGAAACAAATACTCCCCTGATTCGTTCGGTGTGGATAATGTGTTAACATGGTTAGATCCTCCTCCAAGAAAATGAACGTCGAAAGCTTCCCTCCAGAAATAGAAATATTTTTTTGTCCAATATAACCTGTTAAACCTGATAAAACAATCATAGCAAAGCTCGCGTAAAATCGGCGACAAACTCTATATATACTAAAATCCTAGAAAGCAAATTAAGATATAATGCTTGTGGAATGAATGTTTGCAGATTTCCTGTAGTTTATAAAACTTAAAGATTTAACATGAACTCTAAGACTCCGGCAGAGAATCAAAACTTGCAAAATTTCTAGAATTTTACACTTGACGCCGTCAAATTATGACCCTGACGTCGTCAGAAGTGACCTGCAGAAATTTCAGGTTAAGTTTCTAGAAAATTTTTGGAAAAACTCACGCCTTGATTCCTGGAAATCTTGCAAAACATCATTATGACTCGATACAAGCATTTGACTCACATAAATACTAATATGCACATTCGTTTAACATCATTGTGATTCATGTTCAATCTCGTTCTTTGAAATAAATTTGGATTTCCCTTACACTTATCTTCTGCAAAATACCTTTATATGTAATCAAGACGAAGTTAAAAACAAAATAAAGCATTTTCACAATTTATTTTGAAACATGAGCTAAAAACAATAAAAATAAAACATGAATACAAAAACAAATAAAATCAAAAAAAAACATACAAACAAACAAATAAAGCTTGGGTTGCCTCCCAAGAAGCGCTTGTTTTTGTTCGAGTCATGAGCCTGACTCTACCTTTATTTAACGGATAAAGGGGAGGTTTTCCCCACACTTAGGATTAAGTGCGGGTGAAAGTAGCGATACACACCAACTTGGTAGGAGTATGCCACGTGTGGAAAGAGTGGCGGATGAATTATATGCTTAAAGGGTTGTGCTCCTTTCATCATAACCTTACCTAGTTCACCTTGGTCAATGGGTGAGTTAAAGTTTTCTCCTAAAAAGAGATCATCTACTATCAACTTTGAGAGACTTCAAGTTGGGAATCCATCTTGACCTAATAAACCCAGTTTAAACCCATAATGTTTCTTGTGATCAATCATGAATGGGTGATGTAAGTATGTAAGGTCATGGTTCACTCCTATGTCAGCTTCTACCACACAAGGCTTAGAGTCTACTACCTTTATCCTAAGACTACCCGGACTATATGGTTTGATGGGTGGATCAGGACCTATTTCAATTTCTAAATTTTCATCCAAGGATGGAAGATTAGGTAACGGTTTTGGTTGAGGCTCCAGTTCATCAAAACTAGGAATTTCCCTAGAACTAAGAGTAAGGTTATCATTATAAGTATTCAAACCTATATCCTCTAGTTGTGTTTGGTTCAAAGGTTCTACCTCAATTTGGATTCCTAAAGTCTCTTCTACTTCTTCCGGATAAGTCACGGGCGGTGTGTATGCTTCAAATGATGGTAGGACTTGTAGGATACTTGGTGGGCTTAGAATTTCTACTCTATCCTCCATCTTATCAAGATCACCTATGTGCTCATCATTCACTATAGTAGATCCTAACCACCTAGGTGTCTCAACTTTATCCCCAAACAAACTTCTTGCTTGTTCCCTCAAACTTGCTATCAATTGATCCATAACAACGTTTGTTGGGTTGTCCATATTTTTGGCAAGTTAGGCACAATCCTCTATGGCTTCCCATGCTTCATCAGCACTTAATCCCCAAAGGTCCCCATCTGCGGCATAGTCAATATCCATTTTGGTATAGTGGTCGACTCGATGGTAAAATATTTCAATTTGGGACCACAAATCGAAATTATGATGAGAGACTTTTTGGAGTAAATATTTAAAACGACTCCATGCATCATAGATAGGTTCATATTCATGTTGTTTAAACATTAAGATGCCATTTGGAGTGGGTGAATTTTGTGGTCGGTAGTATGGTGGACTCGCGTTCTCCATAGTGGTGAACAGAAGAGTCAATGAAAAGGTTTTTATGAACAAAGACACAAAGAAAAGATATACTAAAGAAAACTAATAAAATGAAAATAAAAATTTACTAGAAAGAAATCTAGCGAGTACACCTAATAAACATAAAATTCAGCCTAAACAACAACTATTCCCCGGCAGCGGCGCCAAAAACTTGATGCGTGGGATTGCGCCCACGCAAAAGGTTTTACCTCTCAAGGGATCTCAAGAGGCTTGCAATCCCTATCAGGCAGTGTACCTGACCGATGTAGTATAGTGTAGTGGCAAGTACCGGGGGATTGATCGTTCTCTCAGGGAATAGTGTCGTTAGGATCAAAACTTAATTAAACTAGGTATAGAGGTGAGGGATGATTCTTTTTTTATTTTTATAGTTTTATAGAAAGGAAGTAAAAATCTCGGATATTGGAAGAGTGGGCAGAATTATTTGCTAGTCAACTAACCCAAACAATTACAAATGCAAGAAAAATAAAATAACACGAAAGTAAATGTTGAGAAAAACAATAATGTGGGAAATGTGTTTACTTAGATTTCACTACTCCCTAGCTATCTTTCATTAATTTAATAGTTTGTTATAATTGCGTTGTTGACGGGTTATATTCCTTAATACCATTCGTGGGGCCGTGTACGATCTTCCCCAACTCTACAAGTTTCTACCTCTTCCTATGTCGAGCCGACAACTAGCTCCTAACATGGACTCCTTAGTAGTCACTTATGCATTAAATACAACCATTAAAATTATAGTACACATCCGATTCATGTTTCTTAAGACGTTCAAGCATGTTACCAATTGGAAGTCTGCCAGTTTTTTAAGCCTAACGATACATGGGATTGCGCCCTCACAACAGGTTTTACCTCTCAAGGGATCTTGAGAAACACACAAAACATGGGTTGTCTCCCAAGAAGTGCTTTTCTTTATTTACGAGTCTTGTAGCTAGACTCAAGGTCATGGGCTATCCTATATGTGTGAGCTCCTCGTCGAGGACATCCTTGGGATCAAACTTAGGTTTCAATTTTCTATCGGTTTTCTTGGTATAGTATGACTTCTCAAACTTTTCTCCATCTGGATCATATAGAATCATCTTCATATGCCATGATCCATCACCTTCCTTAGGTGGCTTGTCCCAATTCCATTTACACTTATCCCCTTCCCTTTTCCACTTGTTCATCTCTAGGTTGATAGGCATTACGCTTAAGAACTCAATCATTTTCCTAAAGACTAGGGGATCCTCAAAAGGGTTTAGTTCCTCATCTCTAGCTATGAGTTGTTCCACTGAATGTGTCTTATCAATGAAATCTCTTTCTAGATAGAATGGGCGTTGAGGTCCTATAAAGTTTCTTTCTATCCAAGGTCCATATCTAGATAGTCTCCTATTCATCTCTACCCAATGTGGTGTCGGTTCGTCCTCACAGTCATAGCTATGCTTCTTAGCATCATAAACTGACCAAGTCTCACCATCTCCTACCGCTATCTTAGACTCCTTACAATCTATCATGGCACTAGCGGTTGCTAAAAATCCTCTTCCTACTAACAATGGGCATGTAGTATCACTAACCATATCTAGGATGTGAAAATCCGCTAAGATAGTCAATCTTCCTACGTGAACTACTACATCCTTGATCATTCCAACCGGGTGGGCAACACTTCCATCCGCTAGACCAATTATTACTTTCGTCTCCTCTAACTTTCCTAGCTTAAGAGTGGTGAAAAGGGATAAGGGAATCAAGTTGAGGCTCGATCCTAAGTCGGCTAGTGTGTCAAAAGCTTTGGATTTTCCTATCTTACAAGGCAAAACAAATATACCCGGTTTATCAAGCTTCTTAGGCAACTTGTTTTGAACGAAGGCGGTCCTATTTTTACCCAATTTAAGTTTCTCATATTTTTCTAGGAGGGCACTATAGTAGGGGGCACGAGCTAAGACATCAATGACGGGGCGTTCAAGGTGGAGCTCCTTGAATTCATCATCAAGATCTTGTGTAGGAGGTGTTTCAACTATGTTATTGAACGATTTAGTATCGGATTTTCTATTCAATTGGTCCTTTTGAAGAATTTGGGTTTGCTTGAAACATGTACTCATTGCTTTGACCGAATAGTATTGTGGACAAGAAGTAGGTGACGAAACCGATGATATGGCATTCACGTTTAGTTTCGGGTTCTTGACCGTGTCGCTTGGGAGTGCTCCCATTTCTTGGTCATTGAGAACTTTCAACAATGTGTCAATTTTATTGGTCATCTCACTTTGCTTTTGTTTGAATTCATTTTCAAACTTAGATATGCGAGCTTCTTGAGATGCCATATACTTGGACATCAATCCTTCAAGATTATTGGTACTACCATAGTTGTTGGAAGGATTGTTGTTGAAAGTACGGTTCGAGGGTAGACCCTTTGGTTGGTAACGATTATGTGGATTGGAAGAATTGTTTTGGGGCATGTTTTGGTTTTGTTTCCACCTAAGGTTTGGGTTATTTTTCCAAGAAGGGTTGTAGGAATCACTGTAAGGGTTTGGCTCGGGTTTGAAAGTGTACCACTTGTCTCCCGCTTCGTTGGTACGCGAGGATGCGTAATCCGCAAAAGCTTTTCCGGGGAGTTCCACGCAATCACGAGTGTCATGGGAACCACTACATAATTCGCATGAAGAAGTGATTTTGTTCAATTGGCTTGAAGGCTTAGGAGCTTCGTAGGATTTCATGAGAAACTTGACTTGGTCCTCAAGTTCCATGATCCTATGGTCGGGAGTGTGATGAGGCGAAAAATGAACCACTTTTAAGGGGTCATTTAAGCCCGAAATTGAATTTATTTGATCAAATATTGCCCTAAATCGTTTCTTTTGTGATTTTAGGTACTTTGGGAGTGAAATCTGGAAAAGGAAGCAATTCAGACGTTTTTGGAGCATAAAAGTGAAGAAAACGCCAAAGACTTAATTTTTCAAGCTGGGAACAGTAGGTGATGGCGTCAAGAGCATTTTCTTGACGGCATCAAGAGTAAATTGCATGACGGCCCAATACTGAAATGAAGGCGTCACAAAGAAAAGCGTCAAGAGTAAAATACGTGACGGCCTGGAAAAAGTTAATACATGACGGCGTCAGATGTAGATCCAGGCAGTCCGAGGATTCTTTTGGCGGCGAGATGACGGCGTCAGCCTCAGTTTTCTATATATAGTTTTCTAATTTTTATTTATAAAAAACGGAGAAGTTTTGGAGAAACCCTAAGGCCGAACCTATTACGAATTTTACAGGTTTTTCAAGGGTTTTCAGCCCTTGAACCCTTACATGTGTAATTGAGAAAAGTGTTCTTTTAATTCAATCAATATGTCTATGTGTTGGTTGTCTATATCTTGTGCTTCTCTTGATTCCACCATGCTAGGCTAGATTTATCTTGTGTTTGCTTAGATCTAATGAAACCTAGATGTTGATTTTGTGTTGATTACTTGTTTATGGTTGTATTGGATGAATGATTTCAATGTTAGGCTTAAGAAAACTGGCAGATCTGTAAATGGTAACATGCTTGAACGACTGATTAAGCCTAAACCGTCTAATTATTATTGACCAAGGTCAACAAGTCAAAGATAGCCTAGAATCAATGCTCTGTGGAAGTATAGGGTTTCCCCGGGTCGTTATGTCCCGACGAGGTGTGGATGGTACAAAAACGGGTTTGTGATCGAGTGAATTTGGACAGGAAAGGGTAAAAGTGAGTTGTGATGATTACACTACTGGAATATGAAGGAAAACAGCTTAAATACACTATATTAACAATACTGGAAATTCAGGAAAAACAGAAACGTTTAAAACTTAAAACGCGTACGTTCACGTTTGAATAAAACGTAAGCGTACGAAATAAAAAGTAAAAACGGAAATCTGAAAACACCCAGGGGGTGAAAATGACTTTTTTACAAACTAAAAGGTAAAAGAAAATTTTTAGAAAATTAAAATAAATTTTAACCTTAATTACTTATTTAATATTAATTAAATACTAATTATTACTAATTATTTAATAATTAAAACACTTAAATATATTTTAATACTAATTAAATACTAGAAAAATGAAAATAAAATTTCTAAAATTATAAAATAACTAAAAATAAGTTTTAAAAATAAAAATAAGTGTTTTTGTCTTTTTGTGGTTTTTATATTAATTAATTACTAATTAAACATTAATTAACTAATTAAACTATTTTAAATTAAGAAAAATACTAAATGAACAGTAAAAATTCTAATAAAATTTCTAAAATTAATTTATAACATATAAAAGCTATAAAAAATATAAAAACAAGGTTTTACTTAATAAAAACTAATAATGCTATTTTAATCTAATTATTAATTAATTATAAATAAAACTAAAATTAATTCTAATAAATACTAAATGATGAAATAAAAATCTGAAAAAATTATTATAACTATTTAATCCTAAGATGAAATTATTAAAAATATAAAAACACAACTTACTTAATAAAAATGTAAAAATGGAAATTAAAATTAAATTTAATTAAATAGAAACTATCACTTAATTTTATATTTATTTTTTTTCTTGAATTTTATTTTACAAACCTATATTATACATAAAAATAAATAACTTTTGTAAAAACAAACTTTTTATAAACTTGAAATAAGCTATATATAAGCTGAATTAGTCAACAGTTGACCACAGTTGACCAAAAGGAAAAATAAGCTAAAATGGCTACAAGTGGGACCCACTCTGGTTGAAACTGATCCAAATAAGCTTATGGAACTTGTATAAGCTGGAATAAGCCAAGATGGACCCACAGAATAAGCAATGAGTAGCAATAAGCACTTATCAAATTTCTATGAACTCAGAATATGGACAACTTTGTGGGGCAATTTCAAGTGGGGTCCACTGGGTATGAAGTCAAACCAAGGGCCAATATCTAGAGCCTGGTAGGGGGAGGGTTAGAAGGAACAAGGTTTGTGGCCTGGGGCCCACTGAGGTGGTTGGAAACCACCACCAAAGGGTGGTGTTTGGGTGGTGTAACTGCTGAGACAGAGCAGCTTTGTGCCCTGCAGCTCACTTTGGAGAGCTGTGGGGCCAAGGAAAAAAATTACAAAAATTAAATGGTGATGGGAAAATGGAGTTGAGGTAGTAGGCTATCACTAGGAACAAGTCTCAAACCATGAAACACCATACACAATTCCACAAAATTACTAGAACTTTTGGAAAAATCTGAAAATGCACCATTTGACTTTTTAAAGAAACTTGGTAAGTTGACTTTGGTGAGATTCTAAGGGGTCCTACTGATAGATTAAGCTATATTAAGCTAAAAGCTAATGAAATTAAGCTACATTACTCACTTATGCATAGATATGGTGGACTTGGGGTCACAACTGCTCATCAGTTGACAGTTAATGCCCAATGAAGATGATTTTGACTTCTGGGCAAATAAGGTCTTGATATTAAGGCTTTTATGAGCTATAATTAGCCAAAGAAACATGCACAAGCAGAAATAACCAACAATAACCACCCTGAGAACATTGAATAGGCTAGAGCCAAACACTCCTTTAAATGACAACTGATTTTTTTGTTTTTGCTGTTTTGAAATGATTTAAGCATAATAACCTGAAATAACTTTGATGAGTAAGCTATGGAAACCTAGGGAAATTAAAATGACAGATGACTCAGGACCTAAGAAACAGAAATAAACACAAGTGATTATAAAAACTAAATGAACAATGAGATATTGGAACTCAAACCAATGAACTTTAAGCTACAAGCTAAACATATTAAGCAATCATAAACATCACTAAGCTACATTTAACTATCAATAAGCAGAAATTTAGGTAATGCTACAGTACAAGGCAGAAAAAAAATTGAAATGGCTTACAATCTTGATTCCAAATGCACAGACCATGAACCAAGAACAAAAATGAGTCACAACATGTTCCTAACACCCCCCATGGGGTTCTAAACCTGCTCCTCAGCTGCTTCTTCTTTTCTTTTCTCTCTCTTTTTTTATTTTTTTATTTTCCATTAATTTTTCAACTGATTTCTTATATTTTTGTGTTTTTGAACAAAGCTTATTCAAACTGCTTAAGAAGCTTATAAAGACTCATAAACAACTTATTTAAGCTCATAAAAGCAATAAACACAACTCTCAACATCATAAGGGTAAAGTGAAATTTTTAACTAGAAGTGGTAAAAACTGAATTTACAAAGAAACTTGGAATTAAACTTTTATAAACTTGACATTACACTAGAAATGAGTACATTACAACTGAAAGGCTAAAGTGAGACTTGAAACTAAGAAAAATAATAATTCGACATTCCTCTAAGCTACAACTACTCTACTACTACTCTAATAATCTTCATTCTCTCTTTCTTGACTTTTAAAGGTCCTGGAGGTCTTCTCTGACTTTCCCACATCAATCCTAGCCATTGGATGAAGTTGTGTTGATCCTGGCCTTTGAATAGGTTTAGGCGGGAAAAGTGGGTTTGGCAGCTTGTGGTAACTTGGAGTGTATTGAGATCATTTAATGCACTTTGGAGGTTTGTGTTTGGAGGGGGAACAAGATATAGGAGAAGTGAGGTGGAAGGATGGGGGGGTTGTGTATTGCAGTGGTATAGCAGTCCAAGTGGTGAGGTTAGGGGTGGGTCAAACTAAGGTTTGACTGAGGTGGTTTTATATTAAACGGGGTACGGTTTTGGATGGTGGGCTAAATGTGGTGTTGGGCTGGGGGTGTTGATGGATCAGGCCTGGGAGGTATAAGGGTGGCTGAATTTGGTTTGGGTATTAGTAGAAAAAAAAAAGTGTGGTCCGTTTGGTTTTGTTAAATTTTCACAAGGACCTCTTTTGTAATTTTTAGAAAGTTGTAGGTTGTAATTGTAATTCTCACAAAGTATTCACAAGGACCAAAAATTCTATTTTCCATAATCCAAGAACCACATTTGCAATTTTTCATTTTTTTTGGAATTCCCGGGGACTAAATGTGTAAATTTCCAAACCTCGGGGACTAGACTTGTAAATTACTCAAACTTCACCCCAAGGCCTAAAAATGGTTTTTGTAACTTCCCAAGGACCAAAAGTGATTTTTCTTTCAAAATTATCCCACCAGGGACCTTTTCTGCCAATATTTGAAATTCCAGGGACCAAAAGTGTAAATTTCCAAAACTTTCCAATTTTTCACCAAAGGACTAAATATGATATTTTATGATTTCAAAATGACCTTTGGTGATAATTTTCCATATTTTGAATATCCAGGGACTAGTTTTGTAATTTTATGAAAGTCGGGGGACTGAAACTGCCAATTTTGCAAACTTTGTACGTTTTTCGTTTGTTTTTGCTCGTTTTGCATCTAAAACATATAAAACACAATTTTGAAATATTTTTAGTATTTTGATGCATTACTGAGTGTTTTTGTATGTTTTGCAGTTCAGATTTGACCAAAAATGATGAGTGTTTGAGCACTCATCAATCCCCCACACTAAACTATTGCTAGTCCCTAGCAATACTGTTTTGAAAACTTGATGGATTTGAAAAACTCTTTACCAAAAGCCATCACTTCTGGAGTAGCTAGGTGTAAGAACTGTGGCACACCTGATAACCGTGTGATTTTGAGCAAACCACCAGCTGTCAACGGATTTGAGTAGTCTTTACCAGGAGCCGTTTGCTTCTGGACTAGCCAGCTCTTGATGGAATAGTCAACATCTTGGTGAGCTGATTACCAATTATGGATTTTCCACGGCCTTTACCACAAGCCATAATCTTGCGGGCTAGCCAACTCATTTGTTTTCGGGGAGTTGAGGAACCATACAATTTTGGGCAAATTGCCAGCCGTCAACGGATTTGATATGTCTTTACCAAGAGCCGTTTGCTCATGGACTAGCCAATCCCTTTTGTCGGTTAGACAAGGCGGACTGATTACCACAAAAATTTTGAAGCACCAGTGAAAAATTTTTAAAATTTTTGAAATTTTGGCAAAAACGGGGGTATTATATAGTAAAATGTGATAAAATTCGCTAGAATAGCGAATACCCCCCCACACTTAGGATGAATATTGTCCTCAATATTCAAAATCCCGGCTATTATGCCGACATTTTGAACGTAAAAGGGCAACATTACAAGCTAAGCGTGGAAAACACCATATTGTATTTTCACTCATTTGTAACCATAGCATGAGGGACTCCCCCACACTTAGGGTGAAAACCCTATAAGCATGCTATTGTTTTTGTTTACCGAGTCGCTAGCTTGACTCGACCCCGAATTCATTTGTCCATGGGGAAGCATGATGTGGAAGAAACAATCTCACTCGGACTTTCATTCAAGATGTTTGGACAAACATATGAAGCACGTGAAAGTTCCACACCGATGAGATAAGTATCCGGCTCAAGATAATGATACATGAAAATGCCGGGATCAAATATAGTGTCCTCACTCCCGAAGGAGTGAAGAAGAGAAGAAGTCACCGTATAGGTGAAGAAAAGGAAGAAAACCATGACGAAAATCATGATTTGATCTTCTTCCTCAAGAGGAGGCTCAATAGCCTGAGTTTGGATTTCAAAGGGTAAGCTCGTAAACAACCCGGGAGGGTGGGTGGGAATTTGCAAATTCTCATAATTGAGAGTATCTCCCCCCGGGATATCAAACTCCGGAGGAGTCATGACATGATGAGTGAGTTCACCGGAGAACTCCTCATGAAGAGAATTATTCACAAGATGTGAATTTGTGAACTCATGTTCCGATATAAACTCATCACAATCCTCATTCTGAATATCAAAGAGTGGATTATCAGAAATCAAAGTGAATTCAGATTCGAATTCAAATAGAGGATTGGTGAGAGTAGTATTGAATGTTTCGGGAACAAAGAGATTATTATTCTCTATTGGATTGTCGGGATAAGAAGTGAGTGACGGATCATGATATAGGAGACTTTCAATTTCTCCCAGATCGGCTTGGAAATCAAGGAGACCATCATCACTTTCCAATGAAAGTGGATCGATGTGAGCAAGTTCATCAGCGAACTCCTCAAGAAGATGATCAGCATCAGTTTGTGGAACTGATGCCTCAACATACTCGATGTCTCCATAAGATGTGCAATCATCGCTAAAATCTGAGAAAGTCTCAAATTGATCTTTAGGACACTCAATGGGTGAAGGAATATCACACATATCATCCAAAGTTCCCTGTGACTCTCTTGGGATTGGAACAAGGATCTCAACACTAGACTTTATGAATTCGTCCGATTCCTTTGCCGGAATAGTGTCAAGATGCTCGTCCCCCATGATCAAAGAGTGAGTGTGAACCTCGGGTGTGATAGCAGTTGTTTGAGATGGAATCTCAACTGCTGGGGTATCATCTGATGAACTTGATGAAGTTTTATAAAATTCAAGGATGTCAAGTGTATCCTCATCATCACTGTCATCAGGAATGAAACGGAACAAAGAGCTAGACTTGGCTGCTTTTTCTTTTGCAATGGATTCCCTCACAGATTTTTCATATGCATCTTTGGAATTTATTCTAGCAGCCTGCTCTTCAGCAAGCAATTCTTCCATGGATTTTTGATGAGTATGTCTTTGGGCAAAGTCGTTAACTAAACCCTTAAGCTCATCAACCATTGTCATCAGATTTTTCATTTCTGGAAGAAGTGCTTGATTCATATCGTACTGTGGAGGTTGGTCGTAATAAGGTGTGTCAAAATTGTCACAAGGATATGGATTCCCCGTTTGACAATCTGAACTGAAGTGTGGACCTCCACAGAAATCACAACAGTAAAACTGTTGAGGCTGTGGGTTGTACGTGCTAGAGTCATAATCGTTATCAGGAAACTGCTCATAGACAAGCATGTTTCCCGATTGACAATCATAACTGTAGTGTGAACCACCACAGTACTCACAACAGTAAAACTGCTGAGTATCATGGTGTGGCAGCTGATGGAATAAATCAGTCGTGTCATGGTAAGAATAGGGATCTTGGTTATAGACAGACCCGTTTCCTGACTCTACCATGCCACAACCGGGGCAATTACCACCATTATGAGAACTACCACACCACTGGCAAACCAGAAAGTGTGGATGAGACATAGAAAGAATCAAATGGTTTGGGAGGGGTAGGGATGAAGAATCAAAGGTGCGAGAGGGTAAAGGTGAATATTTTTGGGTTTTTGGAAATACATTTTGTACAAATGAGAAGGAAAATCTTTTTGGGTTTTTGTTTTTATGAAAATATGAACAAGGATGGATAAATGTACAATGGAACGAATTCCAAAGACACTAATCAGAAAAACCGTTTAGATAAACGCGCACAACCTCCCCGGCAGCGGCGCCAAAAATTGATTGAGCCTAAACCGTCTAATTATTATTGACCAAGGTCAACAAGTCAAAGATAGCCTAGAATCAATGCTCCGTGGAAGTATAGGGTTTCCCCGGGTCGTTATGTCCCGACGAGGTGTGGATGGTACAAAAACAGGTTTGTGATCGAGTGAATTTGGACAGGAAAGGGTAAAAGTTAGTTGTGATGATTACACTACTGGAATATGAAGGAAAACAGCTTAAATACACTATATTAACAATACTGGAAAGTCAGGAAAAACAGAAACGTTTAAAACTTAAAACGCGTACGTTCACGTTTGAATAAAACGTAAGCGTACGAAATAAAAAGTAAAAACGGAAATCTGAAAACACCCAGGGGGTGAAAATGACTTTTTTACAAACTAAAAGGTAAAAGAAAATTTTTAGAAAATTAAAATAAATTTTAACCTTAATTACTTATTTAATATTAATTAAATACTAATTATTACTAATTATTTAATAATTAAAACACTTAAATATATTTTAATACTAATTAAATACTAGAAAAATGAAAATAAAATTTCTAAAATTATAAAATAACTAAAAATAAGTTTTAAAAATAAAAATAAGTGTTTTTGTCTTTTTGTGGTTTTTATATTAATTAATTACTAATTAAACATTAATTAACTAATTAAACTATTTTAAATTAAGAAAAATACTAAATGAACAGTAAAAATTCTAATAAAATTTCTAAAATTAATTTATAACATATAAAAGCTATAAAAAATATAAAAACAAGGTTTTACTTAATAAAAACTAATAATGCTATTTTAATCTAATTATTAATTAATTATAAATAAAACTAAAATTAATTCTAATAAATACTAAATGATGAAATAAAAATCTGAAAAAATTATTATAACTATTTAATCCTAAGATGAAATTATTAAAAATATAAAAACACAACTTACTTAATAAAAATGTAAAAATGGAAATTAAAATTAAATTTAATTAAATAGAAACTATCACTTAATTTTATATTTGTTTTTTTTCTTGAATTTTATTTTACAAACCTATATTATACATAAAAATAAATAACTTTTGTAAAAACAAACTTTTTATAAACTTGAAATAAACTATATATAAGCTGAATTAGTCAACAGTTGACCACAGTTGACCAAAAGGAAAAATAAGCTAAAATGGCTACAAGTGGGACCCACTCTGGTTGAAACTGATCCAAATAAGCTTATGGAACTTGTATAAGCTGGAATAAGCCAAGATGGACCCACAGAATAAGCAATGAGTAGCAATAAGCACTTATCAAATTTCTATGAACTCAGAATATGGACAACTTTGTGGGGCAATTTCAAGTGGGGTCCACTGGGTATGAAGTCAAACCAAGGGCCAATATCTAGAGCCTGGTAGGGGGAGGGTTAGAAGGAACAAGGTTTGTGGCCTGGGGCCCACTGAGGTGGTTGGAAACCACCACCAAAGGGTGGTGTTTGGGTGGTGTAACTGCTGAGACAGAGCAGCTTTGTGCCCTGCAGCTCACTTTGGAGAGCTGTGGGGCCAAGGAAAAAAATTACAAAAATTAAATGGTGATGGGAAAATGGAGTTGAGGTAGTAGGCTATCACTAGGAACAAGTCTCAAACCATGAAACACCATACACAATTCCACAAAATTACTAGAACTTTTGGAAAAATCTGAAAATGCACCATTTGACTTTTTAAAGAAACTTGGTAAGTTGACTTTGGTGAGATTCTAAGGGGTCCTACTGATAGATTAAGCTATATTAAGCTAAAAGCTAATGAAATTAAGCTACATTACTCACTTATGCATAGATATGGTGGACTTGGGGTCACAACTGCTCATCAGTTGACAGTTAATGCCCAATGAAGATGATTTTGACTTCTGGGCAAATAAGGTCTTGATATTAAGGCTTTTATGAGCTATAATTAGCCAAAGAAACATGCACAAGCAGAAATAACCAACAATAACCACCCTGAGAACATTGAATAGGCTAGAGCCAAACACTCCTTTAAATGACAACTGATTTTTTTGTTTTTGCTGTTTTGAAATGATTTAAGCATAATAACCTGAAATAACTTTGATGAGTAAGCTATGGAAACCTAGGGAAATTAAAATGACAGATGACTCAGGACCTAAGAAACAGAAATAAACACAAGTGATTATAAAAACTAAATGAACAATGAGATATTGGAACTCAAACCAATGAACTTTAAGCTACAAGCTAAACATATTAAGCAATCATAAACATCACTAAGCTACATTTAACTATCAATAAGCAGAAATTTAGGTAATGCTACAGTACAAGGCAGAAAAAAAATTGAAATGGCTTACAATCTTGATTCCAAATGCACAGACCATGAACCAAGAACAAAAATGAGTCACAACATGTTCCTAACACCCCCCATGGGGTTCTAAACCTGCTCCTCAGCTGCTTCTTCTTTTCTTTTCTCTCTCTTTTTTTATTTTTTTATTTTCCATTAATTTTTCAACTGATTTCTTATATTTTTGTGTTTTTGAACAAAGCTTATTCAAACTGCTTAAGAAGCTTATAAAGACTCATAAACAACTTATTTAAGCTCATAAAAGCAATAAACACAACTCTCAACATCATAAGGGTAAAGTGAAATTTTTAACTAGAAGTGGTAAAAACTGAATTTACAAAGAAACTTGGAATTAAACTTTTATAAACTTGACATTACACTAGAAATGAGTACATTACAACTGAAAGGCTAAAGTGAGACTTGAAACTAAGAAAAATAATAATTCGACATTCCTCTAAGCTACAACTACTCTACTACTACTCTAATAATCTTCATTCTCTCTTTCTTGACTTTTAAAGGTCCTGGAGGTCTTCTCTGACTTTCCCACATCAATCCTAGCCATTGGATGAAGTTGTGTTGATCCTGGCCTTTGAATAGGTTTAGGCGGGAAAAGTGGGTTTGGCAGCTTGTGGTAACTTGGAGTGTATTGAGATCATTTAATGCACTTTGGAGGTTTGTGTTTGGAGGGGGAACAAGATATAGGAGAAGTGAGGTGGAAGGATGGGGGGGTTGTGTATTGCAGTGGTATAGCAGTCCAAGTGGTGAGGTTAGGGGTGGGTCAAACTAAGGTTTGACTGAGGTGGTTTTATATTAAACGGGGTACGGTTTTGGATGGTGGGCTAAATGTGGTGTTGGGCTGGGGGTGTTGATGGATCAGGCCTGGGAAGTATAAGGGTGGCTGAATTTGGTTTGGGTATTAGTAGAAAAAAAAAAGTGTGGTCCGTTTGGTTTTGTTAAATTTTCACAAGGACCTCTTTTGTAATTTTTAGAAAGTTGTAGGTTGTAATTGTAATTCTCACAAAGTATTCACAAGGACCAAAAATGCTATTTTCCATAATCCAAGAACCACATTTGCAATTTTTCATTTTTTTTTGGAATTCCCGGGGACTAAATGTGTAAATTTCCAAACCTCGGGGACTAGACTTGTAAATTACTCAAACTTCACCCCAAGGCCTAAAAATGGTTTTTGTAACTTCCCAAGGACCAAAAGTGATTTTTCTTTCAAAATTATCCCACCAGGGACCTTTTCTGCCAATATTTGAAATTCCAGGGACCAAAAGTGTAAATTTCCAAAACTTTCCAATTTTTCACCAAAGGACTAAATATGATATTTTATGATTTCAAAATGACCTTTGGTGATAATTTTCCATATTTTGAATATCCAGGGACTAGTTTTGTAATTTTATGAAAGTCGGGGGACTGAAACTGCCAATTTTGCAAACTTTGTACGTTTTTCGTTTGTTTTTGCTCGTTTTGCATCTAAAACATATAAAACACAATTTTGAAATATTTTTAGTATTTTGATGCATTACTGAGTGTTTTTGTATGTTTTGCAGTTCAGATTTGACCAAAAATGATGAGTGTTTGAGCACTCATCAACGACTTAGGAAACATGAACCGATGTGTACTAGGTTTTATTGGTTGTATTTAATGCATGAGTAAATTCTAATGATCCCATGTTAGGAGCTTCTTAGCCGGCTCGACATAGGAGTGAAGTAGGCACTCATAGGATTAGGGAGTTAAGTACGCCACCCCATGAATGGTATTAAGGAATAAAATCCATCATCCACGCAACTATAACAAGTAATTAATGTGTAAAAGATATCTAGGGAGTAGTGAAATCTAAGTAAACACATTTCTCCACTTATTGCTCACAACCTTAGTTTAATTTAGTTTTATTTTCATTTCTATTATTTTATTTTGATTGCATCTTTAGTATTGGGTTAGTTGACTAGCAACTAATTCCGCCCAAATCCTTCAAACTCGAGATTTTTACTTGCTTTCTAAAAAATATAAAAATACAAAAATAATCATTCCTCATCTTTAGAACTAGTATTTAGGTTTTCTAATCCTATCGACACTATTCCTAGCTGAACGATCAATCCTCCGGTACTTGTCACTATACTATTCTACAACGATCAGGTACACTGCCTGGTGGGGGTTGTAAGCTTCTCAAGATCCCTTGAGAGGTAAAGTCTGGTGCAATCCCTACGCATCAGAGTGCTAGAATTGTTCGAAGGCAAAGATATTGCCTTGACCGTTTTGTTCAAATCACGGGGATCATTCCAACTTTCGTTGTCATAGAGAGCAAGATCTTCTATGAGTTCCCATGATTCTTCCGTACTTAGATCACGTAGCTTGCCACCGGCCGATTGGTCAATTGTTCGCCTTGTGGAGAAATCGATATGGTTATAGAAGACTTGGACTTGGAGCCAAAGATCTATGCCATAATGAGGGACTTTTTGGAGTAAGTCTTTGAAACGAGTCCATGCTTCATATAGAGTTTCACCTTGAAGTTGTTGGAACATCAAGATATCATTTCTAAGCTTGGTAGTTCTCCCCGGTGGGAAAAATTGAGCAAGGAAACGAGAAGTGAGATCATCCCAAGAGGTGATGGATCCCGCGGGTAAACGCTCAAGCCATTGACTAGCTTGGTCACGTAGAGAGAATTGTAATAGACGTAATCGGGTCGACTCTCTAGTTGCAACATCAAGGTCTATCGAATCTACGATTTTTAGGAAATCCTTGAGATGTTGATTAGGATCTTCGGAACCAAGTCCATGGAATGCACATCCGCTTTGCACCAACCGGATGGTGTCGGATCGCAAGGGGGACACATTGGATCCTTGAGTGAGCTCAATGGTGTTTTGATAGCCTTGGTGGCTAGGACGGGAATACTCTCCTAAAGTTCGGGGTCTAGGAGGTTGGTTTGCTAGTGGTGGGTTTTGTGGTTGGTTTTGTTGTGGTGGGTTAATGGGATCAAAGATATTACCACCTTCCATGATGTCGGATGGTAATGGTTACGAACAAAGGAACGAAGAAATAAGATAGACTAAAGAAAACCTAAAAATAAAAATAAAAATCTTACTAGAAAAGAATCTAGCAAGTAGACCTAATAAAAAGAAATTCTAACCTAGACAATAACTATTCTCCGGCAGCGGCGCCAAAAACTTGATACGTTGGATTGCGCCCTCGCAACAGATTTTACCTCTCAAGGGATCTTGAGAAGCTTGCAACCCCCACCAGGCAGTGTACCTGATCGTTGTAGTATAGTATAGTGACAAGTACCAGAGGATTGATCGTTCAACTCAGGAATAGTGTCGCTAGGATTAGAAAGCCTACTAAATTAGGTTTAGAGGTGAGGGATGATTCTTTTTGTATTTTTATATTTTATGAAAAGCAAGTAAAATCTCGGGTTTTGAAGGAGTGGGTGGAATTAGTTGCTAGTCAACTAACCCAATTAACTACAAATGCAATCAAAATAAAATAAAGGAAATGAAAATTAAACTAATTTGCTTATGTGGTGGAAATAATAATGAGAAAAGTTGTGTTTACTTAGATTTCATTACTCCCTAGATATCTTTTACCGGTTGATTAGCTTGTTACAATTGCATAGATGACGGGTTATATTCCTTAATACTAGTCGTAGGGCCGTGTACAATATTCCCTAACTATATAAGACCCTACTTGACTCCTATGTAGAGCCAATTAAAAGCTCCTAACATGGGATCATTAGAATTCACTTATGCATTAAATACAACCAAAAATCGTAGTACACCTCCGATCATGTTTCTTAAGACGTTCAAGCAAGTTACCAACGGAAGTCTGCCAGTTTTCTTAAGCCTAACATCGAATACAATCATTTGTAACAATTATAAACAAACAATCAACCAATAATCAACATCTAGGTTTCACTACATCTAAGCAAACACAATAAAAACCTAGCCTAACATGTTAAAAGAAGAAAAACATAAGATAAAATCAAACAATACATAGACATATTGAATGATTATTGGAGAACTTATCTTTATTAAAACATGGAAGAAAGAAGGGTTTGAAACCACTTCAATATGCAGGAAATTCAACCTAGGGTTTGTGTTTAGGTATTCCACAATTTGTTCCACACTTTACAATGAAAAATTGGAAAAATATATATAGATTAAGCATCCTGACGGCGTCATGTATTAGCCTCTGACGCCGTCAACTCGCTGCCAAGTTGAAATTCGTATTGCATAGATCCAGTCTTGACGGCTTCATGTGCAAATCTACTTTGGGCCGTCACTTGTGTTTGGACCCTGACGGCTTTGGTGACGCCGTCTGGCCATTAACAAAGAAAATATTCTGGGCCGTCACGTTATAAGTTCCACATCCACCTTTTTTGTCACTCTTGACGCCATCATGTGTTAAGGCTTGACGTCGTCAGGTACTGTTCCCAGCAAGGAATTTGAGACTTTGCCGTTTATTCACTTTTATGTTCAAAAAACGTCCAAAACGCTTCCTTTTCCAGATTTCTCCTCAAAAGTACCTAAAATGACAAAAGGAACGATTTAGGGCAATAATTGATCAAATAATCACGAATTCGGGCTTAAATGTCCCCTTAAATGCGGTACACTTTTCGCCTCATCACCTAATATCGATATCATTCATCCTATACAATTAATAACAAACAATCAACCAACAATCAATAGCGAGGTTTCATTACATCTAAGCAAACACAAACAAACCTAGCCTAGCATGTTAAAGTAAAGACAAGCATAAGATATAATCAAACAACACATAGACATATTGAATGATTATTGGAAGACGTATCTTTATTGAAACTTGAAGAAAGGAAGGGTTTGAAACCCCTACAATATGATGAAAGTTCGACCTAGGGTTTGTGGTAAAGTTCCTCCAAAATTTCTCTCTTTAATGAATGAAAATTAGAAAACTATATACTGAGATTACAGGTATGACGGCGTCACGTTATGATCCTGACGCCGTCAACTTGCTGCCAATGCTTCCCTCGGATTGCCTTGATCCAGATCTGGCGCCATCATGTATAATTCCTCTCTTGGCCGTCACGTGTAATTTTGCTCTTGACGGCCTTGGTGACGCCGTAACTCTTTAACTCCCAAAAATGTTCTGGCGCGTCTCGTGTAACTTTTTATCCACCTCTTTGCCAATACGTGATGCCGCCAACTCCAAAGCGTGACGCCGTCAGGTACTATTTCCAGCTTGATTTGGAGACTTTGCCGTTTTCTTCACTTTTCGCTCCAAAAACGTTCAAAATGCTTTCTTTTCCAGATTTTTTCTCCAAAGTACCTAAAATGATAAAAGAAACGATTTGAGGCAATATTTGATCAAATAATCACGACTTAGGGCTTAAATTACCCCTAAAAGCGTAACACTTTTCGTCTCATTAAGCCCTTAAAAAAGGTTAAATAATATAGACATAAGAAATTATTAAGAGTTTACTCGCCTATGACTAAGATACCAACGAGAGAGAATAGATTTTAGTACCCATCTTATAAAACTAGCTATAAACAAGTGACAAGCTACTTAATCATCGGTCAGGCCTCTTATATGTATCTGCTATCTATCTGTGTACGTGTTTGTCATTCGCTTATTCGACTCGTTAGTTTTATTTAGGGTTATATATCAAATAGGTTACCCAACTTTGCGTTTTTGTGCACCTAAGTTACCCAACTATTTTTTTGTGCAAATGGGTTACTAGACTATACGTGTTTGACATGTAGGTTACTCAAAACCAGAAACATGTTCATTCAGATTACCCCAATGACTGGTAACCGGGAGATGTAGGTAATACTTTGTCCACATCAGATTTTTGTGGGCCCTATTGTCCAAATCTGATCTCCACTCACAATTTTTTATATATAACTAACACTAATCCCATAACACTACCACACCCCAAAAAATTTACCCCCTTTTCAATCTAGGGTTCTTACACCAAAATCCACCCAATAAAATTCGAAAATCAATGGCCAATCTTTGTTGGTGTGGACAATTAGCAACTTGCAGAACATCATGGACAATGAACAACCCAGCTCGCAGGTTCCTTGGTTGCCCTAACTACTTGGATCCTACAACTAATTGTAATTACTTTATGTGGGTGGATGTTGAATTGCCAAATCAGTGGTATCAAAGAAAGATGTATCAGCTTCATGTCAACCTGAGGGATGCTCAAAATGAGTTGAGGAATGCTCAAGCTGAGTTGGTTCAAGTGCGCCAAAGGGCTCGGATTCCATTCTTCAACAAGATGATGATGCTTTTGGTGGTGGCTGTGTTGCTAATTAGGTTTATGTAGGTTAGCATTGTGTTGTAATGTAGGTTTATGTAAGGATGATGTAGGTTTATGTAGTCTTTTGTTGAAGAATGTAATGGTGGTATGGAATGGTATGTGGTATTTTGTGCAAGAATGTAATTCCACAATGTAATGGTATTTTGGTATCTATGAAATATGGGCTATGAAGTATCTATGGTACCATCTGTTTTGCAATATGAATCTGAAAATAATAAGAACCAAAGAAAAAAGGGAAAGATACATAATAAATGGTAAGTTGCCATTTGATACCATATGTTCAGTTTACAAAAGATGAGTCAAGTGACACAAATGGTAAGTTACCATCATTCATACAGTTTAGTTAATTGCCCACAAAAGCCATGTGATACCAAAAAAGGGGCAAATTCAGTTAAGTATACATACAATAAAAACTAAGATAATTTGCTTGATAAAGCTAATCAACAAGCATTGCATCATCTGGTGTCAATCCTGGACCAGGGGGTGCTGGCCTTTTGAATACAATTTGCTTGATTCTTTCAGACTCCCTCCTCAGGAAAGGTACAAATGGTCTCCTTCTCCTGATGCCTAGTGCATGAGCAGGTGCATGAGCAGGAGCATGAGCAGGTGCATGAGCAGGTGCAATTGGTTCTTGTGATGCAATTGTTGGTGCTGGAACATCTGGTTGTGCAAACACAACTAGAGCTGCATGAGTTGGTGAAGTTTCTTCATCATTTGGTTCTTGTGATGCCATTAGTTGTGAATTAGAAAGTGGTATTTCATCAGGACCAGTCTGCATACAGCCATAAAAATCAAAAAAATTTACTTAAATAGTCAAGTATATGGATAAAACAAAAAATTTAAAAATTATTGTTCACTTACCCCTAACATGGCTCTTTTACCACCTCCTCTAGTCATGGCTCTTTGACCACCTCCTCTAGTCATGGCTCTTTGACCACCTCCTCTAGTCTTGGCTCTTTGACCACCTCCTCTAGTCTTGACACCCCCCCTAACAGACTGGCCACTTGTAGAACCATGTTTACAACCCCTAACAGACTCACCACTCACAGACATGGTTTTACCACCCCTAACAGAACCCCTTGCAGACTCATTTTTACCACCCCTATTAGCCTTACCACAACTTGATTCCCCAACACTTTCACCTTCCTTCCTTTTTAGACAACCCCTCACATTATGTCCTTCTCCTTTACATAAACTACAATGCATAATTACTCCTTTTCTTCCCACCCTTGTTCTATTCCCATCATCTTTCTCACCTGCATCCTTCTTCCTCTTATGGGGTGGTCTTCCAGGCATCTTTTTAACTATGGGAGGCAATGGTTTTTGATAATTAGTTGATGGCCATTGATCCATGCCATTCATTCCCATTAAGTAAGGAGTGTATGTAGTCACAAACCTAGCCTTACTATACCATTCTGAAATATAATCTTCTGGATTCTTACGAAGAAAATATATGGCTGCACACCCATGCTGACATGGTATACCAGATAATTGCCAAGACCTACAACTACAACTGCCCAACCTCTCATCAACTGTAAATCCCTCATAACCATTCACTACTTCAAACTTATTGTCACCACTTGGTATGACTTTCCAATTCCTACATTAACAGTATAACAATGATAATTATTAATATTTAACTTACAAGTGATGAAGATAGTTATAGGGTTATGAACATATACCTGTGCTTATCCTTGATAACTTCAAATACATTAATGAGTCCCTGCCACAAACAATTAATGTTAAATTAACAAATACATTAATGAATACCATTGAATACATTAGTAAATACAATTACCTTATGCTGATCTGAGATGATAGTAAGACCTGCACCACCCTCTATTCCCAAGTCTTCAATCAAGCATTTCATAAACCAAGTCCAATTCTCCTTGTTCTCAATACTGACAACTGCCCAGGCAATGGGATATATTTGATTATTTCCATCCCTTCCTACAGCTGTCAATAACTCTCCTTTACATATGGTTTTTAAGAAGCATCCATCTAGACCTATAACCCTCCTACACCCTTGTAACCATCCTTGTTTCAGACCATTAAAGCAAACATAAAATGCCTTGAAGTAATTTTTTCCATCAGGCATATGTTCTACAGCTAACTTACAAGTACTACCAGGATTAGATCTCAAAATCTCTGATGCATATGACCACAGCATACCATAATGATCCTCTAAGCATACCTGATATTGGGCTAAAGCTTTAACCTTTGCTCTCCTAGCTAGAGTAAGACCAAGTCTGCATTTGTATTTCTTCAAAATTAATGCCACAATATCCCTTATCTTAATATTTGGATTCAGCATGATCTTCTTAGCATAATTCCTAGCAATCCAATTGCTTGAAATCAAAGTCCCAAACTCAAATGTCCTAGAACATGTATGCTTATCTTCAAGTGTTTTAATTTGAAAAGAACGTTCATTTTTCATCCATGATGCCCATAATCTAAAAGGACATTTGTTTTCTCCTGCATCTCTACTACATTTAGCATGTAGTTTCCTAGGGTTATTAACTTCAAAATACAACTTATATCCATTTCTTAAAGCATAAAAGATCAAAGCTCTTTTCAACTGTTGAGGACTTTCATACCTTTCACCTAGCACTGGTGTCATCAAGTTCCATTTAATATTTGGATCATGCATTGGGTACTGCTCACCTTCTATATCATAATCTTCTATGGTTTGGTCAATATCCTTATCAACAAATTCCTCCATCTCCAAGGCATTGTATACCCTAGTTAAAAAGGTTGTATCAAACAATTTTGAGGATTTATGCCTAGGTTTAGGGGCTGCCTTTTTAGTCCTAACTTCAAATACTTCTTCCTCATTATCAGACAAATGATCAATAGAAGCTGTATCACTATCATCTTCACTAAAATAATCATATTCATCATCTTCTAGTTCACTATCACTACCATCTATTTCACCAGTTGCATCATTTAACTCAAACACAGAACTTGATAGATAAATATCTAAAACACATTCATTTTTTGTACCACATTCTACACATTCCTTTAAATCAGCATCAGACTTTAAACACCTTAAACCACTATCTAAATCTTTACCAGGAAGCAAATAAAACAAACTTTTAACAACACCAGAAAATTGTTCTCCTATGAAAGTAACTAATGCTTGAAAGTCCATAGAAGAGAGATCGACCTCCTCTACCTTTGAGAGAATTTCATAGTCATATGTAAGCGGGTTTTTTGCAAATGAACCACCACGATGGAAGTTTATCACAAAATTGGAAGATTTAGATGACGATGCCATCTGTGACAAATATCAAACAAGATTAAGGTTAATTGACATTTCTTACATAAAAACCCTAATTTATTATTATCAATTGCCCTAATTTTTCAAAACAAAAAGTGGGATTAATTGTACTTCAGAACACAATAATTGGGAATGAGATAATACCTCTTTGTGAAGATGGCCACTGGATTCAATCAACGTGAAAATTTCAATTTTATAAGGTTAATGAAGTGTGTGTTTTCAGATGAGTGTGTGTTGTGCGTTAAAAATTAGATATAATTAGGGTTTATATTTTAAATTTAATTATTGGGATTATTAATGTATTAATAAAAATGTTTTTTATTTAAAAAAATAAAAGTCAGCTGCCAGCATGGCAACCAACCGGTTATAACAAGTTTTTGATAGTTGGGTCACTATTTTACCCGGTAATGATAGTCTAGTAACCCATTTGCACAAAAAAATAGTTGGGTAACTTAGGTGCACAAAAACGCAAAGTTGGGTAACCTATTTGATATATAACCCTTTTATTTACTTATAATCAACTCAATCGTGCCAGTCTCTCAGGCTGAAAACCCCCTTGCGTTAGATTATGTTTTAGAACAAACTTAGGAATTAAAATACTGATAGACATTTTAGGTGTTAACATTCAACTATTAGTTATCGACACTTTACTTACCAACTAGCTAAATTGATCGGGTACACTGCTCGTTAGTGTGTGTTATTGGTTAAGTCGGTTAAATATAAATTTAAAACTTGATAAGAATAATCTACACCTATATCGATAAACGCAAGCATCAAGTTTTTGGTGCCACTGCCGGGGAGTTAATTGTTTAATATCTGAATATCTATTAGTGTTTTAATTAGGGTTTTAACTTTATTTAGTTTTTGATTTTTAGTTTTTAATTGCTAACTTTGTAGTGTATTAGTATAATTGCATTCATTGTATTTTTCTGCATATTTAGTGTTTGTTTGTTTATTTGTTTTCTGTATTTTTTGTGTTTTTCATTTTTTTCTTATTTTCTGCATTGTTTGCTATCTGCTGTAATTTGTTGATCTAAACGATAAAGTGCATCTGTTTTCAATAAGGTTATAAAAGGTGTAACGCGTAACGTGGCGGCAAGGTCGCGCCTTAATTCTTACAAGATGCTTTATGTTGTTTTCCTTTTTGACAAACCACACAAATTTCATTGTTTTCAAAAACTTTTGAAGGTAAACCTTTTATAAGGTTTTCCTTATCCAATTTGTTTATTGTTTTGAAATTTAAATAACCAAGACTTCTATGCCAAAGCTTAGATTAATCAGATGTGGCCTTGGCAAAAAGGCAAATTAAATCTCTTTTGGGAAACATATTTTTTATATCAACACTATATATGTTATCTGTTCTTGGAATTCTAAGTAGCACAAATTTATCAGCAGACAACTTAAAATCAGAAGATAAGACAAGATATTCAGTGTCAGTAAAAAGAACATTGTTGTATTTTTGTTACACATTTGTGAGACACTAAAGAGATTAAACTTATGCTCTTTTACAAAGTTCACAAATGTTCCTATTCGCAGATTAGAAAAAAGTGATCGCATCGTTAGTGCAAAGAGGTGATCACCATCATTTTCACGCCAACATCACATTTAGTTTCTTTTCTCACAACCTTTCACATGTGGCCCGTAACAATAATTCACTCTTTATTATTTACCTCCATCTCACTAAACGCAAACATACTTAAACAAAACACTCACAAAAGTTTCAAAATTATTGATCTCTCATCACCAATACATGGAGACAAATCTTTGCAACAATAGATAACGTGTGGTAGAGCTCCTTACTATACCCGGTCTTATATCAACAAAATGAGAAATAAGAAAAGTCTCATATTAAGAAAATGAAATATAAGAAAAAAAGAAGTAATTTGCACACTTTTTGTTTTGATTTGCACACTCAGCTGTACAAGCAAATAAATCATATTGTAGACAATATACAACTATGTAATTCGTAAAAATGAATTTACTAATAAAAAATATGTGTGTGCAAACCAATTCTTAAAAAAAAAAAAAAAAAGTTCTTGGATATATTAAAAACGTATCAAGTGTTACCACCTGAGATCAGCGTGGACCCGGTTAAGACAACATAGTCTGGCGGGGTGGCGATGGGGCCTTCGCTGTCCGCGAAGGTGGTCGATTCTAAATTGAAATTCACTTTTCGAAAAAAAAAAACTAGTATCAACTTAACGTCATATATCCTTTTTTCTTTTTCTTTGATCTAAATTGATGTGTGAATCTGTGTCCATAAGAAACAATACAATGCAGTACAAAATGCATCAAGAAATGTGCATTCGTACTCTCCAATTGAGAAACTTGACAAAATTTGAGGTCACCTTAAAAAAAAAGTACTTAAACTTAAAGGCTATTTTGAATGACATGACAAACATTTCATCCGCTGGCAGACTGTAGAGAAAATGAGTATCATTACCATTTCAGAAAATACGTAAATATGCATTTACTCTCGACATTTAAGTTTGGTCAGGCTCACAAGTTACCATCGCTATTCAATAATTATCATATCTCATCTTCCAAACTCTGGATCAATGAAAATAAAAATAACAATCTCGTCCCCACTAAAATAATAAAAGTTACACCATTTTCACACGAATACTTACTTCGAGTTACTTTGACTTTCAAGGTGAGACAAATGCTTAAATCGATCAAGGCCCCAGTAGAAAGATAGTACAACTTTTAAATGTGTTAGTAATTTTTGGGGACAAGTTATCCACACCCTCTCATAGGGAGGGTATCCAATCATTGAGTGCATCACCAACTTGTACGGTATGCATCGCAAATTGTACAGTTTGACCAAAACATATTGATATGATAATATAGATAGGGTTCCTATAACATATCCCAATTTTTGAGATGTGCCATAGGTAATATGAATAGTTTGAGACATTTTTTAGATTGTAGTATTTCGACCTTAGGTGTTTCGTATCATGAAATTCACGAACCAGATAGTTTTGAAAAACAATCAAAGTCTAAGGCACAAGAATTTGATCACAGAATATGAAAGATCATTTTTTTCACACGCTACACCATCGATCTCATATACATATATCATACGAGACTTTAACACACAACCTCTTCGTGATGTTTGTTCTTGTGTTTCCTTGAGACCAAAATTTCTATTATAAGAAAAACAATTGTTATATAACTTCCTTGACTAAGGGTGCTACCTTTTTGGACCTTGCTAGGGGCGTTTCTCTTAGAACCTCACGAGTGTGACCCTCTTGATACTCGATATTTCTCATGGCAATATTAAGTTAGCTTGCTCGAGTGTGCAACTATTCAGTAAGGGATTTGATTTGCACACTCTAAATTTTTATTAGCACACACTATTTTGTGCCATCATGAAGTTGTACATTATTTATAACATGCAAATAAAAAACAAATGTATGCAAATCACCTCCTGTTCAGTTAGCTTGCGCCAATGTGCAATTGTGCACTCACAAGTCACAACTATTGATTTGTATGCGAGCTAAACTTGATATACCTTTAGATCTTTGGCAAATCTATTATATTAAATAGTTAATACTCCGTAGTCCGTAATACTGAAAATCATCAACAAAATGTGCGTGCATACATTAAAATTTTATTTATTCAGAAATAAATAATATTTTATAAGATAATGCGTATCCGAATTATGCTTTTTGCAGTACTAGTGCGAACCCTAGTACAGTAACAAAATAGATTATGAATTGCCCCTGAAGTAGTTTCGAGCAAATCTCAATTCTCAACTATTTATGGATTAATGATGGAAATGAGTTTTTCATGGTCCCTATAAAAGGATACATAAATACACATAAGTATGGTAGAGTCTAAATCTATATATGATATAGGGTACACACTTTGCATTGCTTTACAATTAAAGAACGTACACATTTACTATTCAAAAGTTTCATGTGAGCTAAAGCTAAGCCTATTGGTGCTACAAAAATTGTACCAGAGTTCCCTATTTACATGCAACACTTGCTTGTACAATAAAACTCAACTTGGTGATTGGCAAAACAATAGGGAAATTTTAGACTCCGAATACTCTCATCTTATCTTCCACTTCAATATCATATGAGTTTTCTCTCTTCTTTCACGCTCTCTCAGGAGGTTGGCAGTGCACCCTCACCTCAAATTCCTTAACTCACTTACAACCAATTCTATTATGCCACATCACTCTCCACTTTCTTCTTCACTCACTCACTTTTTGTTGGCATCACACCTCTCATCCTTCACTCACTTTTTTTTGCTCCAACAGTCAAATAATTAAAGCGAGCAACGTATACTTTTCTTCCATTTCCATGCGGTAAACCTCCCCGCTTCATTGCCTTGCCGTGCGGCAGGAGAGCACCGGCGGCGGTGTTCCTGCACGGGAGCCACCCCTCACCGTGTCTCCTCGCATGCACTGCCAATCCCCTCACTTTTAACTCCCGACCACTCACATCACTTCACCTTTCAACATATTTTTTTTATATATTAAAATATCTAATTTTACACAAACTTACCCTACTAAATACCCTACAAACACTCACAATTCAAATACTCACTCCGTCTCAAATTATAAGTTCATTTTGACTTTGCACAAAATTTTATCAATTCCCACTAATTAATTTATTCACCAATCAAATTTCTTCTCTCTCCACTAAAGTGTCATTTGATTGGTTGAAATAGAAAATGGACAAGTGTTTTGGGACAACTAAAAACAAGAAAATGAAATTATAATTTGGGACGGAGGGAGTAATAAATAATAAAACACGAAGAGGACAATTCCATAAGCATTGAATTGCTCACCTTTGGTGAGTTTGTTTCGTTCTTGCTGGCGTGAACCAAAACCCACCCAGTGGCCTTGCCATGTGAGTGATGGATTGCCGATGCTTGCCATCTTTGAGATGGGAGCAATCTCAAGATAACATTTATTTTCAATTTTACTTAACTTTGTGTTATACGGTTAAAAATAAAACTTTTTCTTATATTTCAATATTACGTTTAGTATTTTTTTTCCCCGGATAAAGGGTTTCTTGATAAAATATGTTACTAAAAAACAAAGAAGTATATAGGATGAGGGTGAATAGGAATGACAATGGGGCAGGTTTGGGGCGGGGTGGCCATTCCCATCCCCAAACCTGATTAGCAAATCATGCCCAAAAAAGAAACGAAGTAGCTTACACAAATCTTTTTTGTCGATAACCTCAGACCAATCAATTGTATATGGATTAATATTTAATCGATTGAACACTACTTGAAAACGGCTCTTCTGCTCAGAAACAAAATATTCCAAATGTTCCTGAAAATTATTGCTCCCGGTGGACTATTTGTATCTATATGCATCAGGATCCCGATTCATTAATCTCTCTGTTCGAGAAAAAAAATAAGAGGATCAAACCACTTCTGATTCTTTTTTAAATTCGATAAATGTTGGTTGATCGTATATTTCATTAGAGTTCTATGATTCAGAGTATCTTTTCCTATTTGATCCCTTTGAATTCCATATTCGAAGTTGTGATCGGATCTATTCATTAAAAAGAATCGATTCAATACATTTATTATGTACCTATGGGTGCTATGTTGGATTTGAATCAGATTTCAGATCAATCTATATTGATTAATTGCCTCCATTATGTTGTTGCTAACAAATACCACTATTTTTTGTTTTGGCTCTTTCAAATCATTCCCGCAGGTGATCCGGACCTTTTTTTTATCCTTCAATAAAAAGATTCATTCTCATCATAAAAAGTAGGAAGTAGAACCAATAAAGATGTCGTTTTCCATTGGGTGAAGTCTGAATATACGTAACAAACTTTCTGAAATTAACCGATATACGTAACATATTTATTTTATTCACAAGATAGGTAATATACTTTTAAATACTTACTAATGTACGTAACATTGACGTTACCATTTTAAAAAGTTACAGTTTTGGTCCCTGTTGTTTGCGTTGACTTTCACCGTTAGTCCTTTGACATTTTTTACTTAGAAAAGTTACAGTAATGGTCCCTTGACATTTTGTTGACTTCCATTGTTAGTCCTTTGACATTTTAATAATCTTTCATCCATTTTTCTTTACGTTTTTATCCGTCTTAAGCCGTTTTCCTCCGTTTTTATACAATTTCGTATGTTTTTCTAACGTTTTCATACATTTATATCCATTTTTGTCCATTTTTATACGCTTTCGTCCATTTTTCATAAGTTTTCGTACATTTTTATCCATTTTGTGCATTTTTATCCATTTTTACATGCTTTCGTCTGTCTTTCTTACGTTTTTATCCGTTTTTGTCTATTTTTATCCGTTTTCATCCGTTTCTATACACTTTCATCCGTTTTTCTAACGTTTTCATACTATTTATCCGTTTTTATACGCTTTCGCCTGTTTTTATTACGTTTTCATACGATTTTATCCGTTTTATACATTTTTATACGTTTTTATCCACTTTTTAACGCTTTCGTCCATTTTTCTTACGTTTTATCCGTTTTCATCCATTTTTATAAGAAACAAACGTAAGAAAAACGGACGAAAGCGTATAAAAATGAATGAAAGCGAACAAACACGGATTAAAACGTAAAAAAACAGACAAAAGCTGTAAAAACGGATGAAGACGGATAAAAACATATGAAAACGTAAGAAAAACGAACGAAAGCATATAAAAACGAATAAAAATGTGAGAAAACGGACGAAAGCATATAAAAACATATGAAAACGGAAAAAAACTTATAAAAACATAAGAAAAACAGACGAAAGCATATCTTAACAGATGAAAACAGATAAAGTCAGATAAAAACAAATAAAAACGTATAAAATTGGATAAAAAGGAAAGAAAAACGGATGAAAGCGCATTAAAGCGGATGAAAATGGACAAAAACGGATAAAAATGTAAGAAAAATGGACGATAGCGTATAAAAACAGATAAAAAGGGACAAAAACGTATAAAACGGATAAAAATGTAAGAAAACGTAAGAAAAAAGGACGAAAGCGTATAAAAACGGATGAAAACAGACAAAAATGGATAAACACATATGAAACCGTAAGAAAAATGGACGAAAGCATATAAAAACGAAAGAAAACAGATAAAAACGGACAAAAAATGATAAAAACGTATGAAAACCGAATGAAAGCATATAAAAACGGATGAAGACGGCTTAAGACGGATAAAAACGTAATGAAAAACGGACGAAAGTGTATTAAAATTTCAAAGGACTAACAGTGGAAGTCAACGAAATGTCAAGGGACCATTACTGTAACTTTTCTAAGAAAAATAATGTCAAATGACTAACGGTGAAAGTCAACGCACACAATAGGGACCAAAATTGCAACTTTTTAAAATGTTAATTGTCAATGTTACATACATTGGTAACTGTTTAAAAGTATATTACGTATCTTGTGAATAAAATAAGTATGTTACATATATCGGTTAATCTCAGAATGTTTGTTACGTATATTCTGACTTCACCCTTTTTCATTCATCCCCCTGGGGTTATCCTGCACTTGGAAAAAGAACTAGAAAAAGGAATGAATATAGTGATAATTTGATTCTTCATCGCCATAATAAATAGGAGAGAAAATAGAATTTCTTTCTTCGTCTTTACAAAAAAAATAGGAAGAAGTTGTGACACGTTCACTAAAAAATCCTTTTATAGCGAATAATTTATTAAAAATAAATAAATTTCATTTGGGTGAACGACAGGAATTGAACCCGCGCATGGTGGATTCACAATCCACTGCCTTGATCCACTTGGCTACATCCGCCCCTCTAATATATATCTATCTAGTATTATCTATATTTTTACCTCAACATAAAAAAGAGCATACTATTTCTTTTTTATTTATAAAATCAAAGTAATAAGTAAGCAAAAATTCGGTTTTTATATATTTTGGTTTGAAATTGAATTTGAAATCAAACTTCATAAAAAATTTGGAATAGAATATACGAACCTATAATATATATGAATATGAAAACAAAGAAAAAACACTGCTCTGATTCGTATTGGGGAAATTATCGGGGCACCCCATTAGTGCAAGATGCTCCCCCAAACCCACTCCAATCCCCATCAGGGTTCTTATCAGGGCGCCTTTTTTAAGTGCAACGCTCCACCAAATATACATTGTTTTCCGTTTATTATCATTTTTACACCATATTTTAGCAATATGATTACATTTATCAACATGAAAAATCAAGATATACTGATTGTATATTAAGTACTAGCTTCAATAAGTTTCAACAAACTAAACATAAATAATGACAAATCATCCATAATAAAACAAAAACTTCTTTTAAAAATATGACACAAATGAGTTTTTTTAATCACAAATTAAAGATAAAGATTGAGAATACTGTTTTTATTATGTAAATACTAACATAATAATATATGAATATAATATATCTATATGTATATATATGTTTTGGGGCGGGGCGGGGCGGGGGTGGGCGGGTTGGGATGTTGTTCCTCATTCCCCACCCCGAACCTGATGAAAATCCCCGTTAATGCCTAGAAACCCGCCCCATAACCAGATAAGCAAGCCCCGCCCGGCCCCAAAAACTTCAGGTTTTTGGTTTCTCACTGGGTTCGGGTTTTTTTGCCATCCATAAGGGTGAATCCCATATCTCAGCCCGTTACAGGTAAACAAATGCACCTATTGTGCTTCAAATAAAATCTATCATAAAAGATACGGACTAATCTTATGAACCTACCAAAGTAAAATGCTAACAACAAAACTAGAACTACTTTCTAACTCTACCACAGATACGAATGTCCCACACGTCGTAGAAAACAAGTTGTTCCTCAGTTAAGTCATTAATATTATCCTCGTAACCATCATAACCATCATAGTCTTCATACTCAAAGATAATTACATCATTAGCTCCTCCACCAACACGATTCAGATTAGCCAGATATCGAGCCATGTCATCATGAATATCCTCTTCTTCATCATTATCCGAATTTTCAACTTTCTTTTTCATAGTAGGACTAGGTTCACATCCCAACGATTTTGCAGTTGCCTCCTTATTCATAGGTAGCGGCATCCCATTATCATCCAATAACACAAGCTTCCCATCAAGTATTTGACTTTCTAGTTTATTAATCCATTCAGCCAAAGATGTATTACTTCTAGTATTGTGTATCTTAATATATTAAATACATATGTTTGTTTGTTTAAAGTCTGACGTCTAACTACAGCTACATAAGTTACCAAATCTAATCATTTTCATCTTGAAGTCCAATTCAAAGAAAAGCGAATAGTACGATGTAATGCGGTCATATTGCGAACCCAATGCGAATTTGATATACATGACGTAGGCAAATGAAACACCAGTCGGTGCGATATGACAGAATTTGCGATCGATGTGCGAAGTATTACGATTTCATTACCCTTGTTTACAGTTACCGAAAAAACTATGTTCTATGTCAACCAACCTAAAGAATGTTCCAAAAAAACTCATATCAAATGTTAAACCGTGAGTTCTACTAAAAAGTTATTATAGAAAACTTTGTTCACTATAAGAAATTATACACTCAGGGTTCGTCAATAGAGCATGGTTATTCTATAGATTTCGTCATACTATACAAAAGGAAGTTGCGTTTTAGTCCAACAAGACGCGACTTTGGGAATAAAAAGTAATTGTGAACTACATGTTTGAAATACTTATGTTGATGACGTTTTTTTAATGGTAAAAAAAGTAACCCCGCGTTTTCTCCCTTTTTTGCCCATTTTTTGCCGATCGTACTATCATTCTTCTCCTCATAAATTATCAAACATGATATTCTAAGATACTTAACCGACTAATTTTTACATCGTGCTAACGAATCTAAACTGATTGCTTTAGTTTTTTTGACTGATTAGGGTTTTTTGGTTTTTAGGGATTGTTTAAAACTATTTTTATATCCTGTGATTATTGCTGCTACTTTGACCATCCATTATCTTTTGTATGCGTGATCGATACTGATCTTAAAACCCTTAACCAACGTGCATATCTATGTATCTTTTGGTTGGGGGGGGGGGGGGGTTACTAATGTTTGTTGGTACAATTATAATCGTGGTTAGGGTTTATGTAACAGTTGTTCGTTTTGGTTTAAGATACTCAAAATATGGAACCTAATTTATGTCTTTAATTTTGAATGTTTTGAGGGTCGACAAAGTTGTTTTTGATCATGTGTGGGTTATGAGAGAGAGGGATAAAAAGGGTGGGACGAACGGTGCAATGGGAGCAAGTTTAAGTGCTTTGAAAGTTGTAGGTAACGACGACCTTGTTGAAAAAATTCATGAATTCGAAAAGCAATTATTGGATGGAAAACTTGTGTATGTGGATGAGGATGGATTACTATAAAACCTAATGTTGATAATTGTCACACCCTCAAAATGTCGTAGCGGAATGGTAACCGAGAGCATGACTTCATAACACAAAGTCAAGAATATAAAAAAAGACCTCTATATGAGCCGCTTTAGAAAGATACACCACTAAATAAATTAAAACAACATAAGTTTTCAATGCAAAGGTTCTCAAGTTTCACTGCATAATAAATAGAGTTTTTAGAAAAGTATAGTCAAATGATGTACAAAGTCCATGTAGTAAAAGCTTCGTGAATGTGACCGCCAATGGCGACTCTATGTATAGACTCCATATATGCCAGACCAAGAAAATCTTAAGCACATGAGAAATACATTCTAAAAATGTCAAAATAACGTTGGTGAGTTCATATGTGTATGAATATGTAAATGTCAATGTGTGAACGACAAGATTTCCATGCATGACAATTATAACAAATACAATGCCAAAAAAATGTTACTATTGCACTAAAGTTCACACACTTGATTCATGCGACGAGGCGTGACCAGGTTTTGGATGCCTCTGCATCTTGTAGGCGACAATTGAGACACTCCGGACACCAGACAAACAATCATATTGTTGGTGTTTTAGAAGCAAAGTACCACTGCAATAGTGTCTTGGTGGTTTGGATTGCTTATTCAACTATTTATCAAATGTTCTCCAACCAAGAGATTGTGAGTTCAAGTCCCGTCAAGAACATGTGGATTGTAAATATTATGAGATTGTACTGTCAAGTATTTTGATTAAAAAAAAAAAAGTGCTTATTTGCTTACTATACGCTACTACGTACAATAAAGACTTAATAATAAGCAGGTTAAACACCCCCAAACGGGAACCTTTACAAGCTTTACACATTATAGCAAGTATACTAGAAAAGAATGCAGTTCATCTTATATTTTTATATTCGTCCATGGCCAAATATAACACATTGCACAGAATACCTTAAGGTAAGAACCATTATCTTTCTATCAAGAAACATACATTAAGTAACATTCCTATTTGTGGGTCAAAAATTTAAAATATGGAGTAAGAAAGGACTATAAGGACCACTTCAACTGACACAATACTTTTGGATTTGAATGTATAATAATAGGAGTTTGAAGATGATGAATGATCCATACTAAATATATAAAGTTGTGAAAAAAGGTACCTGCAACGGTTGTTGTAACGAGCCAGAAATGTAATGGTAAAATGCCGTATATTTTCAAACATTGTAAATTTCAACTCAAGAAAACTCGTAATAAGAGCGTCAATAGTAGTTGTAAACCACGAATTCCGTCATGATATTTTTGCTACAAGTCTTGATGCCGAAATTGGTAGCAACCCCAACAAGGCCATGCTAGCGGTGATCAAGCAAGATGCATGCCGAGACCTGTTACTACATGTTTTAACAGTTTATCCCAGAAAATATTTATAATAATCAAGATTACTTAATAATAACCGTAGACGATGAAAAAACCAAATTCAAATGGAAGGTCAAATAATAAGTTTTGGGTATGCAGTTTAACATGTTAAGGAAACTAAATGTTTTTACCTTGAAGTTTAGCAGCAGAAATGTGATGGTGGTTTAGTGGTAGGGTATGATGATCGTGACAATGGTTTTACCTTGAAGTTTTCTTAATAATGGACTGTTGCGGTGACTATGCATTCCGTGCCAATAGTGGACACAGAGTAATAAAATACACATACTGTTGTATCAGACCGAAAAATCAGGATTCAGGAGACTGTTGCCATATCATTCAATTAGAGCCATACAGGAGGAAAGATGAGTGGGGCAGGCGGGTTGGGTCAACCCATAGATACTTTTGTATATGTTTTCAATAATGTTTATAAATAAAATGATTATTGTTTACAAGTAAACATTAAACAGATCACCTTAATCTATATCTTTGAATGAAACAATCTAGGATGCTGCATGTGTTAAAACAGACTTGGTGCATTTAGGATGTTCTATGCATGAATATAATAGACATGGTGAAACTTTCAGCCCATTTGGCGCATCGACATTTGCCATGTTCCCAGTTCAGCTATTTCTCTTCATTTGACCCATATGTAATAAATCACAACCCAAATTGACCCATTTATGAGTAAATGAGTCAAAACACCTCTAAAATTAGCCCCCTTTCAAAAACCGATAGGGGTAGCAAGGGGAAAACAATGAAGAAGAAACTGCAGTTTCTTGCAATCTCCTTTTCATAAATTTGTTTAATTACTTCCAGAAAAACAAACGACGCAAGTGAAAGAACACCAACGGAATCCATATGGCCATATGGGTTTGCAAACTTATGAATGAATATACATCAAGAAATTAGCTGATACAAATCAAGAAGTACCTGTAACAAACTAATGATAGCAGTAGAAGCGTGTAAAGATAATGAGTGAGCATGGCTCATAAAACAACGTCAGGAGGAAACACTTGAGTATTCCCATGAGTCCATGACAATGTCGTCACTTTACTTAACATTAATAAATAATACAGTAATTAGTTATGTATAATTTATTGAAACGACACGGTCATCATCAAATAAAGCATAAACAATACTTAATGTCTTAATGTAAGAACAATTATGTCTCCATTAAGAAATACGGAGTATATAATAAGTAACATTTTATTAAGAACTACTCCCTACGTATATAATAAGTCCCTTATATTACTAACACTTTAAGAACACTTACAAAATGCATCAAGAGCAGTGCTAGACCATGACTTCGCCAAGGATTTTTTTCGCAGAAATCTTGACGCAGAAGTTGGTAGCAGGCCTAAAAATGCCACGGTAGCACTGATTACACTAGATGTGAGTTGGGACCTGCTATTAACATTTATTATAAATTTACTCCTTAAAAGTGTATAAAATCAAAATACTTAAGAGAAGGAAGATATCCCGATGTGCAGAAATAATGAACAAAAAATTATGATTAAAGGTCACTCTAATCTGAAATGGGTCATTTTCTTAGGCGAGTCAAAATTGGCAGGTTGGGTTGACCTGCAAACACTCTTTTGTCCACTTAAAACCAATATATATTACTTTTGTTAATATTACAAAAACTATATTATCACAAACAATCTGTATCTTTGAGCTAAAACAGTTTACGAGGTTGTATACATTAAAAACAGACTTTGTGGGTGCCTGCGGCCCCTTTGACAAGTTTGATCCATTTTACCCATTCCATGGTTTGATTTTCTTATCTCCCGTTTGAGATTATCAAACCCCAAATTGACCCATTCATAAGTAAACGGTTCGAAAATGCTAACCTATATAATAAGTAACAAAAAGACATGGTCCTTATTTTGGCTTGCATGCGTGCTTGTTTCTTTGTCTGTATGCGTTTATGTCTTTGCTCACTTATATGTTTTTTCTTTATATGCTTCCATTTATGTTAATGTCTCTCTTTCCTCACACACACCTTGCAGTTTGTCTGTTTACTTGCACACACACACTTGCCGGAGGACTTTCTGGAAGCAGTCCCTTTACCCTCGGGTATGGGTGACATCTCACTTTCCCCATACCTCGCCCTCACGGGATTGGGTATTGTTGTTGTTGTTGTTGTTGTTTGTCTCCAAATCAAAACAAATTTATAAACAATTATATTTATATGTTTCCACGTTACTTTCGAGATAAGGTCAATAAATTTTTAGCAGCAGAAACATAATGTTGGTTTTGTGGTAGGGTATCACAATGGAGGCAATAATTTTACCTTGAAATTCTCTCTATAATGGACTGTTTCTGCGATCCTGCATCTACTGCTAAAACTGGATAGAGTGCGATAAAATATGAAACCTGTATATCAGACCAAAATCTATAACAGGTTGAAACGGAAAAACATGTAAAGCGTGTGAGATATCTTGTAATAACCTTTTCAGGAATTTGTTTAAATATTTCCAATGACATATATGACCCAACTGAGTGCCCCATCTGTAGAGAAGATATAATGAAATTTGCTGCCAGAAGTGAGTTCATTTACCATAAAACTAAATTAAACCCAAGGAAATCAGCTATATACGCAATTAAACACACCACGATAAGAGGGACTTAAAGTGCTTGCATTTCCTGTTGGATATGATGAAATCTATCTAATGGAACAAGACACGAGTCACACGATATAACTTATGTCACTCATGCCCCTATGTATATATTACATGAAATGGTTATATGCTATGTTACTCGTAATATATGATGGAACATGCAAACTTGTAAAGACTCAAATAGTCGATTATTAGATTACTAAATACAACTTAAAAGCACAAAACACATCCAAAAACTATCTCGCGAGTGTAAAAATAAGGAAAATTACCTTATGATCAATTTGTTCCTGTAGCGTGAACAAGCTTTCTATGCTCCCAATCTTAATACAACACAAACAAATATCACATTAATGGCAAAGCTTAATAGTAAACTGATAACAAAGAGAAGAGCAGTCAAACTACATGCATGATCTTAAAATTCTAAAAAATCAAAGATGAAGTTAAACTTGACGAATTACAATAAACTTCGTGTAATGAAATTTAACAAGGAAATTGTTACCTGTTATAGATGCAGTCTCTCCGATTTGCTCATAAAGTGACTCCAAAAAATCAGTGTAAAATGAAATAACTCCTATAACAGTATGGTGTTATATATTACTTCCAAAATTAAGCAATGATGGTTTTAACTTGCCTCGCATTGCATTTTGGAATTTAATATCTGATAATAGTGTTTTGAAGTGGCGAATACTTGGTTTTTAGTGTTTGCACACGCAAATCGAAACACTGTTTAGAGAACTGCTTATTTCTTAGCTGCTTATCTCCTTCTGCATATAAGCAGAAGCATAAGCTGGAAAAAAATAAGCAATCCCAAGCACCCTTATAAACCCTTTTCCCGAAATCCAAAAAGCTAGTCTCAAGTATAATAGCAGCATTGTTTTTATATGCTCTGTAGTTTTTTTATTTCATAAATTCAATCTTGTACGTATATATATTAACTGTAGGCGTATAAAACAAATGTACGTGGATTACCAGGAATAAACAAAATATGTAATTTGTGATGCGTAGCATGAATCTCCACTATTTCATTCTTCCTACTGCTCTATCGAAAATCATAATCAAATATTGGAACTCATCAATAATCACACCATCAAAATTTATTCATACACTATATGAAAAATGCATGTGTCATATGAAGTGAAGTGAAATTTCATATACCCGTAAACATTGCAGAGTCTGAAAGTAGCATTGGAAATCAGTTGCAATTTTTCCTCATGACCCATTTCAGATATTAAAGAAATGTCTACGAAAACTTTTTACGTAGAACATGTCATATATCTAGCGATATTAACCCAAAACCCAACTGTTCAACACCTGTGTTAACAAGTATTGACAAACGTATGCTACATAATGTTGTTGGATAACAACTACAACTGGGCATTAGAAAATTGTTCATTATCATAGTAAAAACTAAGGCATTAGAAAGACTTTTTTCCCTGGTGTCTACTGAAACAATCTTCTCGGTACTTTTTTTTAACCATGGTTTCCGACCTTTTGACCGACTAACCCACGGGGTCTGAAGCCACTACCACAAAAATTCAAACCGGGTGAAGTCCTCCCTTTTCAGGAGGGAGCCATAACCACTTCAGGGTTGTTTGCACCTAGCAGGAATTGAACCTGCGACCTCACACATTTTAGTACGTGATGCTAGTCACAAGGCCTTTATCACTAGGCCACCCCTGAGTGGTTTTCTTAGAACAGTTTTTTGATGTAGTACCGAAGCACACAAGGTGCTGGCTAGGGTTCATCCACTATTCGAAGCTAAATATAGTAGTAAACTGGAACATAAGATAGAGTGTAACTGACGCACATTCTCAAATTTCATAATACTTTGATTAGAAACAGAAATAAAACAAAATAAAACAACTATGAAATGAGAACTTTTTTGAAAGGAATTACTTCTCCATGTCAATGTTCATATTCCGCGATGTTGACGTTATCTTCGTCTTCAGATAATGTGAAGTAGATTAGGCAATCTCCGTGATCAAGTAAAAGCAGTGTTTCCGTGTAAGAACTCACAAAAAAAGATGATCTTTTTGAAGAAATCCCAATATAACGGATGCGTCTTGAGTCAGGCTTATAAACATAAAGATGATTCTGATCAGCTGCTTTCACATGGTTCATAATCTCTGAAACTAAAAATATAGGTTCACCGCTGTTTCTAAATTCAAGTACACTTATATTATCACTTATGTTAACTTGTTCAAAAATAAAAATATCACTTATGTTAAACTTAATAGGTACAGTATATCTTTTGAAATGATTTTTGAACACCATTCTCCATAATCCATACATCAAAATATGGTACAAACTCATCAAAATCGCATTTAAGCTCAACAAGAGACTCCTTTAGCTTATATCCACAACTCGATGACATAGTTAAGTTCTCTAACATCAGGAAAGTGTATTTCTGTAAATTCTTCACTTATCAAATGATTCTCTAATAACTCCACGGCGTAATGCAGGCCAATAAATAAATCTGTCTATTACTACCTGATTAAAGCTTAATGCAATAGTTCCTCGAGGCAAATTGATAGATAGACTTGTCCAAGCTCCTAAGCTTACCCTAAAGACCTCGACTTGCCAAGTTGTGTCCGGCAAAACCCATGGAATGGAAACTATAACAATCTTAGGGTCAAGAGTGTGAGGACACCAATATTTATTAATGATTTCAAGTGACAATGCAAATGCAGATGAAAAAGGCAAAACTGTTCAATTAGCAGTAAAATATCAATATATGCGTTATTCCTACTAGTTTTTCAAAAAAATAAAACAATGTATGTATGAGATATTCAAAATATAAAAGTACTTTAATAGGACTGATCAATCTGTATAAAACAGCTCACGTGTTGTTGAGTCCGATTGCGACTATGGGTGTAAACAAGTCGAACTCACACCGGATAATGTTCAAGTTTGACAATTTTAAGTTAGTAAAGCTCAGTTTGTGAGTTATTTATAAGGCTCGAAATATGGTTTTGTTGATCACGGTTCCAAAGGATTCAGACATTTACATTGTTGTTAAAACATCAAAATATGGTTTTGTTGATCACGGTTGCTACGTGACGAGCCACCCACACTAAACTGGCGTTCAGGAAAAAACATGGGTATGACCCTCTCTTTCAATTTCTGCAATTGCATCTGGCACCTGCTTCACTATCTGATAACACAAAATTACAAAAAGGAACGAGTATTAACTAAATTATCTAACCAAAAGAGTTAGTTTTTACTTTTTAGTCTCAGTTGCGCGATGGTGAAACCAGTAACCTAATAACCGAAACTTTAAGGGTTTATGACCTAAATTAGTAAATTCTATAAAATATTGTCTTTTGTTGGTTGAACTTTTATTTATTTATTTATATTGTTTGTGTATGGTTATTGGTGTTAAGTGGTTCGGGGTTGGGTCGAGGCTAAAAATAACATATCCGACCCTACTAGTTTTCTGGTTGACACAAAACTTATGATTATGAAATGACATGTGGTGAGTTACTCTTATGGGAGTTCATTTGTACAATTTTTTTTTCTTTTTTTTTATTTTTTATTTTATTTTATTTTATTTTTAAATTATGAAATCACTTCCCTTACTCGTTGTCGTTTTCCCCATTTTTCATACTCAAATGTTAGCGTGTTTTGACTTCTTTCTTCTTGCTAATTTGTCTCATAATCGGGGCGCATTTATATAACTTATGCCATGCTACATATGTTAACGTAGCATTTACTTCTGCCTAGTCAAACTCTTTTCTCTTTCATAATTCCATATTATTATGTTTGACATTAATAAAGATATTTGACCAATTATAGTATTGAAACTACAATGCAGCAGTGAGAGCCTCTTTATGACAAGAAACCGTGCAAATCTACACATCGACTACAAAACCGGGTTCGTCATGAAACCTGATGCAAATTCCTTTGACATTATTAGGATTGACTTCGATATCAAATTATATGAATTCAGCTCCTCCAAGATAGCCTGGCAATTGGAATTTTCAAGATTATTCGCACTGCCTCTGCGAAAACAAAAGTCATATCAAGAGCGTGTTACATGCCGGGTTCTATATTGTCACGATGAAGATATGTTTGTAAACATATGTATAGTAAGAGGTTAAGTGTCACAGATTTTCCAAATGGACTAACCCCAAACAAGACAATATGGAATAGGGTAATCAATACAAAAAGGAACAACATATCGGGGCATGAAGCTGAACTTGAAAATACGGGTATGTGTGAAGGCAAGTTCGAGGACATTAAAGCTACAATTCTGCATATCAAGGTTGAGGATAAACGTGATGTGACATGCCAAATTATTACTATATTGTGGTTCAAGAGGCAAATATGTCAGGACTGCCTTGAACTTGCCTTGATCTACAAAATTGTAACTTCAATGTCCTAGAACAGCCTTCACACATACCCGTATTTTCAAGTTCAGCTTTCATTCCCTTATATGTTGATCCTTTTTGTATTGATTACCCTATTCTAAATTGTGTTGTTTGGGGTTAGTCCATTTGGAAATTTGTGACACTTAACCTCTTACATATGTTTACGAACACATCTTCATCGTGACAATGTAGAACCCGACTTGGAACATGCTCTTGATATGGCTTGGATTTTGTTTCCGCACGGAGCAGTGCGAATAATCTTAAAAATTCTAATTGCCAGACTATCTTGGAGGTGTAAATTCATATAATTTGATATCGAAATGAATCCTAATATTGTCAAAGGAATTTGCATCGGATTTCATGATGAACCTGGTTTCGTTGTCGATGTGTAGATTTGCAAGGTTTCTTGTCATAACGAGGCTCTCACTGCTACATTGTAGTTTCGAATCTATAATTGGTCATATATCTTCATTCATGTCAAACGTAATAATCTTGAATTAAGAAAGAGAAAGGAGTTTAATGTGACATAAGTAAATGCTACGTTAACATATGTAGCGTGGCATAAGTTATATACAAACTCGACACAATTGTGAGACAAATTAGCAAGAAGAAAGAAGTCAAAACACACTAATATTTGAGTATGAAAAATCGGGAAAATGATAACGAGTAAGGGAAGTGATTTCATAAAAACAAAATGTGTGCAAACAAACTCCCGAAAGAGTATAAATTACCACATGTCATTTCATAATCATAAGTTTTGTGTGAATAATCTTATTCGGGTCAACTTGAATAGCCCGAAAGCTAAATAGGGTCTGGTATGTTCCCTCGACCCGCTTAACACCCCTAACCATAAACCAAAAAAAAGTTCAACTAACAAAAGACAATATTTTATAGAATTTGCTAATTTATGACATAAACCCTTAAAATTTCGGTTATTAGGTTAACGGTTTCACAATCGCGCAATTGAGACTAAAAAGTAAAAACTAACTTTTTTGGTTAACCAGAACGAAGCAAAAGAATCCGTTGAGTTAACCTAGAATTCATTATGACAAAAATTGGTTTCGAGGATATTGGCAATACATGAAACCACTTCCCTTACTTGTTATCATTTCAAAGTAACTTCTTTGGAATCAACATGAGACCAGGATGATCATTTTAATGAAGAAACAATGGATGGTTCACTATCAAGAAGAACTGAGCCATATTGATGATTTTGAATATAGTTGATTGTTGAAAATTCTTGTTCAATGCTAATTTTGAGTGGATCTTGATGGATTTGATGATGATTTGATTGAGTTTTGATGGAATTTGTGAGTGTTGACGTCTAAAATTGAAGAAAATTGTTAGTTAACAATGGTAGAAATGTGATGGTTGAGTTTGTTAGAAAGTTTGTTATGTTAGTTATTTTGTGGTGGTGAAAGTTTGTTGTGGTGGAGAACCATGATGGTTGTGATATTACTAAAATGAGTTCTGAATATTGTAGTGTATCAAGAAGATGCGACGGAAGTGAAGTGAGATTTTTTGACTCGTAGTTTTCTTTGAACATTTTATGGTCGTAGTCGAATAAAGTTTTTTTTAATCAATTTCCACCAAATACCCCACAACTTCATTAATTCCAAATTTAGACTTGTGCGACCGTGCGACATAACTACAATTTTGACAACTCTAAACGCTCTTTTGAAACATTAAAAAAACAAACACTATCCAAAATATATGTGTCGTCGACGTTTTACCTTATCATGCATGTGTAATGTACACCAGTGTTCATCATCGCCATATAAGAATGCAATCCTGTCTCGCTTTTTTCTAACAAATTCCGAATCTGGTACATTTACAAGCTACAAGAGAAAGATTATAATAAGAAATTATGAATACAGTATAAATTCAATGACAGATTTTATGTGATTCAAGATAAACAATATACATTTTTTTTTTGAACAGCTATTTTATTAAAACACTAGCAAGACGCTAGGAAACTACAAATTTACAAGATATGGATTTTTTAACCAATCAACCCAACTAAAAGAGGCCTTACAACGAGACGAAATCCAAGAAAAGAATTTAATACTACATCATCGAAAATCTTCTCTTTAGTGCTAATCTCCTTGCCAAAAACACATCTATTCCGGAAAGACCAAATATACCACCAAGCTCCATAACAAACGCCTTCCAACACCTTTAACAAATACATGATGTACGTAATAACGATTTTTATATCCTTTAACAAATACACAACAAGTAACATTCCATTTAGATACATACGATAAGTGTGTTATCCTCTTATGCAACTAACCCATATAATTAACTCTCCTAGAAATAATTTCCATATCAAATAAACTATAATTCACCTTTAAAACACTTGTACAAAGAGCATCAAGAGCAGTAGTGGACCACGACTTCCCCAATAAATTTTTGGCAAGAAATTTTGATGCCGAAATTGGTAGCAACCCTAACAAAGCAACCATAGCACCGATCACACCAGATGCAAGTCGGGACTAGCTATTTGATCGAGGTCGTCGACTCTATCAAAAAATAACCTTACATAACCTACTTTAGAATAGGGATCGTATCCATGAGGAGCTTATAGATAACTCTATAATTCCTATTTAAGTAGACGAAAAACAGTAAATTCTTTAATTGTGAAAAATTAATTATGGCTACTATACTAATTTAAACTATAAAAACTATTAAAACTTAAATTAACGCAAGCAATAATATTGTAAAACTTATGGATTAAAGACACAATCACTTCTGGTTTCACGTTTGATCACAATATATTTTATATATTTGTTTCGGTTGCTCGAGTTTCATAGACAAAATCTAGTACTAATTAATAATTAATTATGGGCACGGAATATAACTTGGTTGGCAGGGTCAGGGCCTTTCTCGCTGGGCGAGCGCATCCGATTCTAAAGTCCTTTCCTAAACCACTTCCCGTTCAGTTGCTGAAAGATAGAGAGAAGGCTTTCAGGCCTTTCGATACAATCAAATAGAAAGCCCCAAGGGCGTCATATTCTAGGAGCCCAAACTATGTGATTGAATAAATCCTCCTCTATCTGTTGCCGGTCGAGGGCTCCTTCTCCTTCCACCTCTTCAAACTCCGATTCGAGGCCCAACCCATATTATAATATATGGGCACTTTTTATTTTTTTCATGGCGGGCCTAATTTTTTTTGACGTTCTCGGCACCGCCCTTGATTGGCACCAATCGTTTCATATGTCACTTGGATCGATTCGGCACGAACGGGACAACCACAATAATATACGTCTTACAACTATCAAATTAATTTTATAGCACAATGATAGAAAAACATAACATATGCATCAAGATCAAATCAACATCAAGTGTTCATAACTCTAAAATTGTTCAAACAAATAAAAAGTGAAGTACAAAAGATCATACCCTAATCACGATTGTGATCGTGGGATGTTTACTTGAACATCACCTTAGTTCACATCATCTTCCTTTTGTTGAGCAGCTACATATATAAAAAAATACGTCGGTTGGAATCACCTAGGTCCTCGTCGTATGGGTTCCTCCTCTGTGAATGAATGGGACAATATATATTCTTTCTCTTTGTGTGATGTCCAAGCCAATTTACAATTTCTTGGGCTTCCTCTTTTTGTCGTGTAAAGCCAAAGCCCACAAAACCAACTAATAGCCAACTTATTATATGTACTTCCTTTTGTCACGAATTGTGTTTCCAAACAGAAATAACCACAAATAAACTTAAGAATTTCATGCATTTAATTATTTAAACATAAAGATCTTCTTTTCTTTCTTCGTTGTCCTTTTGAATCAACTAAACGGAGTTCGGGAAAATAATGCAACAACATTCAAATCTTTTATGTCTTTATTTTAAGCTTGTAATATCTATCGTTCAAATTTATCTCAACTTCGAGAGCTTGCAGTTCCTGTTGGATGAAATTTATCTGAGGGAACAAAGAAAAGTGATCAATCATGTCACTAACGACTTATTGAAAAAAGTTGAAGTTCAATAAAGAAAAGTTAAAAGAAGACAAACAAATAGTAACACGGATTTAAAGTACGACTACATACTAAATAAAATGGTATCTGGACATCATTAAAGTCCTATAATGATCGAAAAATGAAGAATAAAGATAGACCAATATTGGAGAGAAATTAAATGCCAAAAATAAGAAAGTTTCTAGGAAACATATATCATGCAAATGAAATCATAGAAATCAATCAAACCAAAATACAATTACTTCCACATACATGAGCTTGAAATCCTATTAAAAATAGTTAAACCACACAAATATTACACCATCTGACATTAATACATATTTTAACACAATAACACAAACTAAAACATTACATTGTAGAATGATGTTAGTAGCACTTGAAAATAAAGTCTACAACTTCTACTACACCTGGCTATTAAACAACACAAGTGCACATAATGTAGTCATTTTTTAAGTGCTAATAACATCACATACATAATAGCTGCTAAACTAGACTAAACCCTATTCTGATTTGTTACACTTTTAACAAAATCATAATTTATACCTACACAAATATATAAGAGTTAATTGACTATATAGGTTTTTCACATCCATTTCTTTTATCTGGCTGTGTACTTTACTAATTTATATGTAATCATATAACTAAACTTTTATGTGACCGGTTTAACATGTCAGTTCAACAGTGACGAACTTTCCGTCACTATACATATGATAACTGATCTTGTTTAACCGGTTATATATAAAGTTTAGTGATTAAGAACTATATATACCAAGGTTGCCTTAATAAGGATTATTATTCTCATGATAGTGTTGCATGTGTTTGAAAGACAAAACATTGTTCCATATCTCAGTAAAAGCCTTGATAATAATCCCATGATAATAAGGTGAATTCAGCTGTAGAAAACAGTTAAGCAACTCCCTTAAATCATCTTGACCATAAATCTCTTTCTCCATAATCATTTGCAACATTGATTCTCTGAAATCAACATAAGGGTCATCAGAGTCTTTCTCAACTGCTAAACTGTTGCCACCTATACGACCAAACCCTTGTACGGCTCTTAAGCTTCTTACTTCTGAGTCATCAACTGTGGACTCAGATATGTTTGGAGAGAATGTGGTGGTTGTGGTGTTGGACGTTGTCCATGAAGTTGAGGCTGAGGAATGGTGGTGGTGGTGGTGACGGCGGCGCGTGTGGTGGTTGTTTGAGTTGTATTTGATTGGTTTTGGGTGGAAGAGTTTGGAGAGCTTGATTCTGCGGCAGCTGCTGCCACAGCCCACGGCGACTGCGGTGGTGTTGAGGATGAGTTTTTTCTTGATGGTTGGCATTGTGTGTGTTTTTTAGGGATTAAAGAAGTGAGAGTTGTTCTGCATATAAGTTGTTTTTTTATACTACAAGTATGTGTATGATGTGTGATACTATATGATAAAGTTAGAGTAAATTACATAAATGCTCACTATAATTTGTCTGTTTTTTCACATTTAGTCACTGAATACTTTTTTTGACACACATGGTTACTGAAGTTTCAAATCGTTAAAGATTCAGTCCATTTCGTTACATAAATAGTCATTGAAGTTTCAAACCATAGTGACCATTTATGTAGCGAAATTGAAACCTTAATTACTGAATCTGTAACGATTTGAAACTTCAGTGATCATGTATGTAAAAAAAAAAAGTTCAGTGACTAAATGTGAAAAAATGAACAAACCACGATAACAATTTGTGTAATTTACTCGTAAAGTTACAGTACCTAGCTTTATGGTTTGGTGACAGTCTAACGCCAAGGATTGATAGATTATACTTTCTCGTCTTAAACTTATTGTTTCATAATTAAAAAAATAAAAAATAAATAAAAACACGATATTGTTTTTTCTTCTGTACCTTTTAAAAGAATGACATTTTATCATTAACTAGTTTTTTAAGGTCTGTAATAATAATTTCAAGCCATAGTATATGGTAAAATCTATCGAACTCTTCTATTTATTTTTTGTAGTAGATAATTAAATTATGTAATTTAAAAAAAGAATGTTGACTATTAATTTAAAATGCAAGGAGTAGTTTTTAAGTAAATTGTAAAAACCGTTTTATTTTCAATTTTTACAACTTCGAAAATATAGATGAAGATTTGCGGTAACTTTAGCGTGTGAGTTCGTTTGTGTCTTGAGCATACGTGAAACTTTGAAATGGCATACGCAATCCTTAGGAAGACGATTATGCACACAAAGTTTTTTGCATAAATTGTGTTAGCACTTTTGAAGGTGTTACAACTGCGAGTCTGCGACTACATTCAAAAAAACAGTTTTTACAATTTACTCTAGTTTTCTCTTATAAAATGGTATCTTAAAGGGGAGTTAATAAAAAGTAACACACTTCATTTTGTTTCTGTTTAGGGTAAGAAACTTAAGTTCTTTTCCTTATACTCCATTGTGGATAATCAGCTTTTAATTAATTTATGCTTTAAAGAAACTAAATTAAAACCTTTTTTATGTTCAAGGAAAGTTGGTGTGGTGCAAAACTATAGCCATACTTGCTTTTTTGGTGTAAATTTGCTATTAATATACTTCTAGTTTCTTACAACTAATGAAAACAGAAACAAATTCAAAGTTTATTTCTTTTTAGCAGATACAAAGATTAATACTACCCTTTATAGAAATTTGGCAAATGTTTATTTGCAATGAAAATATTAAACATTTAATATGATACTTCTATCTTTCTTTGCTTAATATAAGTGGAGAACTGATTGCTACGCTTTTCATAAAATACAAGAGTACAAGACTCGTAAGTAAAAGACTTTGAAGAGTCAACTACGATTTAGTATATACATAAATCGACACCATAAACACAAAACCATACGATAGGTTAACGTATAAATATACTGCAACTTAATCGAATAAAAACCAAAAGGTTTACTTCTATACGATAGGTTAATAGAAGTTGTCAAAAGAAAATTACAGAAGCAAGCTAGCATGGCAATTCTTTTATTATAGTACTAGTATGATTTTTCATATTCTATTAGCGTTTGATTATTAAAATGCATTTACTATTTAGGAAGTGTTGCTTAAAGTTTGGTTTAGGGATATGATTAAAACTTGAATCATTAGAGTTACTATATCAATTAGACAAAGGTCAATGTTAATGAATCTACAATTTTCCACAAGTAAAGTAATTTACAAATTTAGTCAAGTACATCATACAATTAAGTCATTGGTCATTTTACTTAATTTGATTTAATAACGATGTGAACATTTTTCTAACTTAGAAAGCTAGTACCCATCGGACTTGATGTATTTTTTTAGTACTTGTTAAACTTCCCCTTTGATTTAATAAGAAAATCATTGTCTAAAATAAAATACATTTAAAGAAAAATATTTCCATTTTTGGTTTTGCTACATGAAAACAACTGTTACAGAACATATAATAAAATTAAAAGCCTTGATTAATGTAGCATTTAAGTTATTTATGACCCAAAGAGTAATTAATTTAGCATTAAAATTCTGAATTTTTTATTTGAGTGAAATTGAGGAGCAGAATATAATATTTCAAATGCTGCCAAAAAATCTTAAAAAATAATAATAAGGTATAATTGGAAGAGTTTGGAAGCTGGCATGCCAGTAAGTCATTTATCTTTGGGATTAATTAAAAAAATTGTTTATGTAATTGTTGATACATAAAAATAATTAAAAGAACCCATATAAACCGGCTAGTTTAACTCCAATGGATCCCAGATCCCACTGGATAACATCAATTTCATACACTCCATTTATTTTCTACTCTAAACATAAGAGCCGTTTGTCGATTATATATTTTTAAAAACACTCAAAACTATATTATATGAGTGGAATTTCCAGTGTTTTTCTTAGTATAGGTAATCTCTAAGTAACCAAATTATTTGTTTAATGGAAATCCTGAAAATGTGTTGAAAAGAAACTATTGGTATTGTTTAGAACATTGTGTACCAAGATAAATGACCACACATAATATCATAAGAACCCGAAAAAGCATGTTCATTAGCAGCGGAAGATGGCCAAAAAAGTTCCAAAAACAGGCGTATAAGATGGCTTCTTACTATCGAAATCAGTCAAAGAAAGACATTTTTAGCTTAATAAACAAGTTTACGAAATTACGGTTACCCACCAAAACGTTTTCACTAGATCAAGAACTTTATTCACTCATGATCTTCATGTTCAGAAATGTAAAACAATAGATATTAAGGGGGTGCGTTTAGTTGAGGGAAAACACTCTTCTTTTCTATAAAATGTTTCGTGAAAAACAAGGAAAACAGAGATTGCGTTCAAATTAGTGTTTTCCAATAAAATTCTCTACAAAACGCAAAATTTCTATTTCCAACTTTAATACACAAAACTACAAAACATTCTTTTTTTTGTTTTCAACTATTTTCCTTTAAAATACCCCAATCCGTTTTCGTTCAATTTCTAGCGTTTTTGGGCGATTTTTTATATTTTTTTCTGTTTTTTTTACGTTTTCGTCTATTTTTTTATGTTTTCGTCCGTTTTTTACGTTTTCGTCAGACTTTTTACTTTTTCGTCCGATTTTTTACGTTTTCGTCTGTTTTTTTACGATTTCGTCCATTTTTTACGTTTTCGTCCTATTTTTTACGCTTGGGTAGATTTTTTACGCTTTGGTCAGATTTTTTACGTTTTGGTCAGTTTTTTACGTTTTCCTCCGATTTTTTACGTTTTTATCTGACTTTTACGTTTTCGTCCGATTTTTTATGTTTTCGTCACATTTTTTACTTTTTCGTCCGGTTTTTTACGTTTTTGTCAGTTTCTTTTACGTTTTCGTCAGTTTTTCTAAGTTTTCGTCGGTTTTTTTACGTTTTTGTTTGATATTTCACGTTTTCGTCTGGTTTTTTTAACGTTTTTGTCTTATTTTTTACTTTTTTGTCCGATTTTTTACGTTTTCGTCTTTTTTACATTTTTTTATGTTTTCCTTCGATTTTTTACGGTTTGGTCAGATTTTTTACGTTTTGGTCAGATTTTTACGATTTCCTCTGTTTTTTTTACGTTTTCGACCGATTTTTTACGTTTTCGTCCGATTTTTTACGTTTTCGCCAGTTTTTTTTACGTTTTCATCAGATTTTTTATGCTTTCGTCAGTTTTTTTAGGTTTTCTTCTGATTTTTCATGTTTTTGTCTGGTTTTTTACGTTTTTGTCTTATTTTTTACGTTTTCGTCCGATTTTTTATGTTTTCGTCAGATTTTTTTTATTGTCTTTTCTGTTTCTTTCGGCTTTCGTTTGATTTTTTTACGTTTTTGTACGTTTACTTACACTGTCGTCCATTTTTGTCTATTTTTTTACGTTTTCGTCGGATTTTTTTTATATTTTCGTTCATTTTCTTACGTTTTCGCTTGTTTTATTATTTTTCTTACATTATTGTCCTTTCTTTTGTGTTTTATTTATGTTTTCGTCCATTTTTTACGTTTACTTACATTTATTTATATTTTCGTCTGTTTTTTACATTTTCGTTTAGGTTTGGGTTATTCTAAAAAGTGTCTTATAATAAAAAGTGTAAAAAGTGTCTAATGCAGTAACTTTATAACTGAGTTGCAGTTCGATAATTGTGATGCAGTTTGATAATTGTGATGCACTAATTTTGATGCAGTAATGTTTATAACTGCAATGCACCTTCACAAGATTTCAATTACTGCATCTCAGTTATAAAGTTACTGCATCAGACACTTTTTACACTTTTTATTATAAGACATTTTTTAGAATAACCCCAATATATATATATATATATATATATATATATATATATATATATATATATATATATATATATATATATATACACGGGCATGACTTGTAAATATTCTTTGGATTGTATTAGGTCATGGAAAATATTGCATATATACAATTTAATTATATTTATAATAGGATTATTGTTATTATTATTATTATTATTATTATTATTATTATTGTTAATACAAATAATGTCAAAAATGTTATTCGCATTATTCGGTCTTCTCGTGTTTTGATAATCACAATATATAAAGACATGTTACGTAAAGTTACGGTTTATAAGTTTTTAATCGAGGAAACTCGTTTCTTCTACGTAGCTGCTTCAACATCACTTCAGGTATGAACAAACTTTATGCCCTCATTTGTTAAGTGATCAAATAATTTTATTTTCACCTAAACTTACATTTTTAAGTTTGACAAAACATTTTCACAAAAGTATTTTTGTGGTTTTAAAGAAATGTTTTATTAAGAAAATAAATTCAAATTCAAACTTTATAACAGCTAGTTTTCCCCCCAAATCAGTTCAGCCTAAACCAGATAAGTTTCACCTCGTCAAGACAAAAAGGGAGCGTTTTGTCGTGGCGGTCCCTTAAATAGGTCGACGGTCCATTAGTGATAAAGGACCGTCTGGCATTTACGGGACCGTCCCTCTCCCTCCTGTCGCCTATAAATACTGAACTGTTACACTTCATAAAACAGACTTTCACACACCCAAAACTTTCTGGTCTTTGTTCATTTTATTCTTTGATCACTATAACATGTCGATATATGTTTATAAGTGATTTCTTCTTCTGTCAACTGCAAGAGAAGAACTCTCGACAACTATGAAGATTCGAGATGTTATAGGTGTCCACACACAAACGTAACAAGTGTTACGGTGATAGGTTATGTATATTATGTCATTGTTTTCCGACTTGTGTGTGAGTCGAGGATGGGAATATTTGTGTGAACTTGGATGGTGATGTAGTTCCAAGTATTATATTTGTGTGAGCTTGGATGGTGATGTAGATCCAAGAAGTCTTGTAACTAGATTAGTTCATGTATTTGATGTGAGGAGAGTGATGTCCTAAAGTGTAGGTTATGACTTGTTGAGTCATTATGTGGAGACTTGGATTGGGTGATGATCAAGTGTGTCAAGTGTGTGAAGGCTTGATTCTAGTGAAGAATTAAGTGAGTCATGTGTGTGAATGTTTGGTTCGGGTGAAGAACCAAGTATGTCAAATAAGTGGAGGCTTGGATCGGGTGAAGATACAATTTGGACAATAGTGCTTGTTCGTGTGGCCACGTGAGCCTTGGAATAGATTGGTTCTAGCTATGATTAGAACTCGACATTATGCTTAGTGTCGTTAAGCCTTGTGTAAGCATGTGTACGGATTGCTCCGCCTGAAGGAGTGTCTGGATATAGTGATTGGTAACTCTCGAGTGTGGTACTCGGGGAGTGGAGTAGGAAGGAGAGTGAGCTTTGTGCCGAAACACTATAAATCGCCGCGTCTCTTGGTTGTGTTCTTTTTTTACTCTTTACTTTACTTGTTTATTTGTGTATGCTAATTACTAAATTAATATCACATAACTAGTAGAATTCAACAAGTTTGTAAATGAAAAATAACCGGACTTAAAACGGCGAAACGCTTTAGAAAATTAAAAAGAAGCGGTGAAACTATTCAACCCCCCTTCTAGTTTCTACAATTGGTATCAGAGTTTCGTTTATCAAGATCTTTAAAGTATATTGTACTTTAAAACCTGAATCGATCTATGGAATCAAAATGATATTTAGAAGGACTTTATTTGAATGAGCCACCATTTTTCGAAAATGAAAATTTTGTCATTTGGAAAAATGAATTTGAAAGTTATGTGAAATCAATAGTTCATAATCTTTGGCATGTCATTTTAATTGATGATTTATAATCAATAAAAGGAAGCCTTGCTAATAAGTTTTTCATAAGTATCTTGTGTGAAATATTTGAAGCAAAAAAATTTAATTTATGAATCTTTGCCGAAAGTTGAGTTTGATAAAACAATTTTATGTCAAATGGAAAATGGCATTTGGTAAAATGGTTTACACATTCATCAAGGAAATGTTCAAGCCAAAAGATGATGAAAATGTGATATTATAAAAACACTTAGTTTAAGTGCAATCATATACTACTAGTTTGAATGTCTTCATTTTAGGTATGTTGCCGACAAGAATTTCTTAAGCAACCTAGTTGGTGTACTAATCTACTTGCTTTGATGTGATGACAATTAAGAAGACTATGTGCGGTTTAATGTGCAATGTGGATAGCTAGCTAAGAATACAATACGCGCCTTAAGTATGTAGACAACCTAATGGTTATCTCACCAAGCCGATTGCATAACTAATCATATGGACATATTGCCAAGTAAGTATCATCTAGTCTTGCATCACCAACAACACATGTTTTGGTTATGTACTAATAAGGATAGCTAAAGGCCAAGGTAAGTCTTCTTACTAATCTTGACTATTATGTTTGCTATTTGATTGTTTGCTATATGTTCATGTAACTATATGATTAGAGATTACTTGCTTGCATGCTAGATAAACTATGTGTGCAAATATGTACTAGATGCTTTGTGTGGTTTAGACGCTCTGTCTAAATGCTTATCCTTCTTTGGATTCAAGCAAATTATTTGTAAAAACAATGGTCTTACCACAACCATTGTTTATAGCAAATTTCGCGTCAATAAATCACTATAGACGATGCACACTTGCTTCTCTCTCTATTTGCTCTCTAGTTCTCGTCTATGACGTTTCTTGAAACTTACTTGATTGACTTCTAGCTTCCTCGATGCAAATCTCATCCTTAAATCTCATTCTCTCTTTTCTTCTGTTTTGACTCAAAATCCACTCCTTAATCAAGCATATCGAGTCTGTCACTCTTCTTATGTCTCAATTCCACTCCATACCCATTCCTTAGCCTACTCGTGCGTATTGAGTCATTTTCGTGTCTTAAAATTCGAAGTGTTATGTTTTAAAACCATCTAAAACCAAAGACTTTTCATTAAGACCAAAACACCAAAAATCGTCCAAAAACCATGCTACTGGCTACGGTACCCAAATGATCGGCGGTCCCAAATTGATAAGGGACCGTATGTGATTTTTTAAGCAAAACACGTTTCTCATTCTATAAATACCAGTAAAACATATCACCACTTAGTTTGACTGCTGTGTTGCTGAGAAACATGATTAAGTCTTCACCCATTACACTAAGATTTTGATCCAAGGTTTCAAGCGCATAATCACCAACTACTCTTACATATTTGTCATCAATTGTAAGTAAAACTCGTCCAATTCTTCCTTTAAGATAAACAATTAGAATTTATTATAAAATTGAAATTGGGGATCTTAAATAATTTTTCTAAGTTAAGAACAATTAAGATCTAAACTCAATAATAGATCAATAGTAGCATTATTTAGTACAATAATAAGTCAATTGAAATGATCTCTTGTTTACAAGGTATAAACATGATAATTTACAAGGTAGAAAGATATCATTAACATGAGTTCTTAAATATATTCTTGTACTTCACATTGGTTAATACATGTCAAAAACATTAGTTCTATGTGATAATCAAAACAAATTCTAAGAAAGATAAAACTCTAACAATAACTTTGTGATTCTTTCTTTCATAGGAAACAAAATGTCACACATATATGATTTTGATCATCTTAACACCGACTCTTATACTCCTAGAATTTCTCTTGAAGCAACCACTCCGGGAAGTCATATTCGTCCCTATGTGAATGTTGAGACTCGCCGCTTTCATGAGGGACGAATAGTTGATCCCTTCTTAGCCTATCACATAGACATTAATACCACCTTTCGTGCTATAGGATTCGATTGCTTGTTCAACATCAATGAGAAAATTTGTCCTCGCTTTGTGTTAGAATTCTTTCGACAAGTTGAACTCGTACGTAACGAGGATCAATCTTTGTCACTTTGGTTTTGGATTAGGAACTTCAAATTTGTCCTTACTCTTGACCAATTTGCTCAAATTCTTCGTATTCCCAATCATGGGCAATGTGCCTACTCTGAAGATTGGTGTCTCGAATCACTTTTTAACTATAGAGAAGAAAATAGTCCCTATTGCTCCTACATACCTCGCCCTTGTGAAATTACCAAACTTCTTCGCACTAATAGGAACTTCCCTTACCTTGATCAACCAAAAATTCATATGATAGAGGTTCATGATGAACTGATTCCTTGGGTTGTCATCCTAAAAGAGAACACTCTTGGTCTCAAAGGGATTCATGAGCAAATTTCGGCGTGCTGTGCTCACATGATGTACTGTCTCCACACCCAACAACCATATAATCTTGCCTATCACTTCGCTAAGCGAATTGTACATCTCAAGGGGAATCAAACTAAATTGATACCCTACGGGATGTTCCTTACTCGTCTCTATCACTACATGATGAACTTTAATCCCCATCTCCGTGGTCCTCAGTACTCTCTCTTTGATCCTGTCATGGAACCCATCAATGATCTCCATATCTCCTCTATCTTTATCTCCTCAGCATCTGTTGACTATGACATCTATAATGATCCCACACTCGAGATTGAGGAACAAGCTAGAGTCAAGAAAGTCATGCAACAAGAACCTATCACAAACAGCATTGACAAGGATGTACCATGATGATTTATTATGAAGAACTTAATTACTATGCTACCTATGTACTCGTATCATTAGGATTTGTTAACTCTTGATTGCTGTTATTCATTAATGCTTGTTTAAACCTGACCTTAATTTGCATGATTGTGTAGCACTATTATCTTACAATTCAGTTCCACTATTGTTTTGAATGAGTGTTGCTATGTGTTGTTTGCAGAAATGAGAAACTGGGCAAAATTCTGCGAACCCACTGCCGGCGGTCCCTTATTGATCTGGCGGCCCTCCAGTGATAAGGGACCGTCTAAGGTTTAAAGGACCGTCCTTGTGGGATCACGGATTTTTGCACTATTTTCTTCATTCGTGCAATCCTAAACCTATTGCATGATTATCACCACCTTACCATGTTTAGATAAACATTTATAAGTGCTTAAAATCTCCTAATGCATGCTTTGCCCAAACCACAACCATGCTTGATTATTTAAACCTTCCTCATCACCCTCAACCTCATCACAATCATCTTTCAATCCAACCTCATCACCTACAATGGCCTCATCCTCCACTTCCTTGCCAACAACAAACAAAGAACCCACAACACAACCATCAAACAAAAGGCCTAAGCTTAAAATCATTGGACCTCAAACCAATTTCATTGACCTCACACTCTATGACACCACTCCATCTCCCAAGTCACCACCATCATCACCTCAAGCACCAAGTGCACCACTTAAAACTCCATCCACCAATGGAACATATCACTGTTCATCTAAGACATCCTCAAGCTCAAAGACAACCACATCACCTTTCTCATCATTTGTCAAAAACTTGTCACCCTTGCTCACCCAATCTAGCTCGAGTGCTTTCACTCCATTTGTGAGCAATCAACCATCATCTCCATCTCACTCTATCTCATCACCAAGAAACCAACATCCTCCTCCAACAAACTCATCTAATCATACCACCACATCACCGAATGGGCCTTTGGAGAACACTCCTCTCACTCCACCATCATCTCCAAATCTTGGCAATCCCGTTTCCTACTACTTTGCTATCAGCCACACTGTGGGGTGTGCTTGTTGTTACCACAATTTTCATCTCATTCACTCTCTCCGAGATGAACTCCACGTCATGTTTGGTCACATTGAGTTTCTTCTTACTCAACAAAATGTGCAACCAACTCTCCTTGCTTCAATGCCACCATCGACAACTCCTTCGGCTCCACCTTCATCCACTCCACCCTCTGACTAGATATTCTCAAAAATCTAGTCATGAATAATCAAGTGGAAGTTGTGCTTTGGACCAAACATGCAATGGGAGATAACTTTTTGTAGTAGTTTATGATTAGTGTTGTTGTTTCTATGATGTGTTTGTCATGGAATTTTTATGATAATCATTGTATGATTCTTGCATGAAATGAAATGAATGATTATGTTTTGGATTATGATAATTTGTTGTGATATTAGTCTAGGTTAAACATGAAAATAGACTAAAACTATCTAACCTTAAAAATGGGAAGTTACTTAAATTACAACATATCTGCCAACTTGGAAGCCTACTGTCGGCGGTCCCCAAATAAATAAGGGACCGTCCCCCTATTTTCGGGACCGTCCCTAGTAGTGCTCATAATTAGATTATATTCTGTGTTTTTCTATCTGATTCCGCACTACATAATTGATTTCACATCCATATCATCTTTCCATACCTTCATATATGTATATGCATGCATGTGCTTTGTTCTAACTCTATTTTGTAGCACATCACCATAGCTCGATTCCCTAGTGCCCTCATTAAGGGGGAGCACTTAGCTAGGGGGAGTTTGTATTTCGTTGATCACTCCAACGATTCTCTTTCAAGGGTGCTCGTATCTTCTCTCGTCAACAACCACGACACACCTTTTTGATTCTACAAAAAGGGGGAGAAGTAACGGGAAAACTCATTAAAAATTTATCAACGCATAATTTTACCTAAAATGAGTTGATATTTTGTAATCATCAAAAAGGGGGAGATTGTTAATACAAATAATGTCAAAAACGTTATTCGTATTATTCGGTCTTCTCGTGTTTTGATAATCACAAAATATAAAGACATGTTACATAAATTTACGGTTTATAAGTTTTTAATCGAGGAAACTCGTTTCTTCTACGTATCTACTTCAACGTCACTTCAGGTATGAACAAACTTTATACCGTCATTTGTTAAGTGATCAAAGAATTTTATTTTCACCTAAACTTACATTTTTAAGTTTGACAAAACATTTTCACAAAAGTATTTTTGTGTTTTTAAAGAAATGTTTTATTAAGAAAATAAATTCAAATCCAAACTTTATAACAGCTAGTTTTCCCTCCAAATCAGTTCAGCCTAAACTAGATAAGTTTTCACCATGTTAGGACAAAAAAGGAGCGTTTTGTCGCGGCGGTCCCTTAAATAGGCCGACGGTCCCTTAGTGATAAAGGACCGTCTGGCATTTACGGGACCGTCCCTCTCCCTCCTGTCGCCTATAAATACTGAACTGTTACACTTCAAAAAACAGACTTTCACACACACAAAACTTTCTGGTCTTTGTTCATTTTATTCTTTGATCACTATAACATGTCGGTATATGTTTATAATTGATTTCCTCTTCCGTCAAGTGCAAGAGAAGAACTCTCGACAACTATGAAGATTCGAGATGTTATAGGTGTCCACACACAAATGTAACAAGTGTTACGGTGATAGGTTATGTATATTATGTCATTGTTTTCCGACTTGTGTGTGAGTCGAGGATGGGGATATTTGTGTGAACTTGGATGGTGATGTAGTTCCAAGTATTATATTTGTGTGAGCTTGGATGGTGATGTATCCAAGAAGTCTTGTAACTAGATTAGTTCATGTATTTGATGTGAGGAGAGTGATGTCCTAAAGTGTAGGTTAGGACTTGTTGAGTCATTATGTAAAGACTTAGATCGGGTGATGATCAAGTGTGTCAAGTGTGTGAAGGCTTGATTCGGGTGAAGAATAAAGTGAGTCATGTGTGTGAAGGCTTGGTTCGGGTGAAGAACCAAGTATGTCAAATAAGTGAAGGCTTGGATCGGGTGAAGATTCAAGTTGGACAAGAGTGTTTGTTCGTGTGGCCACGTGGGACTTGGAATTGATTGGTTCTAGCTATGATTAGAATTCGACATTATGCTTAGTGTCATTAAGCCTTGTGTAAGCATGTGTACGGATTGCTCCACCTGAAGGAGTGTGTTGATATAGTGATTGATAACTCTCGAGTGTGGTACTCGGGGAGTAGAGTTGGACAGAGAGTGAGCTTCGTGCCGAACCACTATAAATCGCCGCGTCTCTTGGTTGTGTTCTTTCTTTACTCTTTACTTTACTTGTTTATTTGTGTATGTTAGTAACTAAATTGATATCACATAACTAGTAGAATTCAACAAGTTTGTAAATGAAAAATAACCGGACCTAAAATGGCGAAACGCTTTAGAAAATTAAAAAGAAGCGGTGAAACTATTCACCCCCTCTAGTTTCTACAATTATTATTATTATTATTATTATTATTATTATTATTATTATTATTTTATTTTTATTTTTTATTTTTTATTTTTATAAACATTACTTTATTAGAGAAAACATTATTATTATTATTATTATTATTATTTTATTTTTATTTTTTATTTTTTATTTTTATAAACATTACTTTATTAGAGAAAACATAGGATTTACAAGAAATTAGATGGGAGCCGAGATACTAACTGGGCCCCCACTCCTTTAGCAATAGCGAAGCTGATCCTGCTAAAAATATGAGTAGCAGCACGTGATCCGATGTCTTGAGTCACCAAGAATCTTCGGATACACTTTAGTAAGGTCACTGCATCATTCTCAAGTTCTCCGAAAGAAGAGAATGAAAAGGGGAGAAACCCGTATCCAAAATCCACACATTTAGCCTCGTACTTGACACGTTTACGTTGTGCGGCTTCAATCACCACACGACCTGGCACAAAATCAACCATACTAGTTTGCGTCAAAGGCGATGACCCTGTCAGATCAACACATATTATTATTATTATTATTTATTTATTTATTTATTTATTTATTTATTTATTTTTTTTATTATAAACATCACTTTATTGAAAAACAAATAGGATTTTACAAGAAATTAGTGGGGAGCCGAGAGACTAACTGGGCCCCCACACCTCTAGCTATAGCAAAACCAATCCTACTAAAAATATGTGGAGCAGCACGCGCTCCAATGTCTTGGGTCATAGAGAATCGTCGAATACGCTTTAATAAGGTCACTGCATCCTTTTCAAGTTCTCCAAAAGAAGAGAACGAAAAGGGGAGGAACCCATATCCGATATCAGTGCATTTAGCCGCATACTTGACACGTTTACGTTGTGCGGCTTCAATAACCGCCCGTCCGGGCATAAAATCAACCATACACGAACGCGTCAAAGGTGACGATCCTGTAAGATCAACACAAACATCAAGCCCACCATCCCAAGAGTAAAGTAACATATCAGCTGGTCGTAAGGGTGTGTCCCTTTCTCCATGAAGCCCAATATCAACCTCCTTACGAGCAGAAATCCCAGACCGAGAACATATATCGACAAGAACATCGCGCACAACATTATGCCGATGTTTAATACCAACTATACCTGCACACGAAACAGCATGGTCCCCAAAAATATCTCCAGAAAAAACCTTAGAACAAGCCGAACAAGGCATCTGGACAGTAAAAAGAGGAACACCCAACCGATAACACAACACACATCGGTAAGTCCTGGCATTCATAGTTTGTCCCAATCCCGATATCGGTACCACCCCAAGCCAATCTGAAGTGTAATCCTCTTTTAGAGAGCTCCATAACGCCATCTGTCTAGGAGATAAATGAAAGGTGGATTCAACCGTATGGGCTACACGTGTGAAATATATATCTGCCAATTTCTTCATAAGTTTGGGGGCAGCGATCTCACTAGGGTTACTCATAAGGTCAATCTCCATATTCACATTAAAAGTACACAAAGCATCATCAAAAGAGGGACCGGTAGTTACAATACCAGAACTACGGAGAAGCTTAGTCTGTAGGCCGGCAGATTGAAGTCTAGAAGCAAGGAAAGCATAGTTCAAGACATCACCTGCAGAATACACACCAAGTCCCCCATAAGCAAACGGAAGGGTGGCCAGTCTCCATTGCCAATCACCAAACCCAGGTCCAGAAGCAGTGACAATACGTTCCAAAGAAGAACGAAGAGCTACATCAAAAGAAACTTGAGCACCCTCAAAAACCCGAGGAGGACATGTGCGCATAGAAAAATACAACTTGGAAATACCAGCACATGCACGCAGTAGCAACAGCTCACATTGAGGATCATTAAGATTAGCAACAGCATCCATAAGTTCAATAGTTTTAGCAACCCTTTTCATAACAAGCTTACTACTAAACTCAAAGTCCACACTGGCGGGCCCGCCTAATAACTTAACACCATGCGAAGGTCGAGAAATATTAGGGGGGAAAACACCGACATACCTGCTCCTGGGGTCTTCCTTTGGCCAAAAAACCTCAGTTTTATCAACGTTGAGGTGTAAACCACAAGTAGGTCCATCCATCATAATCATCTCTAAAACCTTCCCCACAACCAAAGTATCTCCAATAATAGTGCCATCATCCAGATACCAAGCTTGAAAAGAAAGGTTAAAGGAGTCTCTAATCTTACATGCCAAGGGATGTAACACTAAAGCAAAAAGAAGAGGCCCAAGCGGATCACCCTGTTGCACCCCTTGGTGCGACCATAAAGTATGCTCACCATAATATAATCTGGCAGGACTGGAGTAACAGAATTCCACCCAACGTGAAATAGCAGGAACACGAAGGCGGACTTCCCGTAACATAACCGCACGATCCACCATATTGAAAGCGTTTTTAAAGTCATAACATTTACAAGAAGTTAGTGGGAACCCGAGCGGCCGGTGGCATGCTACGTGAACGAAGTGCGGAAAAATCATGGGAACTCATAAAAGATCTTGCTCTTTATGACAACGAAAGTTAGAATGATCCCCTTGATTTGAACAAAACGGTCAAGGCAATATCTTTGCCTTCGAACAATTCAAGCACTCCCGACTGTAGGATCATGAAACTTGAAGACCAAGTCAAGTTTCTCATGAAATCTTGCGAGGCTCCTAAACCTTCAAGCCAAGTGAACAAAATCACCTCTTCGTGCGAATTATGTAGTGGTCCCCACGACACTCGTGATTGCATGGAACTCCCCGAACAAGCTTTTGCGGATTACGCATCCTCGCGTACCAACGGAGCGGGAGACAAGTGGTACACTTTCAAACCCGAGCCAAACCTTTACAGTGATTTATATAACCCCTCTTGGAAAAATCACCCAAATTTTAGGTGGAAACAAAGTCAAAACGCACCCCAAAACAATTCTTCCACTCCACCTAATCGTTACCAACCAAACGGTCCATCCCCTAACCGTACTTTCAACAACAATCCTTCCAACAACTGTTGTAGTATCAATAATTTTGAAGGATTGATGTCCAAATTTATGGCATCTCAAGAAACTCGTTTAGCAAAGTTTGAAGCCGATTTCAAACAAAAGCAAAGTGAGATGACCAATAAAATTGACACATTGTTGAAAGTTCTCAATGACCGAGAAATGGGAGCACTCCCAAGTAACACAGTCAAAAATCCGAAACTAAACGTTAACGCTGTATCATCTGTTTCGTCTCCCACTTCTTGTCTACAATACTATTCGATCAATGCCGTGAGCACGTGTTTCAAGCAAACCCAAATTTTTCAAAAGGACCAATTGAATAAAATACCCAACATCAAACCGGTCGATAGCATTGTTGAAACACCTCCTACACAAGACCTCGGTAATGAATTCAATGAACTTTACCTTGAGCGCCCCGTCATTGATGTCTTAGCTCGTGCTCCCTACTACAATGCCCTTTTAGAGAAATATGAAGAGAAACTTAAGTTGGGTAAGAATGGGACCGCCTTCGTTCAAAACAAGTTGCCTAAAAAATTAGATGATCCGGGCATATTCGTTTTACCCTGTAAGATCGGAAATTCTGAGGCTTTTGACACATTAGTTGATCTTGGGTCAAGCGTAAATTTGCTTCCATTATCTCTGTACACCACTCTTAAGCCGGGAAAATTAGATGAAACAGAGGTAATCATAGGGCTTGCGGATGGAAGTGTAGCGTATCCGGTTGGGGTAGTGAAGGATGTGTTAGTGCATATAGGAAGGTTGATAATGTTAGCCGATTTCCACGTCCTTGATATGGTTAGTGACACTACATGCCCTTTATTAATAGGAAGATGATTTTTGGCTACCGCAAGTGCGATGATTGATTGTAAGCAATCTAGAATAGCGGTAAGAGAAGGAGAAACTTGGTCGGTCTATGATGTTAAGAAACATGCCTATGACACTAATGAGGAACCAACGCCTCATTGGGTAGACTTGAATAGGAGATCATCTAGATACGGACCTTGGGTTTATAGAGACTTCATAGGGCCTCAACGCCTATTTTATTTAGAGAAGGAGTTTATAAACAAAACGCATTCGGTGGAGCAACTCATAGCTAGGGATGAAGAACTAAACCCCTTTGAGGATCCCTTAGTCTTTAGGAAAATGATTGAATTCCTAGGAGTGATGCCTATCAACTTAGGAATGAACAAGTGCAAAAGGGAAGGTGATAAATGTAAATGGAACTGGGACAAGCCACCTAAGGAAGGTGACGGATCATGGCATATGAAGATGATTCTATATGATCTTGATGGAGAAAAATTTGAGAAGTCATACCGAACTAAGAGAACCGATAGGAAATTAAAACCTAAGTTTGATCCCAAAGATGTCCTCGATGAGGAACTCACTCATATAGGATAGCTCGTGACCTTAAGTCTAGCTACAAGACTCGTAAATAAAGAAAAGCACTTCTTGGGAGGCAACCCAAGCTTTATTTGTTTGATTGTTTGTTTGTTTGATTTTATTTGTTTTCGTATGCGTGTTTTATTTTTATTGTTTGTGGATCATGTTCCAAACTAAATTGTGAAAATGTTTTATCTTGTTGTTTAACTTCGTCTTAACTTCATAAAAAGGTATTTCGCAAAAGATAAGTGTAAGGAAAATCTAAATTTATTTCTAAGAACGGAATTGGACATAGACCACAACAATATTAAACGAACATTCATATTAGTATTTGTTTGAGTCAAATGCTTGTATCAAGTCATAATGATGTTTTGCAGGAATTCCAGGAATTAAGGCGTGAGTTTTTCCAAAAATTTTCCGGAAACTTAACATAAGATTTCTGTCAGAGCACTCTGACGGCGTCAGGTGTAAAAATCTGAAAATTTTTGCAAGTTTTGTTTTTGTACCGGAGTCTTAAAGTTTTTGTTAATTCTTTAGTTTTATAAACTCCAGGAAATCTGCAAATATTCATTCCACAAGCATTATATATATATATATATATATATATATATATATATATATATATATATATATATATATATATATATATATATATATATAGATTGACGCCGATTTTACGCGAGATTTGCCATGATTGTTTTCTCAGGTTTAACAGGTTATATTGGACAAGAAGATGATTTATATTTCTGAAGGGAAGCTTTGAACGTTCATTTTCTTGGAGGAGGGTCTAACCATGTTACCGCATTATCCACACCGAACGAATCAGGAGAGTATTTGTTTTATTCTTTTACCTTCATTACTTTTACATCATTTTCATTGAACATTGGGGACAATGTTTAGCCTAAGTGTAAGGGGAGGGTAAATGATGATACCTTAGAGAATACAATTGCACTTGAGTTTGTTTGTTCAATAGTAGGTGTGTAATAAAACTAAGAGAAATACTTGTTAAGGCAATTTTAGCGCTAACTTTAAAATTTTTTACAACATTTAGGAGTGAAGCTTTAGTCTTAATGAGCGTCTCATGGATAGGAGTTGTATGACTAGCACGAAAACCGTACCACTCAAAATTTTCCACCCCAAGTATGTGAGGTTCGCCCCTAGATTTGTTAGAAAAAGATGCTTATGAGTGTACCGGTAGTTCTTAGATTCTAGAACTTGCGTTAGTGATGTATCCCGAGACCGCTAGTGATACTACATTCGTGTATTTAGGATTTACTACATGATAAGAGCCTATCTTTTTCGTTTCTAACTTTAAGCATCTTACTTAAAGGAATAATTTATTAACAATCCACCCCAAATGTGCAACCAAATCGCCTTAGCCTTCATTGTATGCACTCATCTTTAGTGCATTATTGTTATATGTATAAACTCTTAGTTAATTGTCTAATTGATTACATGGTTGCTAAGTCGACTCATATCTTGTACATATTGTTTTGGGACAATTGAAACTCATGGGTAAAGTATTATTGTTATGGAGTAATGGGGAAGAACATCATTTATTACCCCCATATGTGCGTTAATCTTAAAAAGTACTCAAAGTGTTTTGATTATCTTAATTCGAGTTATTAGAATAGTTAATTGTAAAGTATGTAAAAGTTCAAGTGTAAGGGGAATTAAAATTCCCTATGATGTATTATTTCCGATTGTAGGGTAAGAGTGTATGCAAAAAAAAAAAAAAAAAAAAAAAAAAAAAAAAAAAAAAAATCAAGAAAAAAAACGAAAAAGAAAAAGAGAAAAAACATATGGACAACCATCCCATTTCCTTTTATGTTTTGTTAGTTTTTGATTAGCCTAAGTCGCGTCGAGTCTTGGTTTAGCAACAACACATTGTAAATGTAATTGACCAAGATGATTAACTCTCCACCAGTAAAGATTGCCTTTATCTAACAAAACCGTGTTTATCATATCCAATGTTGCAAAAATCGTGAGTCAATAGTGAGGCGGTTGAAGGCCTTGTAGCGATTAATAACCGATTACAAGGCCGATTACCTTGTAATCACCGATTACAAGGCCGATTACCTTGTAAAAATCAACAAGGTGAAAGGTTGTGCACCTTGTAATTGCCGATTACAAGGCCGAGTTGACCGATTTTTGAAACATTGATCATATCCTTACACCTCACGTTATAACCCTTTTAAAAGACCTCTTTGATAGTTTATCCTAGGTGCTTACGCCAAGTGGTGGAGGTTTGATCCTTTCCCAAGCCTATGGTAATCTATGTGCTATGACAGGTAGTGAGAGATATTTTCCATTTTCATATTGTGATATATACTTTTATTACACCCGAGAGATGTGAGTATCTAAACACTATTTGTGAGGTGCTAGTATATAATTTCCATGCTTGTTTTGGTTGAAGTGGAACGATTATTTGTTGTAATTACTTTTATATTAGTGTTAAATAACCCCATAGCTTGTATTTTAATTAGAATAAAAGCGCATTTGCTTGAGGACAAGCAAATCTCAAGTGTAAGGGTATTTGATGAGACGAAAAGTGTACCGATTTTAAGGGGTCATTTAAGTCCAAAGTCGAGATTATTTGATCAAATATTACCCTAAATCGTTCCTTTTGTCATTTTAGGTACTTTGGAGAAGGAATCTGGAAAAGGAAGCATTTTGGACGTTTTTGGAGCGAAAAGTGAAGAAAACGGCAAAGTCTCTAAATCAAGCTGGAAACAGTGCTTGACGGCGTCACGCTTTGGAGGTGACGGCGTCACTTTATGGCAAAGAGGTGGATAAAAAGTATAACGAGACGCGCCAGAATGTTTTTGGACTTTAACACGTGACGGCGTCACCAAGGCCGTCACGTGTAATTTACTCTTGACGGCCATGAGAAGAATAATACATGACGGCGTCAGACCTGGATCTAGGCAATACGAGAGTTTCTTTGGCGGCGAGTCGACGGCGTCAGGATTTACAGATGACGCCGTCAGACCCAAAAATCTATATATAGTTTTCTATTTTTCATTTGTTAAAGGAGGAGAACTTTGGGATAGTTTTGGAGAAACCCTAGCACGATTTTACCTTACTTTTAAGGGTTCCAAACCCTTGTTTCATCCATGTTTGATTGAAGATAAGTTTTCCAATAATCATTTAATATGTCTATATGTTGTTTGATTATATCTTATGCTTGTCTTTACTTTAACATGCTAGGCTAGATTTTCTTTGTGTTTGCTTGGATGTAATGAAACCTAGTTATTGATTATTGGTTGGTTGTTTGTTTATAATTGTTGTGGATGAATGATATCGATGTTAGGCTTAAGAAAATTGGCAGACTTCCAATTGGTAACATACTTGAACGTCTTAAGAAACATGATCGAATGTGTACTACGATTAATTGGTTGTATTTAATGCATAAGTGACTACTTAGGAGGCCATATTAGGAGCTAGTAGTTGGCTCGACATAGGAAGAGGTAGGAGCTTATAGAGTTAGGGAAGATCGTACACGGCCCTACGAATGGTATTAAGGAATATAACCCGTCATTCATGCAATTGTAACAAACTAATCAACTAGTAAAAGATAGCTAGGGAGTAGTGAAATCTAAGTAAACACATTTCTCTTATTATTGTTTTTCTCCGCATTTACTTTCGTGTCATTTTATTTTATTTCTATTGCATTTGTAGTTATTTGGATTAGTTGACTAGCAACTAATTCCACCCATTCTTCCAAAATCCGAGATTTTTAATTGCTTTCCATAAAATATAAAAATACAAAAAGAATCATCCATCATCTTTAGACCTAGTTTAATTAAGTTTTAAGCCTAGCGAACACTATTCTTTGAGTTGAACGATCAATCCTTCGGTACTTGCTAGTAAACTATACTACATCAGTCAGGTACATTGTCTGATGGGGATTGCAAGCTTCTTAAAATCCCCTGAGAGGTAAAACATTTTGCAAGGTTGCAAAACCACGCATCAACTGCCTTAACGCAACATTAAAGGATTAACTCAACCCTTAACGCACGACCTTAACTCATTAGGACGGTATCATAACCTCCCTTTAACGTGATTGAGTTATGATACCGCCTGCTCTAAGAGACAATACAACGCTGTACAAAATGCATTAAGAAATGTACATTGGTACCCTCCGCTTGAGAAACTTGACAAAATTTGAGGTCGCCTTATAAAAAAGTGAGAAGGATTGTCTCTAGTTGTTTTTACAGCTTGAGTCAAGTTAGGGGTTGTGAGCAATTACATTTGATCCAATTGATCAAATTAAAAGATGTTCTTTTAATTTGAGACATTAGATCAAATTCAATAGCTCACACATGCCTAACTTGACAAAATCTTCTAACTAAAAAAAATAAAAAATAAATAAATAATAAAAATCTTGAAGGCTATTTTGAATGACATGACAAACATTTCATCCGCTGGCAGACTAGAGAAAATGAGTATCATTACCATTTCAGAAAATACGTAAATTTGCATTTACTCTCGACATTTAAGTTTGGTCAGGCTCACAAGTTACCATCGCTATTCAATAATCATCATATATTCATATCTCATCATCTTCCAAACTCTGGATCAATGAAAATAAAAATAATAATCTCGTCCCCACTAAAATAATAAAAGTTACACTATTTTTACACGAATACTTACTTCGAGTTCTTTGACTTTTAAAGTGAGACAAATGCTTAAGTTGATCAAGGCCCCAGAGAAATATAGTACAACTTTTTAACGTGTCAGTAATTTTTGGGATGTGCTACAATAGATGATTAATAGGTAGTATGAATAGTGTGACATTTTTAGATTGTAATATTTCGACTTTAGGTGTTTCGGTATCATGAAATTCTTAAACTGGATAATTCAGAAAATATCAAAGTTATTCTTTTTTGAATGACAATTTTTTTTTCTCACCTAGTCATCTATGTTTGTGACGATACTTGAATCTACAACCTCTTTGTGAAGTTTGTTCTTATGTTTCCCTGAGACCCAAATGTCTGTTATAAGACAAAGACAAGACAAGTGTCGTAAAACGACCTTAACCAAATGTGCTACCCCTTTGGACCTTTAACCTCACAAGAGGGTATGACCTCCTGACTCTCGGTATTTCTCATGGCGATATCAAGTTAGTTGGCACGAGTGTGCAACTGCTCAGTTAGCTTGAGCGAATGTGCGATTGTGCACTCGCAACTACTAATTTGTATGTGAGCTAAACTTTATTAAATTTTATTCAGAAATAAAGTAATATTTTGGATTATTATGCGTATCCGAATTATGATTTTTGCAGTACTAGTAGTGCATACCCTAGTAACAAAATATATCATGAATCGCCCCTGAAGTGGTTACGAGCAAATCTTAAATATTTATGGATTAATGATGAAAATGAGATTTCCATGGTCCCTAATCTATAAAGGATACATAAATATACATAGAGTAAATTTCATAAATCGTCCCTGTGGTTTAACGGGTTTAACGGATTTGGTCCCTCAAAAGATTTTTTCTCGGATCCTCTCCCCGTGGTTTACCTGTAACGGGTTTGGTCCCTCTGGCTAACACTCGTTAGTTTTTTCCGTTAGCTAACGACCGTTTGCAATAAACATTTGAACCGTTAGTCCTTTATACTAACGGCCGTTTATACTTATTAAAAAAAAATAAAAATAAAAATAAAAATTAAAAATTAAAAAATTGGTTTTCGTATAATTTTTTTTTATAAATATCTTTAAAATTTATACACGTTTTTATACATATTTCTATACACGTTTCATACACACGTTTTTATACACGTTTTTATACACACATTTTTATACACTCAATTTTATACACACGTTTTTATACACTCATTTTTATACATACGTTTTTACACACGTTTTTCTACACATGTTTTTACACACATTTTTATACACACGTTTTTACACACGTTTTTATACACACGTTTTTACACACGTTTTTATACACTCATTTTTACACACGTTTTTATACACTCATTTTTATACACATGTTTTTACACGCGTTTTTATACACATATTTTTACACATTTGAACACACGTACACATTTATACACGTTGTTACACACGTACACATTCTTATACACGTTTTAAAAAGGGTGTGTATAAAAAGGAGTGTTTAAAAATGTGTGTAAACACGTGTGTATAAAAAAGTGTGTATAAAAATGTGTATATAAAAACGTGTGTATAAAAATGTGTGTAAAAACGTGTGTATAAAAACGAGTGTATAAAAACATGTGTAAAAACATGTGTATAAAAAAATGTGTATAAAATGGGTGTATAAAAACGTGTGTATAAAAGTGTGTGTAAAAACGTGTGTATAAAAACATGTGTATAAAAACATGTATATAAAAACGTGTGTATAAATTTTAAAGATATTTAAAAAAAAGTTATACGAAAACCAATTTTTTATTTTAATTTATTTATTTTAATTTTAATTTTTTTAATTATAAAAAAAACAAATTTTTTTTTTGTGTTAAGTATAAACGGCCGTTAGTATAAAGGACTAACGGTGCAAATGTTTGTTGCAAACGGTCGTTAGCTAACGGAAAAAACTAACGAGCGTTAGCCAGAGGGACCAAACCCGTTACGGGTATAAACCACGGGGAGAGGATCCGAGAAAATATCTTTTGAGGGACCAAATCCGTTAAACCCGTTAAACCACAGGGACGATTTATGAAATTTACTCATATACATAAGTATGGTACAGTATAAATCTATATATGATATAGAGTTAATTGCATAAATCGTCCCTGAACTTTGGCCAGATTGCATGTTTCGTCCCACCATTTTGAAAGTGCAGAAACCATCCCTATGGGAAACCTTTGAGCAAATTTTGGTCCATTGTTTTAACCGACGTTAAGTGGATTTCATTAGAATTTACAGCCCCTTTGGCTCGCGACAATTGCATCATCCATCCTTTAACTAACGGCCGTTTATAATTTAAAATTTTCGATTTCTTAATTTTTTTTTATTTGTTTCTATAATAACATACATGTTTTATATACGTTTTTATACTTTCTTTCTTTTTTGAACGGACGTTTTTATAATCTTTTATATACGTATTTATGTATGTTTTTAAATACGTTTTTAAATACTTTTTATATACGTTATTACTAAAACGTTCTTATATACTTATTTATACATTTTTATATACGCTTATGTATACGTTATTATATACATTTTTGTATACATTTTTAAATACGTTTTTTATGTTTTTATATACATTGCTACAAAAACATTCTTATACACACTTTTATATACGTTTTTATACACGTTATTATAGACGTTTTTAAATACGTTATTAATTATTATATACGTTTTATACATTTTTATACAAGTCTTGTATATGTTTTTGTATACGTTATTATGTACCTTTTGTATACGTTTTTATATACATTTTTATATACTTTTTTAATGTGTTTTTACATACATTATTACAAAAACTTTCTTATATACGTTATTATATACCTTTTTGTACACATTGTAAAAAGTATATAAAACGTATATAAAGTATATAGAAAGGTATTGAAAAACGTATACAAAAACTTATATAGAAACGTATAAAAAATATAATAACGTGTATAAAAGCGTATGATAAGAATGTTTTTGTAATAACATATATGAAAAATGTATAAAAACGTATATAAGAATGTTTTTGTAATAACGTATATAAAAACATATACAAAAGCATATATAAAAACGTAAAAATAAGTATATAAGATCGTTTTTGTAATAACGTATATAAAAAGTATATAAAAACATATTTAAAAACATATATAAAAATGTATTAAAAAACGTATACAAAAACTTATATAAAAACATGTTATAAAAGTATATAATAACGTATATAAAAAATATATAAAAACGTATTTAAGAATGTTTTTGTAATAACATATATAACAACATATATAAAGATGTATACAAAAGCGTATATAAAACGTATAAATAAGTATATAAGATCTTTTTTGTAATAACGTATATAAAAAGTATATAAAAACATATTTAAAAAAGGTATATCAATGAGTATAAAAATGTATATAAAAACATGTATATTTTTATAAAAACATATTAAAAAAAAAAAAAAAAAAAAAAAAAAAAAAAAAAAAAAAAAAAAACTCTAAAGAAATAAAAAATTTAAGATTATAAACAACCGTTAGTTAAAGGATGGATGCTGCAATTGTCGCGAGCCAAAGAGGCTAACATGTAAATTCTAACGAAATCCACTTAACGTTGGTTAAAATCAGGGACCAAATTTGTTCAAAGGTTTCTCAATGGGACGGTTTCTGCACTTTTGAAATGGTTGAGACGAAACATGCAATGTAACCAAAGTTCAGGTACAATTTCAGCAATTAACTCTATGATATATAGGGTATACACTTTGCATTGCTTTACAGTTAAAGAGTAAGAACGTACACATTTATTATTCAAAAGGTTCATGTGAGCTAAGCTAAGCCTATTGGTGCTACAAAGATTGTACCATAGTTTCAATCTACATGCAACGTTGGCTTGTGCAATTAACCTCAACTTGGTAATTGGCAAAAGAATTTTTTGAATAGTTATATATTGATTACTCCTTAGAGCATGGGGTACGCATGCGTGGTGGCTGGCGCCATCACCACCAGCCAAACAAAACCGACGGCGCACCGTACCGTTGGTGGCGCCGTCGGTGCTCGCGCCGCAGCCACGGCTCAGAGTCGTCGCAGTTTTTTTTCTTTTTTTTTTTCTTGGATTTTGGGCTTGAATTTGTGATCTTTTTGTAAAAATGAGAGCATGGCTTGAATTTGTGATCTTTTATAAGATTTCAAAATAAGTAAATAAATAAATAAACTAAAAACTTAATAAAACATTAATTTCATTAATAAAAACGTAAACATTACATAAACACCATACAAAGTTAACATGGTTACAAACGATACAGGAAACAACTAATCACGATACGAAAAACAGAAAGAAACGAAGCGGAATACTTAACATAAAAGATCATTACTCATCGTATCTGTCCCATGCCCTTGTGTTTCTCAAAGTGAACCACACTTGTGGTTAATGTAGCTCTCTCCCATAGCGTTCATAATAAATTCGGTTTGCATTGGTGAGACGATTGGTGTCTTGACTGGTACGCTGCAACTCTTTGTAAATAGCGTTATATCTACGACATTCAATGTTCATTCTATTCCATTGAGCCGTAATACTATTCTTATTACGTTGAACACCATTAGTCTGCTCGTTAAACTTTCGTGTAACGACATTTCAAAAAGAACGTTCATTCAAAAGGTCTGTAGATTCTTGAACTTCTAGCCATACGATAGCTAGCAAGACTTCTTCTTCCATTAACCAACGATTATTCATTGTGAAGAGATGTGTGAAGAAAAGTATTAGATGGTGTGTTATTTATAAGGGATTTTTAAAATTTTCAAAATTCAAATTCAGATGCAGAAATTTGAAATGAATGGGCGGGATTTTCTTTAATAAACCTTTAATATTCAAAATTTGAAATGAATGGGCGGGATTATTTATAAACGTTTAAAATTCAAAATTTGAAATCAATGGGCGAGATTTTTGAGCTTATTTAACACCATTTCATTTCACAGTTAATTCTCACTCAATTCACACATAATTTTCAAACATTTCTCTTAAACAATGTCTCGCAAAGATTTCTCTCAACAATTTCCAACTCACCGTGACTTCTCCCAACAATTTCCCACTCACCGTGATTTTTTTCCAGCAATTCCCAAGTGATCATGACTTTGGCAAGCAATTCCCAAGCTCCAGCATGAATCTGAATTGTTACGTGTTGAAGCAGAGGAAGAAAGGGAAACAAGAGCTCGTGAGCAGCGAGCAAACAGGATCGTCGAAACCGTCGAGCAGAATGGCGATGGGCAAATGGACTTCCACCTGTGCCATCCAGTGAGGATGATTCAAGTGCCTCCTATTCGAGTTAGGAGGGCTACGTGTCGGATGCTTCGTTTTATTGAATCGTAGTTTATGTTTAAGTATCTTAATTAGTTTGTATTTTTTTATTGCAATGTGTGTTTTTTTTATTTGTAAAGTTTGTTTTTATTATTAATGAAGTTTAATTAATATATAGTTTATATATTTTAATTTAAGTAAAAAAAAAAAAAAAAATTGGCCGACGACACCAGAAATTCTGGTGCCAACGGATACCCCATGAATGTGGTGCCATCGCGTTTCTGGTGCCATGGAGTTTTTTTACTGACGTGGCAGTACTTTTTGCCCACCACTGTACCCAGTGCTCTTAAAAAATTGTTTGTCTACAAGTCGAACAATTTCTGTTTTTCATACTTAGTTATATTAGAAGTGAGATATGCGGATGAACAGTACGTTAAGTGGGTTTCACAAAAGGCTTTCTTAACCCTGTATATTTATGGCATGAGAGTGATAGCTCAAGCTAGGCCGCAGCCAAGCTAACCAAGACTTTGTGCAGAATCGTATGTGATGACTAAACATACTGATTAAAGATATATATATATATATATATATATATATATATATATATATATATATATATATATATATATATATATATATATATATATATATTTTTTTTTTTTGAAAATTGACTTTCATTAGGGAAATCCAAGTCCAATTTGAAATCCGATGGGGGGAAAACCTTCAACTTAAGCCGCCCGAAGGCACGACACTTTTCGAACCTTTGTGGGTTGAAACCTTCATTGAAGGACTTTGAAATCGTACCGACAGGGCAGTGGTCCACAAGGAAGGACTTCCCGGTTTGGTCACCCAAACCGGTACTACTCTCCACTAGGCACGCTTAACTGAATAAGACATGCCCAGTGGACCACAAGCCCATTGGTATTAAAGAGATATATCATACTGAGTATTGAAACTAATAAAAAAAAAAAAAACTTAATATTGTAGCTATCTCTAGCTAGCTTGAATCTTTATTCTAAAATTGCCGTCACTCTCGTTTTCTAAGCAGAGTTCAGCAAGAATATAGTTGGAACATATAATCGTGTGTTCGAAGTGAATTCTGAAGCTCCAAATTAGGCCCTTAGAATTTTGAGACTGTGTGGTTGCATACTTTGCACACCTTTGTATACGACTTTCACAATGTCCCGTCAATTTATCTTATGAAGAATGAGTTTTGTTTTTGCTATAATTATCCAAATACGAACTCTAAATATAAATAATCATAAACAGAACAAGTTTTATTTAACATTAATTAATGACAACCACTTGGCCTAGTGGCAAAAAGGCTTGTGACTATCACTTTAAAATGTGTGAGGTCTCAAGTTCAATTCCTGCTAGGTGCAAACAACTTTAAGTGGCCATGCCAACCTTCTGAAAAACGAGGGCTTTACATGGTTTGAGTATGTGTGGCGGTGGGTTCAAACCCCGTGGATTAATCGGCCATAAGGTTGGAAATCATGGTTACCAAAAAAAAAAACATTAATTAATGACTATAGTGTGACCACTCAACCCCAAAGAGTTTCTACTGAAATGTCATTAGAAAGAAATGGCTGGAGAGACACACTTGTCTTAAAATATACTCGTTTTGTTAATCAAGGTCTCTGTGTGACAAGCAACCTATACTAAACATTTGAATGAGTCGGTATGCCCTTCTTTTACCACTTCTACAAGTGCGTTCTCCATCTCCCAGAGGCATACATACATGCTGCCAACGATAAGTACGCGCATCGCATGCCTTTTAGTACAATCAGCAGTGCAAAAAAAAATAATTATTTTTCTATTATTTGAGTTTAATACTAAATGCACCCTTTGCGGCTATTTCACTATCTGAGTACAAAGATCTACTAACGACATCGATGGTATTTGGATTGTGTATTTAACTATTTATCTGCTTATTTATATGGACTTTGAGTGTTTGGATAAAAACTCCTTATCTACTTACATATTGTACTACCCTACATGGGACCTTATGAAAATTAACGTTGGAGTAAAATGATGGTAACATGGTTTGCATGTACTTCTTCACATTTTGTCATGACCAAATATAGTATAACACATTGCACACTGTATGACATTAGAAGTCTGAAACACGATAAGCAATATAATGTAAAAGCAATTATATTTCCATCAAGAAATATACATTACATTCCTATTTGTGGGTCAAAAATTTAAAATATGGAGTCAGAAAGGACTATAAGGACCAATTCAACTGACACAATAATTTTGGATTTCAATGTATAATAATAGGACTTTTAAGATGATAAACGATCCATACTAAATACTAGTATATAAAGTTGTGAAATGACGCGTACTTGCAACAGTTGTAATTGTAACGAGCTAGAAAAATAATGGCTGAACAGCCGAATGCGTACATATATTTTCAAATAGCCTAATACAGTAGAAGACCATGACTTCCTGATTGAAATTTTTGCTACTAGTCTTGATGCCGAAATTGGTAGCAACCCCAACAAGGCCATGCTAGCGGTGGTCAAGCAAGATGCAAGCCGTGACTTGTTACTACATGGTTTAATGATTTCCAATAAAATATTTATAATAATCAAGATTACTTAATAATATCTGTAGACGATGAAAAAACCAAATTCAAATTAAAGGTCAAATAAAAAGTTTTGGGTACTCAGTTTGACATGTTAAGGAAACTATATGTTTTTACAAGGTATTTGCGCGATAAAGTTCTTGAAGTTTAGCAGCAGAAATGTGATGCTGGTTTAGTGGTAGGGTATGATGATGATGGTGACAATAGTTTTACCTTGAAGTTTTCCTAATAATGAACTGTTGCGGCGACTATGCATTCACTGCCAATAGTGGATAGAGAGCAATAAAGCCTGTTGTATCAGACCATAGAATCAGGAGGAGACAGCTTGTGAAAGTTACCGTATCATTCAATTAGAGCCTTACAGAAGGAAAGATGAGTGGGGCAGGCAGGTCGAAAGAGGTCATTTTGGTACGGGTCAAAACAGTGCGTGTCGGGTAAGGTCAACCCATAGAATCATAGATACTTTTGTACATGTTTTCAATAATTTTAGAGTAAATTACACCGTTCGTCCCTGTGGTTTAGGGTAAATTTCACTCTCAGTCCCTATTTTTTTTTTCTTGCATCGTTGGTCCCTGTGGTTTTTCAATTGCACACCAGTGGTCCTTATCGTTAACTGACGTTATCTTTTCCGTTAGCAAGTGGCAACGTTAGTCCATTAACCAAACAAGCGTTTGCAACATTAGTCCTTTTACTAACGGCCGTTTTTTTTCCGAAATTTTTTTTCCCAATTTTTTTTTCTGAAAAATAAAAAAAAAAAGAAAAGTAATTTCGAAAAAAAAAATATTTTTTTAAAAAAGTTATTTGAAGAAAAAAATTTATAAAAAAAAATTCTAATTTTTTTTTTCGAAAAAAATTTCAAAAATAGAATTAGTTTTTTCGAAAATTTTTTAGAAATTTTTTTTGAAAAAAAATAGAATTTTTAGAAATTATTTTTTTTAGAAATTTTTTTCGAAATTTTTTTTTAGAATTTATTTAAAAAAAAAATTTTAAAAAAATTTTAGAAATTATTTTTTAAAAAAATTATCGAAATTATTTTTTTAGAAATTTTTTTCGAAAATTTTTTTTAGAAATTATTTTTTTCAAAATTTAAAAAAAAAAAATTATTTTTAGAAATTATTTTTTAAAAAATTTTCGGAATTATTTTTTTAGAATTTTTTTTCTAAAAAAAATAGAATTTTTTTTATAAATTTTTTTCTTGAAATAATTTTTTTAGAAAAATATTTTTTTTTTCTGAAATTATTTTTATTTATTTTTATTTTTCAGAAAAAAAAATTTTGGAAAGAAAATATTTTCGGAAAAAAAAAATAAAACGGGCGTTAGTAAATGGACTAACGTTGCAAACGCTTGTTTGGTTAATGGACTAACGTTGCCACTTGCTAACGGAAAAGATAACGCCAGTTAACAATAAGGACCACCGGTGTGCAATTGAAAAACCACAGGGACCAACGATGCAAGAAAAAAAAAATAGGGACTGAGAGTGAAATTTACCCTAAACCACAGGGACGAACGGTGTAATTTACTCTTAATTTTATAAATAAAATGATTATTGTTTACATGTAAACATTAAACAGATCACCTTAATCTATATCTTTGAATGAAACAATCTAGGAAAACAGACTTGGTGCATTTAGGACGTTCTATGCGTGAATATAATAGACGTGGTGAAACTTTCAGCCGATTTGGCGCATTGATACTTACCATGTTCCCAGTTCAGCTATTTCACTTCGTTTGACCCATATGAGATAAACCACAACCCAAATCGACCCATTTATGAGTAAATGAGTCAAAACTACTGCCACCTCTAAAATTATCACCCTTTCAAAAAATGATAGGGGGTAGCGAGGAGAAAACAATGAAGAAGAATGTGCAGTTTCTTGCAATCTCCTTTTCATAAATTTGTTTAATTACTTCAAGAAAACCAAACGACGCAAGTGAAAGAATACCAACGGAATCCATATGGTTTTGCAAACTTATGAATGATTATACATCAAGAAATTAGCTGATACAAATCAAGAAGTACCTGTAACAAACTAATTTTAACACAACATCAGGAGGAAACACTTGAGTAATCCCATGACAAAGTCGTCATTTTTACTTAACATTAATAAAATAATTAGTTATATACTATAATTTTTTGAATCGAGCCTTGATAGATAGCTCTAGCTCATAAAACTGTACATTATTCAGCTCGATTTCTAATAAGAAATTACACATTTACAATGTTTACTGAAACAAGTGGATTCATGAATGATGTTCCCTCGCCGACCCAATCAAAATATGGTTTTGTTGATCAAGGTTGTTACATGACGAGCCACCAAGACTGAACCAGCCACGGTGCAGCAAAAAATATGAGTGTGACCCTCTTTTTCGATTTCCACATCAGCATCTGGCACATGCTTTATAATCTGATAACGCAAAGTTAATTTGTTATGACTTTAAACACTAGTTTTGAAAATTAAGCAATAGGATTATAGGACACTCCGGAATATATGGCATTAGTGTCTTACCTCATCATGCATATGCAATGGACCCCAGTGATCATTGTCACCATACAAGAATGCAAATCTGATTTCGCCTTTTCCTGATAAATCCTCAAACCAGTTCCTTTACAGGCTATAAAAAAGATTTCGACAAGAGTAAAAATAATATACCAAATCAAAACTAATTTTTGATGTAATATATCACAGATCAAGATGGTAGCTTTTATTTTTAGAAGAAGATTATATACCTCTTCAAACACGGTCATCGTCAAATAAAGCACATTGCGCGCTGTATGATACTGATACAAGATAAACAATACTTAATGTCTTAATGTAAGAACAATTATGTCTCCATTAAGAAATATTTAACAAGTAACATTTTAGAGTAAATTACACGGATGGTCCCTGTGGTTTGTCAAAAATTTCATGTATAGTCCCTCAAAGTTTAAAGTTGCATGTATCGTCCCTCTGACTGCAAAAGAATAACATCTATGGTCCCTCAGACTAACTGTCGTTAGTTTTTCCGTTAGTCTATTTGCACCGTTAGTCCTTTAACGACCACATTTGCATTGTTAGTCCTTTTTTGTTAAATATCATTGCATCGTTAGTCCTTTTATACGTTTTCGCCCACCACCTCCACCCACCACCGCCACCACCACCACCACCCACCACCGCCACCACCATCACCACCGACTCCACCCACCACCACCCACCATCAATGCCACCACCTCCACCACCAACGCCACCACCCACCACCGCCACCACCACCACCACCACCACCACTGCCACCACCACCACCACCCACCACCTCCACCGACCACCACCACCCACCACCCACCACCTCCACTTTTTTCAAAAAAAAAAATAGAAATAAAAAAAAAATCAGAAATAAAAAAAAAATTTGAAAAAATTTTTTCAAAATTTTTTTTCTAAAAAATTAAAAAAAAAACTAGAAAAAAAATCAAAAAAAATTTATAAAAAAATCAAAAAAAAAAAATTTTTGATTTTATTTTCAATTTTTTCAAAAAAAAAAATATTTTTTTTCGAAATTTTTTTTAAAAAAATTTCTAAAAAAGTTTTATTTTCAATTTTTTCAAAAAAAAATTTTTTCGAAATTTTTTTCTAAAAATTGAAAAAAAAAATCGAACCAAAAAAAAATTTTTTTTTTGAAATTTGATTTTTTTTTAGAAATTTCAAACAAAAAAAAATTTTAGAAATTTTTTTTAGAAAAAATTTCGAAAAAAAAAATTTTTTTGAAAAAATTTTCGAAAATAAAACTTTTTTAGAAATTTTTTTAAAAAAAAAATCGAAAAAAAATATATTTTTTTTTGAAAAAATTGAACATAAAATCAAAAAAAAAAAAATTTTGATTTTTTTATAAAATTTTTTTGATTTTTTTTCTAGTATTTTTTTAATTTTTTAGAAAAAAAATTTTGAAAAAAATTTTTCAATTTTTTTTTTTTATTTCTGATTTTTTTTATTTCTATTTTTTTTTTTTGAAAAAAGTGGAGGTGGTGGGTGGTGGTGGTCGGTGGAGGTGGTGGGTGGTGGTGGTGGTGGCAGTGGTGGTGGTGGTGGCGGCGGTGGTGGGTGGTGGTGGTCGGTGGAGGTGGTGGGTGGTGGTGGTGGTGGCAGTGGTGGTGGTGGTGGTGGCGTTGGTGGTGGAGGTGGTGGCATTGATGGTGGGTGGTGGTGGGTGGAGTCGGTGGTGGTGGTGGCGGTGGTGGGTGGTGGTGGTGGGTGGTGGTGGTGGTGGCGGTGGTGGGTGGAGGTGGTGGGCGAAAACGTATAAAAGGACTAACGATGCAATGATATTTAACAAAAAAGGACTAACAATGCAAATGTGGTCGTTAAAGGACTAACGGTGCAAATAGACTAACGGAAAAACTAACGACAGTTAGTCTGAGGGACCATAGATGTTATTCTTTTGCAGTCAGAGGGACGATACATGCAACTTTAAACTTTGAGGGACTATACATGAAATTTTTGACAAACCACAGGGACCATCCGTGTAATTTACTCAACATTTTATTAAGAACTATATAATAAGTCCGTTATATTACTAACACTTTAAGAGCACTTGTACAAAAAGCATCAAGAGCAGTGCTAGACCATGACTTCGCCAAGGAGTTTTTTTTGCAGAAATCTTGATGCAGAAGTTGGTAGCAGGCCTAAAAATGCCGCTGTAGCCTGATTACACTAGATGTGAGTTGGGACCTGCTATTAGCATTTTGGGATAATGCCCAAAATGCCCCGGTTGCCCAAGGCGTGGGCTTTTCTAGACGGAATCTTTTGTGTTTGCTTTTCTAGACCAGGGCAACCAGTACTTTTTGGGCAACTAAAATCTGCAAGTGACAAGTGTGACTTTACGGATTACAAGGTAGGGCAACTTGTGTACTTTTGGGCAACTGGCGTACTTTTTGGGCAACTGGCGGCCTTCATGTTGGACAAGTGTCAGCACATGGTTGGCTAACTTCAAGTTGCCAAAGCAACTGGTCTAGAAAAGCAAACACAAACGATTCCGTCTAGAAAAGCTCACGCCTTCAGAAACCGGGGCATTTTTGGAATTATCCCTAACATTTCTTATTAATTTACTCCTTAAAACCAATAGATGTTACTTTCGTTAATATTACAAAAACTATATTATCACAAACAATCTGTATCTTTGAGCTAAAATAGTTTACGAGGTTGTATACATTAAAAACATACTTTGTGAGCGCCTTGCGGCCCCTTTGACAAGTTTGATCCATTTTACCCGTTCCATGGTTTGATTTTCTTATCTGACCCGTTTGAGATTATCAAACCCCAAATTGACCCATTCATAAGTAAATGGTCCGAAACTCATAACCTATATAATAAGTAATAAAAGACATGATCCTTATTTTGGCTTGCATGCTCTCTTGTTTCTTTCTCTGTATGAGTTTATGTATTTGGTCACTTTTATGTTTTTTCTTTATATGCTTCCGTTTATGTTATTGTCTCTCTTTCCTCACACACACCTTACAGTTTGTCTATTTGTTTGCACACACACACACACACACACACACACACACACACACACTTGCCGGAGGTCTTTCTAGAAGCAGTCCCTTTACCCTCGGGTATGGGTGTGACTGTCTACATCTCAGCTTCCCCATACCTCGCCCTGGCGGGATTGGGTATTGTTGTTGTTGTTTGTCTCCAAATCAAAACGAATTTATAAACGATTATACATTCATATGTTTCCACGTTACTTTCGAGATAAGGTCAACAAACTTTTAGCAGCAGAAACATAATGTTGGTATTGTGGTAGGGTATCACGATGGAGGCAATAATTTTACCTTGAAATTCTCTTTATAATGGACTGTTTCTGCGATCCTGCATCTACTGCTAAAAATGGATAGAGTGCGATAAAATATGAAACCTGTATATCAGACCAAAATCTATAACAGGTTGAAACGGAAAAACATGTAAAGTGTGTGAGATATCTTGTAATAACCTTTTCAGGAATTTGTTTTAATATTTCCAACAACATATATGACCCAACTGAGTGCCCACCTGTAGAGAAGATATAATGAAATTTGCTGCCAGAAGTGAGTTCATTTACCATAAAACTAAATTAAAACTAAGGAAATCAACTATATAAGCAATAAAACACACCATAATAAGAGGGATTTCAAGAGCTTGCATTTCCTGTTGGATGAAACCTATTTGATGGAACAAGACATGAGTCATACGATATAACTTATGTCACTCACGCCCCTATGTATATATTACATGAAATGGTTATATGCTATTGTGACTCGTAATATATGATGGAACATGCAAACTTGTAAAGACTCAAATAGTCGATGTTTAGATTAATAAATACAACATAAAAGCACAAAGCACATCCAAAAACTATCTCACGAGTTTAAAACTAAGGAAGATTACCTTATGATCAATTTGTTCCTGTAGCGTGAACAGCTTTCTATGCTCCCAATCCTATTATAATACAAACGAACAAAATCAACGAAAGGAAAGAGCAGTCAAACTACAAACATGGTCTAAAAATTTTAAAAATCAACAATGAAGTTAAACTTGACGAATTACATTAAACTTTGTGTTGGTAATTCAAAGAGCGAAACAAACAAACAAATTCGAACAAATGAAGCAAAAGCTTTATTCAATTTACCAAAATCAAATACCAAACCAAATTCAAAGGTACCAATACAAAATTCTAATTCAAATATACCAAATTCTAATTCAAAGGTACAAAGAAAACTAGTGTTATCAATCGGCAAAATAACCATCATAGATTAGTTTCCTAATTCTAAACAAACTTGTAGGACAAGTCATACAAATTACCAAATTTACCAAATAACCCTTAAAGTTTAAGTCACTATTCTAACACGCACTTTGAGTAATGAAACCAAATAAAAATTAGCAAGGCAATTGTTTTTTTTTTTTTTTTTGAAAGGCTAGCAAGGCAATTGTTACCTGTTATAGAAGCAGTTTCCCATTTGCTCATAAAAGTACTCCAAAAAATCAGTGTAAAATGAAATAACTCCTGCAACAACGACTACTTCTTACCACCCAAATTATAAAATAAGAATTTAAACATGTTTGGCATTGTTTTTTGAAAAGTATCTGGTGATTGTGTTCTAGTGTGAAGGATACTCGGTTTCTAGTTTTTGCACAAGCAAATCGAAACAATGTTTTCTGAACTGCTTATTGATACGATGCTTATCTTCTTCTGCATATAAATAGAAGCATAAGCCGAAAATATAGGCAATACCAGGCACCCTCATACACCTATTCTTAGTATTTATCAATTAGACACATAAAAATGTACCTGGATTACCAGGAATAAACAAAATATGTAATACGGGATTCGTCGCATGAAGCTCCACTATTTCAATATTCCTACTGCCCTACCCTAATCGTAATTAACTATTTAAACTCATTAAGAATCACACCATCACAGTTGAATACATAGTCTTATATATGACGAATGCATATGTTAGAGTTAGACAATATGAAGTGAACATTTATATACCCAGAAACATTGCAGAGTCTGAAAGTAGCATTGGAAATCAGTTACAATTTTTCCTCATGACCCGTTTCAGATATTAAAGAAATATCTTTTGTTATCCAGTTTGTGGAAAAAATATCAAGTAGTATCATATCTGGAGTGGCAATATAGGCTGGTTCAGTTATCCAGTTTGGGTTAAAACGGGTCAATTACTAGCACAAGTCAAACTTGGCCCGGTTGGGTTGACCCACAAACACCTTTTTATCCATTTTGTTAATTTTGTACAATTTTGTCACTTAGTTTAGCAGCAGAAATAAAGTGATGGTGACAATAGTTTTACCTTGAAATTTTCTTTAAAATGGACTGTTGCTGCGACTGTGAGTTCACTGCTAAAAAGGGATACATGGCAATAAAATATGCAACCTGTTACATTAGACGGAAATCAATAAGGGGTACAAAGAGAAAGATAAGTTACAAAAAATGTGAAATTGATTGTAATCACCTTTTCAGGAATTTGTTTAAATATTTCCTAAGACATATACGATCCAACTGAGTGCCCCAGCTATAGAGAAGTATTTGATGCAAGAAATTAGTTCATTTGCAATCAAATGAAAGTAAAATAACGAAATCTAGTATATTATTCGTTATTAAAACTGTAGGAAGCAATAAAACACACCAAAATAAGAGGGACTTCAAGAGCTTGCAGTTCCTGTTGGATAAAATTTATACAAGGGAACAAAGAAAAGAGATTAATCATGTCGTGTCACTAACGGTTCTGTACTGATTACATAATTATTGCAATTTGTAGTCTCAGTAATCACTTTGGGATAATAGATTCTGCTTACTAGCTAGTAACTTAATATATATCCTGGATTAGATGAAGGTAAAATTGATCGGTGTCAAAGTGGTAAAGTCTGCTGCAGTGATTCAAGTATTCTAGATATATAGAATATAGACAAGACTTCCTGAAACTTACAGCTAATGTTGATCTGTGCAATGAAGCACAAAAAGTATTACAAATATACCGACAAATACGATAAATAACATTTACTTACGTTTCATTTATATATAAAGTTAGCACATAGCTCCATAGAAAAGGTAGAATTCGCTTACTAAGAAAGAGTGATTGACACACAATCTCAAATTTCATACTACTTTGATTAAAAAAACAGAAATTAAACAAAACAAAAATTACATGAATGATAACTTTTTTTAAAGGAATTACTTCTCCATGTTAATGTTCTCAGCTCCATATTCCGCGATGTTGACGTTATCGTTGTCTTCAGAAGTAGATTAGGCAATCTCAGTGATCAAGTAAAAGCAGTGTTTCAGCGTAGGAACTCACAAACAATGAGGATCTTGGTGAAGAAATGCCAATATAGCTGAATTGTCTTGAGTTGGGTTTAAAAACATAAAGACGATTCGGATCAGCTAATTCATAAGGTTCATAATCGTCTGAAAATAGAAATATAGGTTCACCGCCATTTTTAAATTCAAGTAAACTTATAATAGTATCACTTATAATAGCATCACTTATGTTAAACGTAATGGTGTATATATTTTTAAATGATTTTTGAACACCATCCTCCATGATCCATACATCAAAATCTGGTACAAACTCATCAAGATTGCTTGGAAGCACAGCAAGAGACTCCTTTAGCTTGTATACATTCAACCCCATGGCACGGTTAAGTGCTAAACTATCAGGAAGGTGTATTTTTGTAAATTCTTCACTTGTCAAATCAAATGACATAATCACATGATACTCTAATAACTCCACATTTTTGTGTGTTGCAGGCCAATAAATAAATTTATCTATTGCTACCTGATTAACGCCTAATGTGATAGTTCCTAGAGGCAGATTGATAGATAGACGTGTCCAAGCTCGTAAGCTTAGCCTAAAGACCTCGACTTGCCAAGTGGTGTCTGTCAAAACCCTTGGAATGGAAACTATAACAATCTTAGGGTCAAGAGTGTGAGGACAAACCCCAAAACCAACAGTAACATCAAACGTATCTTCATCTATATGAGGCAGATCAATATCAACCAATTTTCTAATCGTTGGATTCCAAATAGCAGCTGTTTCTGTTCCAAAATAACTTGTTCCATCACAACCATACAAGCAGAACAAGCCTTGTGATCTACCAAGTATCCTTGGTTCTCTATGCAGTTTAGCAGACGGGGGAAGAGTGAGGGAAAACTTGTGGCAAGGGAAAGTATCATCGTCCACAATAGAAACATATTTATGCTCAGAATCTCTTACAAGTAAATAGTTATGCCGTTGATGAGTATGCTTGTGATGATCAGCGATAAATTTAAAACTATCGATGAGAGACTTCCATGCTTTTGATACAGATCTAAACTGAATCAATGATTTGATCGGAAGGTTTTTCATGATGTTAGCTTGGATATCCAAAGGTATGTAATCAGACATTTTGTTCTTGGGAGGTTTGATTTAGGACTTGGATTTTCAGGTTTTTATAGCCAAACAGAAGTTCAAAAATCAAGTGTAAAAGGGAAGATAAACAAATCAGATACCAATATTTATTAATGATTTCAAGTAACAACAATGCAAATGCAGATGAAAAGGCAAAACCGTTCAATTAACAGTCCAAATATCAATGTATGCTTTATTCCAATACTTTCTCTTTTCAAAAAAGTAAAAAATAATGTATGTATGAGATATTCAAAATTTAAAACAAACTTTTTTATAGGAGGACTCGATATGTATAAAACAGCTCTCGTGTTGTTGAGTCTGAGCGCGACTATGGGTGTAACGAAACGAACTCACACTTGATAAGGCTCGAGTTTGACAATTTTAAGTTAGAAAAGCTCAGTTTGTGAGTTATTTATAAGGCTCGAGATCGGCTCGTGCTCAACTCGTTTATTTGCCAAGTATGCGAGTATAAGGTATAGATAATTATACTATATGTCTAAATTTGAGTTTGAGCTTGTCAATTGAACGAGCTTCAAGTTAAGATTGAGCTCGGATGAAGGTCGTTTAAAACGAGATTAAGTAGCTCACGAGCGGCTAACTGACAACCCTTACTACTTAATAATGCATTCTGTAGATGATGATAATTTGTTGCTAAACTAAGTGCACAATTAACACTTACCAGTTCCACCTCTGAGTTTGATGTTCTTCTAACCGAGCAACAAAATAACTTATGATTTCTGTTTCTCATCGGTGTCAAGACTACATAGTTCACTTTATCTTTTTTAAAAGGGTTTATGATGCCAGCAGATGCCTATAAAGATGGTGAATAAAGCATGATTCTATTAACACAAACTCAGGAAGAAACACCTCAGTTTCGCCAATTCTCGATACTAAGTATTCAATTGTACTTAATATTGATCAATACTTTATTAGTAAAGTCCATCAAGCTCTAGCTCAGAAAACAGTTCATGGCAAAATTATCTAATAACAAAATGAGCATTAAGCTCGAGCTTGGATTCCAACAAGGAATCAGACATTTACATTGTTGCTAAAACATCAAAATATGGTTTTGTTGATCAATGTTGCTATGTGACGAGCCACCCACACTGAACCAGCGATGGTGCAGGAAAAAGCATGGGTATGACCCTCTCTTTCAATTTCTACAATTGCATTTGGCACCTGCTTCACTATCTGATAACACAAATTGACGAAAAGGAACACAGTTATAAACTAATTATCTAATTATTTTGACTTGAAGTGGTCATAATGAGTATTTAGCGTCAGGATAAATTAGTGATTCAGTTTATGATTATTCACTAGTTGGAGATCAAGTAACATATTTTGGATAATAAAAGATGTCATTTTACAAACAAAATTATATCATCTGATTGTTAGTATGCTACAACTTCAAACACACTTTTGGAACATTTAGAAAACACTATCCAAAAAGTATGCATCGATATTTTACCTTATAGAAATGTGAAATTGATTGTGAAAATTGTAATCACCTTTTCATGAATTTGTTTAAATATTTCCAAAGACATATACGACCCAACTGAGTGCCCCAACTATAGAAGAGGATTTGATGCATGAAATTAGTTCATTTGCAATAAAATGAAAGTAAAATAAGGAAATCTAGTATATTATTCGTTATTAAAACTGTAGGAAGCAATAAAACATGCCAAACTAAGAGGGACTTCAAGAGCTTGCAGTTCCTGTTGGATAAAATATAATATAAGGGAACAAAGAAAAGAGATTAATCATGTCGTGTCACTAACGGCTTCTGTACTGATTACATAATTATTGCGATTTGTAGTCTCAATAATCACTTTGGGATAATAGATTCTGCTTCTGTTATCAAATAATTAAGGTCAAATCATCAGTTTTGGATAATCAGTACTAGCTAGTAACTTAATATCATGGATTATATGAAGGTAATTAAAATTGATCGGTGTCGAAGTGGTAAAGTCTGCTGCAGTGTTTCAAGTATTCTAGATACATGGAATTAATATAGACAAGACTTCCTGAAACTTACAGCTAATGTTGATCTTGTGCAATGAGTTAGATATGAATACATGGTCTAGGATGTATCTGCTATACATCATCTCAATACAGGTTTTGACGCAGTACTAAAGCACAAAAAGTATTTCAAATATACCCGATAAATAAAATTTACTGATGTTTCATTTAGATATAAAGTTAGCACATAACATAGAAAAGGTAGAATTCGCTTACTAAGAAAGAGTGTGATTGACACACATTCTCAAATTTCATACTAGCTACTTAGATTAGAAAAACAGAAATTAAACAAAACAAAAACGACATGAATGATAGCTTTTTTTAAAGGAATTACTTCTCCACGTCAATGCTCTCAGCTCCATATTCCGCGATGTTGACGTTATCGTTGTCTTCAGAAGTAGATTAGGCAATCTCAGTGATCAAGTAAAAGCAGTGTTTCAGCGTAGGAACTCACAAACAATGAGGATCTTGTTGAAGAAATGCCAATATAGCTGAATTGTCTTGAGTTGGGTTTAAAAACATAAAGACGATTCGGATCAGCTAAGTCATAAGGTTCATAATCGTCTGAAAATAGAAATATAGGATCACCGCCATTTTTAAATTCAAGTACACTTATAATACTATCACTTATGTTAAACTTAATGGTGTATATCTTTTTAAATGATTTTTGAACACCATCCTCCATGATCCATACATCAAAATCTGGTACAAACTCATCAAGATTGCTCGGAAGCACAGCAAGAGACTCCTTTATCTATTGCTACCTGATTAACACCTAATGTGATAGTTCCTAGAGGCAGATTGATAGATAGACGTGTCCAAGCTCGTAAGCTTAGCCTAAAGACCTCGACTTGCCAAGTGGTGTCTGTCAAAACCCTTGGAATGGAAACTATAACAATCTTAGGGTCAAGAGTGTGAGGACAAACCCCAAAACCAACAGTAACATCAAACGTATCTTCATCTATATGAGGCAGATCAATATCAACCAATTTTCTAATCGTTGGATTCCAAATAGCAGCTGTTTCTGTTCCAAAATAACTCGTTCCATCACAACCATACAAGCAGAACAAGCCTTGTGAGCTACCAAGTATCCTTGGTTCTCTATGCAGTTTAGCAGACAGGGGAAGAGTGAGGGAAAACTTGTGGCGAGGGAAAGTATCATCGTCCACAATAGAAACATATTTATGCTCAGAATCTCTTATAAGTAAATACTTATGCCATTGATGAGTATGCTTGTGATGATCAGCGATAAATTTAAAACTATCGATGAGAGACTTCCATACTTTTGAAACGGATCTAAACTGAATTAATGATTTGCTCGGAAGGTTTTTCATGATTTTAGCTTGGATATCGAAAGGTTTGGAATCAGACATTTTGTTTTTGGGAGGTTTGATTTAGGACTTGGATTTTCAGGTTTTTATAGCCAAACAGAAGTTCAAAAATCAAGTGTAAAAGGGAAGATAAACAAATCAGATACCAATATTTATTAATGATTTCAAGTGACAACAATGCAAATGCAGATGAAAAGGCAAAACCGTTCAATTAACAGTCCAAATATCAATGTATGCTTTATTCCGATACTTTCTCTTTTTAAAAAAGTAAAAAATAATGTATGTATGAGATATTCAAAATTTAAAACAAACTTTTTTATAGGAGGACTCGATAAAACAGCTCTCGTGTTGTTGAGTCTAAGCGCGACTATGGGTGTAAACGAGTCGAACTCACACTTGATAAGGCTCGAGTTTGACAATTTTAAGTTAGAAAAGCTCAGTTTATGAATTATTTATAAGGCTCGAGATCAGCTCGTGCTCAACTCGTTTATTTGCCAAGTATGCGAGTATAAGGTATAGATAATTACACTATATGTCTAAATTTGAGTTTGAGCTTGTCAATTGAACGAGCTTCAAGTTAAGATTGAGCTCGGCTAAAGGTCGTTTAAAACGAGATTAAGTAGCTCACGAGCGGCTAACTGACATCCCTTACTACTTAATAATGCATTCTGTAGATGATGGTAATTTGTTGCTAACCTAAGTGCACAATTAACACTTACCAGTTCCACCTCTGAGTTTGATGTTCTTCTAACCGAGCAACAAAATAACTTATGATTTCTGTTTCTCATCAGTGTCAAGACTGCATAGTTCACTATATCTTTTTTAAAAGGGTTTACGATGCCAGCAGATGCCTATAAAGATGGTGAATAAAGCCTATTAACACAAACTCAGGAAGAAACACCTTAGTTTCGCCAATTCTCGATACAAAGTATGCAGTTGTACTTAATATTGATCAATGATACTATACTATACTTTATTAGTAAAGTCCATCAAGCTCTAGCTCAGAAAAAACAGTCCATTGCAAAATTATCTAATAACTGAGCATTACGCTAGAGCTCCGACTTGGGTTCCAACAAAGAATCAGACATTTACATTGTTGCAAAAACATCAAAATATGGTTTTGTTGATCAAGGTTGCTATGTGACGAGCCACCCACACTGAACCGGCGATAGTGCAGGAAAAAGCATGGGTGTGACCCTCTCTTTCAATTTCTACAATTGCATTTGGCACCTGCTTCACTATCTGATAACACAAATTGACGAAAAGGAACACAGTTATAAACTAATTATCTAATTATTGCGAATTGAAGTCGTCATAATGAGTATTTAGTGTCTGGATAATGTTATTCACATTATGGTTATTTTACTATATGCGGATCAAATACAAGTTTTGGATAATAAAAGAAGTCCTTTTTCAAACAAATTATCATCTGATCGTTAGTATGCTGCAACTTCAAAGTTCAAACACTCTTTTGGAACATATAAAAAAATACACTATCCAAAAAGTATGCATTGATGTCTTACCTTATCATGCATGTGCAATGGACCCCAGTGATCATCATCGCCATATAAAAATGCAATCCGGTCTTGCTTTTTCCTAATGAATTCCCAATCTGGTTCATTTACAAGCTACAAGAAAAAGATTATGATAAGAATACAAGATATTAAATCGAGTTACAAATTCTTTGTTATGTGATTTGAGATGCATAGAACAAGATGGTAGCTTTTATGTTTTTGAAAAGATTATATACCTCTTCAAACTCGGTCATGGCCAAATAAAGCACATTGTTCATCGTGTGATACTGAAACAAGATAAACAATATATATGATGTAAGAACAATTTTATATCCCTTAGCAAATACATAACAAGCAACATTCCATTTAGATACATACGATTAGTCCGTTATCTTTTTATGCACCTAACCGTAAAATTAACTCCCCTAGAAACAAGTTTTATGTCAAATAAACTAGTTTCACCTTTAAAACACTTGTACAAAGAGCATCAAGAGCAGTACTAGACCACGACTTCCCCACTAAATTTTTTGCAAGAAATTTTGATGCCGAAATTGGTAGAAACCCCAACAAAGCCACTGTAGCACTGATCATACTAGATGCGAGTCGGGACCTGCTATTAACATGTTTCCGTAAGTTATTCCAGACGAAAGAGTAATAGAAACAAGATTATCAAGTAGACACTGAAGATCGGGCTGCGCAGAAATAATGAACAAAATATTCAAGTTAAATGTCACTATGATGTGGAAAAAATATCAAGTAGTATCATATCTGGAGTAGAAAGATAGGCTGGTTCAGTTATCCAGTTTGGCTTAAGCGGGTCAATTTCTAGTGCAAGTCAAACTTGGCCGGGTTGGGTTGACCCACAAACACCTTTTTATTCATTTTATTAATTGTGTACAATTTTCATCACTGAGTTTAGCAGCAGAAATAATATGATGGTGACAATAGTTTTACCTTGTAATTTTTTTTAAAACGGACTGTTGCTGCGACTGTGAGTTCACTGCTAAAAAGGGATAGAGGGCAATAAAATATGCAACCTGTTATATTAGACAGAAATCTATAAGGGGTACAAAGAGAAAGATACGTTAAAAAAGCGTGAAATTCATTGTAATCACCTTTTCAGGAATTTGTTTAAATATTTCCAAAGACATATACGACCCAACTGAGTGCCCCAACTATTGAGAAGTATTTGATGCAAGAAATTAGTTCATTTGCAATAAAAAGAAAGTAAAAATTCCGAAATCAAGTGAATATCAAACACACCAAAATAAGAGGGACTTCAAGAGATTGCAGTTCCTGTTGGATGAAATTTATCTGAGGGAACAAAGAAAATCATGTCACTAACGACTTGTGTAACTATTACATATACTAAGATTATTGCAACTTGTAGTCGCAACAATTAGTATCTATTCTTCAGATAACAGGTTATTGGATTCTGCTTCTTTATCAGATAAGTGTGGTCAAATTATCATATCAGTACTAGCTGGTAGTTACAACACAACTGATTATCAAATGTTGAAATAAACTTCCTTAATTACCACATGTTAACTAGACTATTACTCATGTCTCACAAGGTGGTCTAATATTTTTACACGAATGACATTTTTGTCAACACTCAGACGGCTGATTATTAGATTATTACAACTTCTAACAGCAAAAGCACATCTGAACCCTATTTCACAAGCTAAAGGTTAAGAACAATTACCTTATGATCAATTTGTTCCTTTAGTGAGAACAACTGTCCATGCTCCCAGTCCTAATAATATACACACTTGAATGCATCAAATCAGAAAAACGGTGATCAACAAAAAAAGTTTATGATTTGCATGATCAGAAACGGTAATCATCGTTAAAGGTTTGAAGCAAAAAAGCCAAGGCAAATTTTTTCCATTTATCCATGTTTGTTGCTGATAGCTTCTTTCGTGGAAACACTTTTAACAGCACAAGTTTTACCAAAAAAAAACAGAATTTACTCGTCTCCAATTCTCCATAGAAGATGCGATATTTAACGGAGAACATAGTTTAGTCAAAAATCCATAGGGCCCTCCATACAGGGGGATCCTTGTAAGTTTTCAATCATATCAGTATCATATAAGGACAACAAATCTGCAAACATGTATATCCGTTTATATTCTTAGACAAAAGGGGAATATCTAATCAGCATGTGACATTCCTTGGACCAGAACTCATAAGATGAGGAAACGAGATTAGGCAAAAGGGGCACAGCATAGGAAAAGATTATGTGATTTGGGAGCAACTGAAAGCTTCTCAGAACAGCTCATGTCCCTTTAAATTTGCATGCTTATCCACATTTCCCATCTTTTACTTTGATCAAATAATTCATGGTGACAACATATCAAGCATGAGATTTACTTTGTTTTAAATCATGACAGATGAATGTACCATAACAAACATAGTAGTACATGCATCAGAAACTACAGAAACCCGAAAAATGCACACATTGAATTAATTAGAACTTTTAAAGTACTACAGTATAAAGTATATACCTTTTCCGAGTGTGATATATGCCCAATTCCTGACCATAAACACAAAAACAAACAATCAGTCAATTTACAAAACTGATCTCTAATATAGAAAAAGATGACAGAAGATTTATAACGCATATTACCTCCAACTTTTAGTAACTGAAGAGCATAAGCAGCAAGTTAGTTGTTACCTGTTATAGAAGCAGTCTCTCCCATTTGCTCATAAAGTGACTCCAAAAAATCAGTGTAGAATGTAATGACTCCTGTAATAACATGTTAGTACCCAATTATGAAAATACGCTTCAAACATGTTTGGCATTGCGTATCGAAAGTGATTTATCAGATTATTTCATCTCAAAGTTGCACATTATAAGTTTCTAGAGTCTGATATAGTGAAATGAATTTGGACTATTTGGGATATAGGTGCGGGTGAACTGATTTTGATTATTTAAGGATTATATTACATGGAAAATCGTTATTTAATCCGAATATGCAAACCCCTCATACAACTGATTATTACTTCAATTTCCAACAACAAAAGCACATCCGAACACTATCTCTTACCACCCATTTGTAAGTTCTTACTTTTTCATAAAGTATCACACATTTATCACTTTGTAACCTCAATGCCAAACACTTTCAAGAAAAGAAGTATACTTTTTATTCTTTGTTATTGAAACGTAGGAACAAATCACTTGCTACATTACAAACAAGTCCGTCAACAATATAAAGTGTATGGTTATCCAATGCCCAAATGGTTCCTCTATATGCAAAATTATATTGGGTGAATGTATCTAACTTACCATTTTTTATAGTGACTTTTTTTTTCCTATTAAAACACAACTTTTGAATTCGTGCTTTTATGTGTATTTTGGTCGTGAAAAATGACCATTTTACCTTTCGGCATCAATATAGTTGTTAACAAATATATTAATACCGAGGGGTAAAATGGTCATAGGATATAAAGAAAAGCACAAATTCAAAAATTTTGTGTTTCAAGAAGGAAAAAAAATCACTATAAAAAATGGTAAGTTAAATACGGAGTACATTCCTAGGCAATTAACTCAAGGAAATGGATCCACTAAAAAGAAAAATAAAAATAAGAAGAATGCAAAATGTTTTCAGCCACACATTTCAAATGAAGAAGGAGAATTTCATGAGAGATGCATCTCTTTTTGTAAATTTATACTACTATATAATGCATTTGGGACTATTATATAATTAGAAAGGCTTAAAATTCAGACTTTTTTCTTGCTTATTATGGAAAGATTTCAAAATTAATTTGTTAGGAAGCAGGTTGGTTAGGAAGCGGTTGGTTGTTCAAACTAAAATTATTTGGCTTAACCATCTCTACCATCTCTACTTATAAAGCATGAAGACAGCTAAACGTGTAACCAAATAACGCAAAATATAATCACACGGTACCCGCAGCCGCATTGCGCGGGTATCGTTCTAGTACATCTAAAATGTGCGGGCTGAGGTAATTTCTCATACTTCTCATTTTAATTTATTTCTTATTTGATCCTTACTTATTAACGCAATTATATTTGACACAAACATTCCCTAGTTTCTACTAATAAATCCAATCTTTTAGAACAATTTTGAATATAAAAAATAATACAGTAATATTCCATACCTGGATTACCAACAATAAACAAAAGATGAAATCTGGGATTAGTAGCATGAATCTCCACTAATTCAGTCTTCCTTCTGTCCTAACCAAATCATCATAAAATCAAATTTTCAAACTAATCAATAAAAAGCATATCAAAAAACATATATGTTATATAATAAAATGAGCATATACCCACCCAGAAACATTGCAGAGCCTGAAACTAGAAACAGCCTTTTTAGAGACTGGTTGTGAGTTTTGTTGATGACCCATTTGAGAAAATGATGATCTGATTTTGAGTGAAGTGGTATTATTAAAATGAGGGAAGAGTAGGATTCGAAATGGTGATGATGATAATGATACTATCATTTTACTTGGTTTAAAAATGTCATTTGACTTTTTGCAAATATTATTTGGTGCTCTAGATTACTAGGTTTTGACTTTTGCCAATATTGTTTTGGAAGGATGGTTTTTCGGGTTCAGATTATCCGGAAACGGTGGTTTTGATCCAGATATACTAGGTTCGGGCCGTCTTTGATAGTTTGCAAGGTAGGCGATTGCTCAAGACCTCAAAATTGATAATGGTTTCAAAATTTGTACTGTTAGAACGTTCAGATAACAAATATTCTCGAGTAATTTCGTCTAGGACCTTTAAAATTTTCAAAAATTCAAAGACGACCCTGACGAGGTTTAATCCGAATATTCTCGTGACCGATTATTGCTTCTTTCTTTTTCTCTAGCTAAATGTGTATCTAGTGGAAACTACCTCTTGTGAGGAAATCGGGTATCTTAAACACTAAATCTTTTTATGATTATTAGCTTCAGCATCTATAATTCTTTTAAATCCGAACTTTTTCTCAAAAAACTTGATAAACAACTTTGGATCAAACATTTTAAGCTGCTTATATAGTTATATGTGATAAACTATTGCAAATAAGCAATCAAAAATCTAAACCAGAGCTACTTGCAGAATTGTTGATTTTGGACCAATATACCAGAGCTACTTAAAAGCCCTAACCAGCCCAATAAATCAAGCAGCCAAAATCCCAACTGATCAACATCCTGATAATTAGTTGGTGAAAAAGATTAATAATTGATAACCCGAACCAGCTCATAATTGGTTGCCTTTCTATAATATGAGAAATACACATAACTCACTCAGCGGTTATGACTATGACGGTGCCAAGCTGCCTTCACCCGTTATAAACTTTTCTACGGCACCATTGTCACATTCTGATAACTAGTATTGACAAATGTATCATATGTGGTTCTTCTTGCATAATAATTACATTAGAAAAAATGTTTGATATCATTGTCAATAGTTTTAACTCGTCATTAATCACGAAAGAAAAAATAAGTTACTAGAACGTAGAAAGACTTTTTTGCTTGTGTCTTTATTTCATCTTTAATCAAACTAAACATGTAATCTCATATGAATTATATATTAAAACATGAAAAGATGATTCATCCTCCTAAGTTTGCTTCTAAATTTCTTCCCAACTCCAAGATGATTAGGCTAGACACAATGCATTGTAAAAAATCGGTTGGTCGAGTGGGTCAACCGATTTCCAAATCGGTTGTCACCACTGTGGTCGAGTGTGCAAATATCGGTCGAAAGTTAGGGAAAACAACAGTTGTATTTCCAACCGATTTTAAACAAAACAACAATCCAAAAAAGTTACCGTCTAACATTTAATTAAAAAAAAAACAAAAAACAAAAAAAAACTTTACCACTTTACATTCTATAAATACTAATCTCGAACACACTTCTAAACACACAATTTCAAGCACAATTCAACCAACAATTCAAATACAAAATTATGGCTTGTCGTCTCTCCCATACCGTCGAACAAATGCAAAAGTATATTAAAAAACAATGTGACAAAGACGACACGGCTCGACAACAGGTGATGAGTATGCAAATACTCATCATTTCTCCACCAATTTTGATACGTAAAAATACAAAAAAAGGCCAAAAACAATATAGATATCCTTGGTTTCGTGTTTTTATGTGTCTCAGGTACAAAGGGATTGAGTTCTGGGTGAAAACATGCAATTTTTGAGCGAAAGCATGCAGTTTTGCGCGACTCGGCAACGAGCGGTACATACTGTGATATTACGGCCAGCCCGAATAGATTTTTGGAAAAAGAATGGAAAAATGACATAACCAAGCACGAGATTGAAAAGAGCACAAAAAAAAATTACGAGACCAATGAAATTTTACTTGAAGCATCGAGGCCGATATAAAGCTTATTTATTTCAAGGATCAATGAATTAAATATAAAGAAGATAAGGATTGAAAATGAAGGCCAGGGGTGTCAAGTGGCAATTCACATCAAACTTCTAATTAAATCAAGTTTCTAGAAGCATGGGTCCCACCACCATTTGATATGTGAATTGAAAATGACAAACTATTTGTTCCATTTGGTATTTGATCGACTAAGAAGAAAAGAATGAAACAAGAATCTTTGGTGGGCTCCACCATTTGCTCCAATATGAATTTACATGAAAGACTTTTGTGTTCACTTTTGTGTCAAGGAGGAATGTACCAAGAATAAAAAGAAAGAAAAGTGATTTACTTTTGCTGGACATGTGCGACAAAAATTCATGCATTTTTAATATCTCTTGGTCGGGAGAAGATACGGAAGAGACAACGAATATGTAATTTCTTGGTCGCGACGTTTGGGCTTATGAGTTAATGTGATATTATTTAGGAATGCTCTTTTGTAGTTTATGGAGGGACTAAACATGTAATATTTGGGTCTATAAAAACCCACTTCCCACACCTCATGAAAAAACGTTCTTTTTCTCTTCATTTTTTTGTTTTCTCTAGTTTATGTTTAAGCTTTATTTTAAGTTGTACTCTTTGAATTATTGTTTTAAGTTTTATAAAAGTAATGTCTTGTTTAACTTTTACTTACTTGCAATTTATCTTTCTTTCATATAATTCTTCTTTATTTCTTCATTAAATCTTCCAAGTTTACAAAATATTTATAAAAAGAAATGTGAAATAAAGAGTTTCTTATGATGGTGTAGTTGTAAAATATTGTTTTACATATGGTCACACACACTCTTATTCACATCTTTCTTCTTATGAATATATTGTTTTAGTTATTTAAATCCTCATTTTGCTTGTTTTAAAATCTTTATCTTTTGAAATCTTTGACCTTAATATCCGAATTAGTTTACTTTTTGTAAACATATCTCCTTGAGAAAGTTTGGTGACTAAGACTTGTTCTATTACAATTAGTTTGTCTTTTATTTTTCATTACTTTTGTTTAGTAATTATTCTAGTTTTAATCCTAGTCCGATCCATTCTAGCTTTAATCCTAGTCCGATCTACTCTAGTTTAAATACTGGTCCGATCTATTCTAGTGTTAATGCTAGTCCGATCTATTCTAGTTTTAATACTAGTTGATGACGTATAGTCTATATTTGGGCCACAAGCCCAAATGATAAACATTACTTGGCCCAAACTCACCACGAGTGCGCTATTATAACGAACAATGGGCCATAATAATAACGGCTTGGGCTCACGAAGCCCAAAGCCCAACCAAATTAACCGGGCATGCGATAAGGATTATCTATTCATGGAATAGATATCCTTACCCCCGATAAGCACCACGGGTGCGAAGAGTAAGGAGCAAGAAACCTACACGGTTTCAGCTCCTATATAAGGAATGATATCTTCTCATTCAAAGGTACGATATACAACCCTAACTCTTTACGAGAACCCTAAATCGATTACTTACTCTCACGCCGGAGTCTAATCGGGGGAGACAATCCCTCGATAAGCCTAACGGTGTTGTCTTATTTTCTTAGTACGCAGGTAACAAGTGCTAAGAAGTGAATTGGTACGAGAGCCTAAGCCCATAACCAGGTACGCCCAACTTTTGTATCAACAAGTGGCGCCATCCGTGGGACCCTACTACGAACTAGAATGACGAAACATAAGAATTCAAGCCAGCGGACTCCGCAGTCAGAAAAACGTGACCATCAGAGGAAGAATCAACAAGATCCAACCTCCAGACAAGTCGCTGGGACAACCAGCACACCGGCAGGAACAACCCCACCTCGCCTAGCAGTGGAATTACCTATAAGAACTACTCAAGTCACACCAGTGGTCCCAAGCGTTGAGGAACTCCAACGCACCCTCTTCACCACTCCTCATCAGGCTACACCCGCAGTGAACAACACTGCGCCGCCAGGCGCGCCTGAACGAAACAGGGCGCCTAACACTGAGGCAGAAATTCTTGCAACAACTGAGGACGCACCGGATCTAACTTTGGGAAACTTTGTATCCCAAAATTATGAAACACTAACCGCCCTCATGCAAGAAGAAGCAACAAGAAGAGCAAGCGCAGGTCTACAAGCCCGACTCAATTTTGGTCCTGAACGCGAACCATCACCATTGCGTCACCCACGAGGAAGACGCGCAGAACGTACCACTATCCATGATAGGTTGGGTACGATATCTGATTCACAATACTCAGGAGACAGCGAGAGGCGCACCAATGTCCACTCCAGACTTGGCAGTCGGGGAATACAAGATCGACTAGGGCCTCAACATTGGCCAAGCCAAGGATCTTCCAAACCTGGGAGTAGGAGGGTTCAAGACAGATTGGGGGGAAGAAGATCCCCAAGCAGAGATCCCTCAAGCTCTTCTTCTGAAAGAAGCCGGCGCAAGCGCCGAAAAAGAGACTACCCTTCTTCCAGCGATTCCTCGGACAACGAGGACAAAGAAACAGGACACTGAAAGTCAAGAGGAAGACGTCGCGAGGAAGAGAATGAAGATATGTCCCTCCCATGGCGACGCCAGAAAATTGATGCGTTTACACGGCGCATCAGCGATTACTCAGATCGCAAACGCAGGCGCATGCCCGCTAATGTGAAAACATACGATGGAGCAGGTGATCCTGACGACCACCTAAAAATTTTCGAATCAGCCGCAACCATCGAAAATTGGCCACAGCCTGTGTGGTGCCACATGTTTAATTCCACGTTAGTAGGAAACGCGCGCACATGGTTTAGCAAACTCCCACGTAGGAGCATTGGTGGATTTGAGGAACTACGGAAAACATTCCGCCTCAACTTCACCCAGCGAAAGAAGTGCGCTAAAAACCCTGTGGAGCTAGCAAGAGTGAAACAGCGTCAAGGGGAATCAACCAGCGCTTTTATGGAACGTTTCAAAGATGAGTGTATACAAGTTAAAGCATGTCCTGAAATCCTAAAAATTTCAGGGTTCATGAATGGGATCAATAACCCAGAACTCATCCGCAAGCTGAATGACAAAGTTCCACAAACCTTTGACGAGTTAACAAAGCGCACTAGATCCTTTATACAAGGAGAAGCAGCTGCTGCGGATAGCAAAAAAGGTTATTCAAACTATAGGCAACAAGAACAGCCGCGGAGACAATCCAATGATCAGAATAACAACCGCAGCAGGAATTATGGCAATGGAAGAGACAACGACAAATATACTCCTCTCACTAAGACTCCGAGAGAGATATTTGTAACAGAAGGTGCGAACTTTCCAAAACCACCACCAATGCGCACTGCAGAAGAAAAGCGCCTAGGTAGTGGATATTGCGAGTACCACGGCCAAAAAGGCCATACAACTAACGAGTGCGTCCAACTAAAACAACTAATTGAAAAGCTAGTTAGAGAAGGAAGGATGGACCACCTCGTAAAAAACATCAAGGAAGGAAAAGATAAACAGAGAAACGGGGGTAAGAAAGAACCCCCAAAGGAAAAAGCTGATACTATATACATGATACAATCATGGCAACGCAAGATAAAGCAAAAAGTCAGCCAGAAATTCTCCCCAGAAAAAGAGATATCCTTCCCTACTATAGCTGCGGACAACGCAGTTGTGGAGCCTCTAACCATTGAAATACATACAGGGGGACATGACATCCACCGCATGTACATTGATGGTGGAGCATCCGCGGACATCCTGTACGATCACTGTTTCAAAAGGCTGCGACCTGAAATCCAAAGTTAGTTGATACCAGCTACAACGTCATTAACAGGATTCACAGGAGAAAAGATTTGGCCCATGGGGCAGTTACGCTTGTTAGTGGTCGTAGGAGATGAACAACACTCAACCGCGACATGGATAAACTTTATGGTAATAAAGTCTCCTTCACCATACAATGGTATCATTGGAAGACCGGGAATATCATCCATGCGCGCGGTACCATCCACAGCGCACGGAATGCTTAAATTCCCAGTAGAAAGAGGAGTTGTCACTCTCTATAACACAACAGTACCACCAAGAGAATGCATCGCAGCAACAACTGAAGCGGAGACTATTCCGGAACTGCGCACGAAAAAAACGCCAAATTTAAAAGTCGCTATTCACCCAGATTATCCGGAGCAACAAGTTTCGATTAGAGGATCTTTATCTGACAAAGGTAAAGCAGCCGTATGCGCACTCTTGCAAAAGAACCTAGACATCTTTGCATGGGAACCAAAGCATATGACAGGAGTACCGCGCTCTATCACAGAGCATAAGCTACAAATCCGACAAGGATACCCTCCAATACGACAAAAGAAGCGCGGCCAGGCCCCAGATCGTGCAAAGGCTATTCTGGAAGAAGTACATAAGCTCGTAGACGTAGGCATCATGCGCGAAGTATATTATCACGACTGGCTTTCTAACCCAGTCATGGTAAAAAAGAGTGATGGCAGTTGGAGGATGTGCGTGGACTTCACAGACCTCAACAAAGCATGTCCGCAGGACTGCTATCCACTGCCGGAGATAGACTTGAAGGTTGAGTCCTTGTGCGGATACCCTTTCAAATGCTTCCTAGATGCATACAAAGGGTATCATCAAATTCAGATGGCAGTAGAAGATGAAGAAAAAACGGCTTTCCACACCAGTCAAGGAGTATAGTGCTACACAAAAATGCCTTTTGGCCTGAAAAACGCAGGCGCAACATACCAACGACTGGTGGACGCAGCTTTCGAAAAACAAGTAGGCCGCAACTTGGAAGTCTATGTTGACGACCTTGTCATCAAAAGCCACACAGAGGACGAATTGGTGCGCGACATCGAGGAAACATTCAGAACATTGGGGCGAATAAACATGAAGTTGAATCCTAAGAAGTGCACCTTTGGCGCAACTGAAGGCATGTTCCTCGGATATTTGATAGAGCCTGATGGAATCAAGCCTTGCCCAGAGAAGACAAAGGCTGTTATTGATCTCCCCTCCCCGCGCACACTAAAAGAAGTCCAGTCATTAAATGAAAAGTTAGCAGGGCTAAACCACTTCTTATCTAAGTCAGCGGACAAATCTCTTCCCCTCTTTAAAACACTCACGAAGTGTATAAAAAAGGGAGACTTTCGCTGGACTACCGAAGCGGAGGAAGCTTTCCAACAACTTAAAAACCATCTGGCATCTCTTCCCAAACTCGTCGCACCGCGACCAGGGGAAGAACTAATCATGTACTTATCGGCAACCCATGGAGCAGTCAGCGCCGTACTATTGACAGACAGAAACTCCGTCCAGACACCCATTTATTTCGTAAGCAAAGCCCTAAAGAAAACATAGACTAACTACAGCGCTATGGAAAAGCTGGTCTTGGCTCTAGTGTTCGCAGCCAAAAGGTTGCGCAGATACTTTCAAGCGCATCCAATAGTTGTAATTACTGATCAGCCAATTAAACAAGTAATCTCTAAGCCTGACGCATCAGGACGCTTACAAAAATGGAGTGTACTGCTAAGTGAGTATAACATCTCATACAGACCGCGCACTGCAATCAAAGGACAAATCCTAGCAGATTTTATCGTAGAGAAGCCAGACAGCGACAACCCAACATCTGCAGCAAAAACAGATTTACAGGAACCCTGGATTCTGTTCACAGATGGGTCTTCATGTGTAGAAGGATCAGGCGCAGGCCTTATTCTTACAAATCCAGAAGGTACGGAATTCACCTATGCGCTACGCTTCGAATTCACAGCCACAAACACTGAGGCAGAATACGAAGCCCTACTAGCCGGACTACGCATTGCAATTCAAATGGGTGTTCGCAACCTAGAAGCAAACGTAGATTCGCGACTGGTCGCTAACCACGTGCTAGGTGAATATGAGGCCAAGGATGAACACATGACCCAATACCTGGAAAAGACAAAATCTTTGATCAAAAACTTTGATAGGTTCACAATAAAACAGGTGCCTAGAGGAGATAACAAGAAGGCGGACGCACTCAGCAAGATCGCATTCGCACACCTCTCAAAACAGGTATTGGTGGAAACCCTAAAAAACAAGTCAATCTTGGAAAGGGAAATAGCAACGGTGATAGAGGAACAAGACCCTACATGGATGACACCTATCATCGAATTTATTAGCAAGGGAATCCTACCCCAACATCAAAAAGACGCTCGCAGAATACGGCGCATGGCGCAACGATTTGAATTACGCGACAACGTACTCTATCGACGGTCTTTTTTACAGCCATGGCTCAGATGTGTTGGACCCCTTCAAGCAGACTACGTACTCCGCGAAATTCACGCTGGATCATGTAGTATGCACTCAGGGCCACGATCCGTGGTGGCAAGCGCTCTAAGGTCAGGATACTATTGGCCAACAATGCATCGCGATGCACGCGATCTGATAAGAAAATGCAGCAATTGCCAAGTACATAGACCAATTCCGCGCCGACCACAACAAGAGCTAACACCAATTACCTCACCATGGCCATTTTACAAATGGGGTATTGACATCGCAGGACCTTTCCCTGTCGCAGCTGGAGGAGTAAAGTTCCTCATCGTGGCCATAGACTACTTTACAAAGTGGATCGAAGCAAAAGCGGTGGTGAACATCACGGGAAACCAAGTCAAACGCTTTGTTTGGGACAACATTGTCTGTCGCTTCGGACTACCGGGCGCGATCATATCAGACAACGGAAAACAATTCTGCGATAACCCATTCAAAGATTGGTGCGCACAATTGAACATCACACAACACTTTGCTTCAGTCAAGCACCCACAAACCAATGGCCTAGTTGAGCGCGCAAATCGCAGTCTAGGCGAAGGCATAAAAGCGCGCCTTGACAGACACAAAGGAAGATGGGTAGATGAGCTCTCACATGTCTTGTGGGCACATCGCACAACAATCAAAACCAGTACTGGCGACACGCCATTCTCCCTAGTCTATGGAACAGAAGCCGTCATACCAGCTGAGATAGGAATGCCAACTATACGCACAGCAGAGGTCAACGTCACGACAAACGACGAGGAGCGGCGCATAGACTTAGATATACTGGAAGAAAGACGCGAACGCGCAGCTATACGCGAAGCAAAGGCCAAGGCAAAAATGAAGAAGTATTATGATGCAAAAGTCAAACACACTTCATTCAGACCAGGAGACTTTGTTTACCGCGCCAACGACGCGAGCCACGCAGAAGACACAGGCAAGCTCGGACCTAAATGGGAAGGACCTTACGAGGTCACAGACGCGCTCGGCAACGGCGCATACAGACTGCGCGACATGGAAGGTCACGACCTAGCGCGCACTTGGAACATCTGCAATCTCAAAAAATGTTACTTTTAGGCTACGGCCCTTACACAAACACCCTTGCACCCTACGAGGTGCCCAATAAGTGTTTGTCTTTCTTTTCTAGGAATTGTATTTTCTATTTTTTCTAATAATTTGCAAGTATTAATAAAATGTTATGGTTTCTAGCTAACTCCATAGCGCATTTTACTTTATTGCATATATGTCAATATTGTTTATCTTATATTTCTGCCTACATGGCGTGCATGCACCACTTAAAGACCCACGAAGGCATAAAGGATAAGTTAACCTACTAATTTACTCGTTGAATAAGAGGGTTGCAAACCCATCAACATTGGATCACGCATCCTTGCTAAGCACCTTACTCTCGAGACGTCGAGGTAAGTCTCGCGTGCGCACCCCACGACGGATGCGCATATACCAAGTACACCGTACGAGCTTAGCAATACAACGAGCCAAGACACTTGGTCAAATAATAAAACTTCGCAAACAATGCAAGTATAATTCTTCAAAGTCACGCACTTAAAAGACTTAGTTAAAAAATCAAACTTAGCAAACAATGCAAGTATATTTAAGTCACGAACTTAAAACAAAAATGTATCTTATTCCACATTTATTAATAAAAATTACAAGGAAAGATACATAAATATACAAAAAACCTATATACTATGGCGATGCTCAGGACCCTCCTCCAGAGCAGCGGAACTCCCCGCTTCCTTAAGCTTACTCAAAGTTATGGCATCCTGCATAGACACGGTTGGAACGCTTACAGGCACACCATCTGACCTAAGGAGGTGTGCAGCGCCAAAACCACACATCACGGCCTTGCCCTTGATACCCTTCTTCACAGCAACCCTCTGCTCATGTCGCTCTAGCACCTCTTTCAAGGGAATCTCCCTCTCAATAGCAAAGGGTTTGAGAATATCGCGAGGACGCGCGAACACGGGAACTTGAAGCTGCGAAACATCAGGTTTCAGATAGTAATCTGATTCCTCCTCTGCATTATCCCCAAGATGGCGCTGCAATGTCAACCCGGCCATCAGCACATCTATGGGGTCATCTTGATCGCGCTCCAGCCTCCCAATGTGCGGCAACTCAAGAACCTTCAGCCCCGCCATTGCTTGCAGCAGCTCATCATAAGCTGTAGGGCTGTACCCAGGGACTTCCGCCAAGTCCTTCTCCAGCAGCCTGGCCTCATGAAGATCCTCCATGGCCTGCAATCGACCAAGCGCAATCGCGCAATGCACCACCTTTCCAAAAGCGTCCACTACCTCCGCGGACTCTAGTGTGCTCAGGGCTGCCAGGCGCAGCCCATGGCTAATCAACCACCTGCATTCACAAAGACAATTTGTGTAAGTAAAAAGCACAGCGATAAAGTTATTATGAAGACAAGTAAACAAAAAATACATGCGCTCAGCAATAGTGGACATCAAGTGAGGATACAACTCCTCGTCATACTCTATACTAAGGGTGCGCAGCTTCTCCTCTTGCAGCGCAATCGTCTTCTCCACGCACTCCTGAAACTCCTGGACGCTGGCACAATGCTCCGCCCTCTTCTCATCCAGGTATGCCACCGACCAGGTTACTTTAGCCTTTATCTGCTCAAGCTTAGCCCTCGCATACCTAAGGTCGGCTAGCATGCTCACCTTATCCCCAGCGATCTTCTCAGCATACGCCCTGGAGGCCTCCAACTCCACTTGCGCATTAGCCAACTGCGCACGGAGTGTCACCAACTCCTCCTCCTTTTGGGCAAGAGCACTGCTCTCCCCAGCATACTTCCCTTTCAGCTGAGCCACCAGCTCAGCTTGGCGCGCAGTGGTCGCAGCCAGCTCATCCATTAGCTGCTGCGCCTCGCCACCATCAGCAACCTTGGTCTTCCACTCCCTGTTTTCATTATGTAGAGAGGAAACCTCATCAACGAAGACCCCATCATTCTTCGCAGCATCATCCCTACGCAACAAAAAACAGTTAGTAAATATTACAACAAGTAATAGTATAAAACTCATGGGGAAAGGGAAAGACCACGTCATCAACCCAAAAGAAGTACTCCCTCCAATTCTTTAGGGCGTCCACTTTCTCTGTGTAACACTGAAGCGCCCCCTGACGCTTCGCAAAAGAAACCCAACCATTTGACCACGTCGTGTGGTAAAAGGAGCGGAACAAGGCCACGGTCGGGGTTATCGCAAGTAAACGGCAGTTTACTTCAAAATTCGACACCTTAGCCCCACCTATACAGTGCAGCTGAGAGATGTGAAGGCGATAATGGTTGAGCAAATCACTCAGAAAAATAGATATGGGGACGCGATGATTCGCGTACTCAAAGAATTTTTTGTATAAACCTATTTTCCCTTCGGGGAAATCAGCTATACATGCGTCCACGTCTGGTGACTCTGGATGGACATCCAGAAGCACAAAATAGTCAGACGCAAACTCAGTAACATCCTCAATGGACATCGCAGAGCGAAAATCTTCCAATTGAGCAACCATCTTCATCAAATACTAAGGAAGACGCACACAAATTACCTACGAAAATGAAAATATTTTCTTTGCAAATAAGCTTTCAAGAAAGGTGAATAGTAAGTGTGTGTTTTACTGTGTGATTGTAAAAAGTGGGGCGGTCACTCTTATATAGGGAGTGGTAAAAACCCTAGTTTGTATCCACGTGGAATCCACTCACAAAAACGGATGGCTGGAGATGAACGGGTACATGCACTTTTTCCCAATTTACGAGGGCTACGTGGACACTTCCCCCGATTTTCAAGGTATCCATTTATTGGTAGGTGCATTGCACTTAGAAAATAGGCGGTAATATTTCCTTGATTTCCCGCCACGCTTACCGCTGATGTTACTAAGTCTAGTATCCGCGGCTACGAGCCGCGTACACTAGACTGGGGGGACATGATGACGTATAGTCTATATTTGGGCCACAAGCCCAAATGATAAACATTACTTGGCCCAAACCCACCACGAGTGGGCTATTATAACGAACAATGGGCCATAATAATAACGGCTTGGGCTCACGAAGCCCAAAGCCCAACCAAATTAACCGGGCATGCGATAAGGATTATCTATTCATGGAATAGATATCCTTACCCCGATAAGCACCACGGGTGCGAAGAGTAAGGAGCAAGAAACCTACACGGTTTCAGCTCCAATATAAGGAATGATATCTTCTCATTCAAAGGTACGATATACAACCCTAACTCTTTACGAGAACCCTAAATCGATTACTTACTCTCACGCCGGAGTCTAATCGGGGGAGACAATCCCTCGATAAGCCTAACGGTGTTGTCTTATTTTCTTAGTACGCAGGTAACAAGTGCTAAGAAGTGAATTGGTACGAGAGCCTAAGCCCATAACCAGGTACGCCCAACTTTTGTATCAACACTAGTCCTAATATTTTAGCTTTATATATTATTGTTTATTTATTGTCATTTTTAGCGTAATGATTATTATACTAACCTTAACGAAGCACCTATTTTTCGTTGTTTTCTTATCTTTTGCAGTCTAAGGTGTGGAGCTTAAGGGTCTTATAAGCTTGTTTTCCGATTTGTTAGCTTAAAGTTACTGTGATATTAACTAGTTTCGTTAATATCACTATAGTGTAAACATTGAACCTATTGATTTTAATAATTAATATTCAGTTGTAGTTTTGTCTAAGAAAGTTTTAGAATTATTTAAGTAGTTTTGGTATTTATTAAAAATTGAAGTAGCGTAAACAAGTCTTTAAATCGTAGTAATTAGAATTTTAACCTTATAATTAATTTTTCTTAAAAACCTTCTTTTGCCATTTAGTATGTAGGAAAATATTTTTTATATATCCAATTGTGTTAAGTATTCACTTTTTCTTTCGCGCATTTATACGTTTTTTTTAATTCACTCATTTTTTTAGTTTCTTATACATTTACTATTTTCTTATACGTTTTTTAGTTTCTTATACGTTTTTTTAGTTTCTTATACGTTTTTTAGCTTCTTATAATTTTTTGTTTGTTGCTTTACGTTTCTGATTCATTCGTCCAAATAATCTCTCAACCAATCTTACAAGCACTTTAATTCCGAACCTCAAACGATCTTATCCATTCACACCTCGTTGGGACACGACCCGGGTGATCACTTGCCCGGTATCACATATATATATATATATAGTATTCACGGGTTTCTGCACGTCGGTCTTTTCACAAAGGTTGACTAGTCAAAATTCCACGCATACTTTGTATGTATTTATTTGATACCTGTTCTACGACCGTATCAAATTTTTGGCGCCGCTGCCGGGGAGGTTGTGTTGCGACAATATCGTTAAGGTTTTAACGATTAGTGACTTGTAGATCCTTCGTCAAGAAGTTTTCGCCTTCATAAAATATAAAACACAAAAATATTTTCCTTTTTCTATATATATGTAAAATATAAAATCCCAAAAACATTTTTCGTTTCCTTGATAATAAATACATAAAATATTACCACCGCAAACCAAGGCAGAACACCTACCAACTGTGGGTGTGAACATAATAAGTTCCCAAATCAAAGATAAAAACTTGCCTTTGTATCCCTGTGAGTGGTGTACCTTTCTTAAAGAAGCCACTTGCTTGTGATTATTGGTTTAAGTTCACTGTTGATTTGCCTCGATTGAAATTTTGTTAGTGCATGCGCACTCGTTCACAATCGAAACGAAATCGTCAACTGAAAAACGTAACTGAGTTACGTCCTATTGCTGAGGATCCAGTTCCGAAAATGGACGGTAATCAAGACCCACCCATCATAGATGATGCAGCTCCTGATCTCCGAACGATGGAGGAGTTGTGTCAACCTACAATGCTCGAAAGAGGCGGGCCCATTGCCCCCTTAACATTGCTGCCACTGATTTTGGACTTAAGCATCACATGATACAACAAGTCCAGAATTCGTGCCAATTTCATGGCTTGCCTGGTGACGATGCAAATAAGCATCTTGATAAATTTCTTACCGTCACCCAAAGCATGAAGCAGAATGGTGTCTCCGATGACGCCCTTCGTCTATCTCTTTTCCCCTATTCTCTAACCCATCATGCCACTGCATGGTTTGATCGACTTCCTAAGAATTCGATTCACACTTTCAAAGAAATGGTGACAAAATTTTTAGCCAAATACGTTCCACCATCCATGGTTACCAAGTTACGAAATGACATTAGTAACTTTCGTCAGCATCCCGATGAGTCTTTGTTTGAAGCTTGGGAACGCTATAAGCTCTCAATTGATCGGTGTCCTAACCATAACATGTTACTCGTTACCCAAATAGATACTTTCTATAATGGGTTGACATTGAGACACCGTGATATTCTCAATGCTGCTGCTGGTGGGACCTTTATGAAAAGGCGCCCCGAAGAGTGCTATGATCTCATTGAAAACATGACTGCCCACCATAATTTCTGGGATTCCTCAGCTGAGAGGGAAGAGTCATGTAAGTCTGTCACTCCAGCATCTTCTGAAATAGCGATCCTCACTAAAAAGATGGATGATTTCGCTACGGCTATGTTGAGAATGAACCAAAGTATTCAAAATCAACAAGTCCAAAATCAACAAGCCAAAGCCGTTAATCAAAATTGTGAAACTTGTGGAGGTCCACATTCATATTCCGAGTGTCCAGCCACTAGTGGCTACACTCAAGAGGACGTATATGCTGCTCAAGGTTCCTATAATTCGGGAGGTAATAACTACCAACCGCAAGGGGACCGCAATCTTCTAAGCTATCGTTCTAACAATTTCCTTGGACCTCCCGGATTCAATCAAAACCCTAATGTCCAAAACCATAACCAGAACCAAAATCAGAATCGAATGCACCAAGGTTACCAAAACCAAGGAAATGTCAATCCAAACCATAACCAAGGTTTCCATCATAACCAAAACCAAGGTTTCCAAAATCAAGGAAACTACAATCAGAACCAAGGTCAAAACAACTATCAGGGAAACAATTCTCATGGACATGGCAACCAACATCAGGGAAATTATCAAAACCACGGTTCCCATCAAAATAACCGGGCCCAAAATTTTCCCAATCAAAATCAAGCCATCGCTCCAGCTACTCAGAATTACCCTAACCAAGCTCCTCCTAACCATACTCAAGCAATGGTTCCAACTGGCCCATCATCTGATGAGTTGTTGAGACAATTCATGAAATCTCAGGAGGAAATGAATAGGGTAATGATGACTCAGATTGCAGACCTTAAGAAGTCTTTAAATGATCGACCCTCGGGCTCAGGTACTACTTTACCTAGCAACACGATCGCTAATCCGAGGGGCGATGTTAAAGCGATCACAACGAGAAGTGGTGTTTCCTATGATGGACCCAAAGCTCCTACTACCTCTTCTTCTCCTCCCAAGGTAGTAGAAAGTGAGCCTGAGGTGACAAAGGACAAGGTGCAATTTACTAGCCCACGAAGTACCGCACACGTCCACCCTCAGGTTGTACCAGAAACCGCACCAAAACCAGGAGTTGTCTTTGAACGACCACCAACTCCTGGAGAGAACCCTAAATCTAAACCTTCACTACCATATCCATCTCGGGTACAAGACCAGAAGCTCCGCGAAAAAGCCAATCATCAAATGGAAAAGTTTTTTCAAATTTTTCGAGATATTCATTTTGATATCAGTTTCGCGGATGCTCTCCTTTTGATGCCTAAATTCGCATCGACAATCAAAAATCTGTTGAACAATAAAGAGAAACTATTCGAAATGGCACGAACTCAACTCAATGAAAACTGCTCTGCAGTTCTTTTAAAACAGCTTCCCGAGAAGCTGGGAGATCCGGGAAAATTTCTCATTCCATGTGTTTTCCCCGGAATGGTTGAGTGCTTCGCCTTGGCCGATCTAGGTGCAAGCATCAACTTGATGCCTTATTCAATATGGAAAAAGCTCTCTCTTCCGGAACTCACCACCACCTGCATGACTCTCGAGCTTGCAGACCACTCAACATCTCGTCCCCTCGGCATTGCCGAGGATGTATTTGTAAAGGTGGGAAACTTTCACTTTCCGGAAGATTTTGTGATTGTTGATTTCGATGCTGACCCGCGAGTTCCTTTCATTCTTGGGAGAGGATTCTTAAGGACGGGTCGTGCGTTAATCGATGTACACGAAGAGGAAATAACTCTTCGTGTTGGTAATGAAGCAGTAACGTTAACCTCGATCAAACTTCGAGGTACTCCTCTAATTATGACGCCGAATCGGTTAACCGAATTGATGTCATTGATGTTGCGTCTGAGGAGTACTCTTAAGAACTTCTTGGTTACCTTCCGAGTGGCAGTCCCACTCCATCTTCTGAGCCTATCATATTCGACTCTTCCCCTTCTCTCACTCCTTTTGAGGGAAGTGACTTCCTTTTGGAAGAGGTCGAGGCTTTTCTCGCCCAAGATAGTTCAATTTCGGGTAAAATTGATGAGGACTATCTTGATCCTGAGGGGGATATTCTTTTGCTAGAAAAATTGTTAAACGAAGATCCATCTCCCCCTCTTCCTCCAAAAGTACTTCATAAAGAGGAAGTCAAAAATGTTGAAATAACTGATGACTTTCCTGTGGTTGAACTTAAGGACTTACCGCCTCATCTTGAATATGCATTTCTGGAGGGTGATGATAAATTACCAGTCATAATTGCTAAAAATTTAAGTGTTGAGGAAAAGGCTGCTCTAATAAAGGTTTTGAAGTCGCATAAACAAGCAATTGCTTGGAGACTATCCGACATCAAGGGCATTGACCCTGAATTTTGTACTCACAAGATTTTAATGGAGGACGACTTCAAACCAGCAGTCCAACACCAAATAAGGGTGAATCCAAAAATTCATGAGGTCATTAAACAAGAAGTTTTAAAACTTCTTGATGCCGGATTGATTTACCCTATCTCGGACAGTCCTTGGGTTAGCCCAATACATTGTGTTCCAAAAAAGGGTGGCATTACTGTTGTCACAAATGAGGAAAATGAGTTGATACCAACTCGTTTGGTTACGGGGTGGCGTGTCTGCATTGACTATCGCAAGTTAAATGACGCCACCCGTAAAGACCATTTCCCTCTGCCCTTTATGGATCAGATGCTCGAGAGATTAGCGGGAAATGAGTACTAATGCTTCCTCGATGGTTTCTCGGGTTACTTTCAGATTCCCATTGATCCGCAAGATCAAGAAAATACCACTTTCACGTGCCCCTATGGAACTTTCGCATATAAGTGTATGCCATTTGGTTTGTGTAATGCTCCGGGCACGTTTCAAAGTATGATGGCCATATTTTCCGACATGATCGGGAAAACTATGGAGGTCTTTATGGACGATTTTTCGATCATTGGGGATTCGTTCCAATCACGTCTCTCCCATTTAGACAACATGTTCAAACGTTGTGAAGACACAAAGTTATGTCTAAATTGGGAGAAGAGTCACTTTATGGTCAAAGAGGGCATTGTCCTCGGCCATAAAATTTCAAAGAACGGGATTGAGGTTGACAAAGCCAAAGTGGATGTCATCGCAAAGTTACCTCATCCCACTACCGTCAAAGGTGTTAGGAGATTTTTGGGTCATGCCGGTTTCTATCGTAGGTTTATTCAATATTTTTCAAAAATAGCCCGGCCTATGACTCATCTCCTCGAGAAGGATGCTCCTTTTATCTTCTCATCCGAGTGCATCGAAGCTTTTGAAACTTTAAAGAAAAAGCTTACTGAGGCACCGATTCTTGTTGCCCCTGATTGGGACTTGCCCTTTGAACTCATGTGTGATGCTAGTGATTATGCTATTGGGGCAGTCATGGGGCAACGCAAATCAAAACACTTTCAGCCTATACACTATGCGAGCAAAACAATGACCGAGGCTCAAAGTCATTACACCACCACTGAAAAAGAATTATTAGCTGTGGTGTATGCCTTTGAAAAATTCCGGCCATACTTGATATTGACCAAAAGCATAGTGTATACGGATCACTCGGCTTTGAAGTACCTCTTTGCAAAACAAGATGCAAAGCCGAGACTACTCCGTTGGGTTCTCCTCCTACAAGAATTTGATATCATTATTCGTGATAAAAAAGGAGCCGAGAACCTAGCTGCTGATCATCTCTCCCGTTTGGAAAACCCACATCAAGATATCTTCGAGAGGAAAGAAATTAATGAAACCTTCCCTCTCGAGACACTCAATGCGGTTACCTTTCGTGGAGATTCTATTACCTCATGGTTTGCCGATTTTGCAAACTACCATGCGGGTAACTTTGTGGTGAAAGGGATGTCGTCCCAACAAAAGAACAAGTTCTTTAAAGATGTGAAACATTACTTCTGGGACGACCCCTACCTTTTCAAAATCTGTGCGGATCAAGTCATCCGGCGGTGTGTTTATGGTCAAGAAGCCACCGAAATTCTCAAGGCTTGCCATGCTGGTCCCACGGGGGGCCACCATAATCCAAACTACACCGCCAAAAAGGTGTTTGATTCCGGTTTCTACTGGCCCACAATTTATAAGGATGCTCAGGAATTAGTCAAATCCTGTGACGCTTGTCAACGTCACGGGAATATTTCACAAAAAAATGAAATGCCTCAAAATGTAATTCAAGTGTGTGAAATCTTTGACGTGTGGGGCATCGACTTTATGGGGCCATTTCCGTCATCTTATGGAAATAAGTACATACTCGTGGTTGTTGACTATTTGTCAAAATGGGTTGAAGCGAAAGCTTTACCCACAAATGATGCCCGAGTTGTTGTAAAATTCTTGAAAGCTCTTTTTGCTCGATTCGGAACTTCACGTGCTATAATTAGTGATCGTGGTACACATTTCTGCAATGACAAATTTGATAAAGTCATGCAAAAGTACGGTGTAACTCGCCGTCTTTCTACTGCGTACCACCCTCAAACGAGTGGACAAGTAGAAGTTTCCAATCGGGGCATTAAAAGAATTTTAAAAAGAACCGTAGGTGAAAATCGTGCATCGTGGTCGGATAAATTAGATGATGCACTTTGGGCTTTCCGTACGGCTTACAAAACACCCATTGGGTGTATGCCTTACAAAATTGTGTACGGGAAAGCGTGTCATCTTCCGATCGAGCTTGAGCACAAAGCCTATTGGGCTCTCAAGCATGCCAATCTTGACCTCAAAACTGCGGGTGATCATAGAAAAGTTCAACTGAATGAATTAAACGAACTTCGTGATCAAGCTTACGAGAACTCTTTGATCTATAAAGAAAAGACAAAGAAGATTCATGACTCCAAAATCAAAAACCGCGTTTTTAACGTTGGTGATCGAGTCCTTCTTTTCAATTCTAGACTCAAGATCTTCTCGGGAAAGCTCAAAACCGGATGGACTGGTCCATTCACTATCGCTAAAGTTTATCCTTATGGCACCGTCGAATTATCTCAAAATGACGGTCCAAATTTCAAAGTGAATGGACATCGTTTGAAACATTATTTTGGAGAGGACATACCATCCATGGTTGTTCCAGATCTCCAAACTTTCCCCAAGGACAATTGAATTCGGGGATCGAGTCAAGCTAGCGACTCGATGAACAAAAACAATAGCACAATACGGGTTTTCACCCGTATCTCTGATTTCTTTCTAATTTCTACCACCTAAGTGTGGGGGAATGGCCAACCCCCCGTTGTTTGAAAATGTATATATGTATATAAGGTTTCATCAAAAAAAAAAAAAAAAAAAAAAAAAAAAAAAAAGTGTGTTTGTATGTACAGATAAATAAAGTGAAAAATGCAAAACGATTTTCCACAGTTAGATTCGAATATTAGCTTTTTCCGTTCAAAGAGTCGGCATAATAGCCAGGACCTTTGAATATTGAGGACAATATTCATTTCTAAGTGTGGGGGGGGGGGGGGGGGGGAATTCTAGCGAATTTTATCAAAATATATCTTCTAGTACCCCCGTTTTGGCCAAAATTTTCAAAAATTTTTCACTTTATTTCAAAATTTTTGTGGTAATCAGTCCGCCATGTCTAACCGACAAAAAGGATTGGCTAATCTAGGAGCAAACGGCTCTTGGTAAAGATAACTCAAACCCGTTGATGGCTTGCAATTTGCCCAAAATTGTATGGTAAATCAACTCGCCATATCCCATAAAGCGAATGAGTTGGCTAGCCCGCAAGATTATGGCTTGTGGTAAAGGCAGTGGAAAAACCATAATTGGTAATCAGCTCACCAAGATGTTGACTATTCCATCAAGAGTTGGCTAGTCCAGAAGCAAACGGCTTTTGGTAAAGACTAATCAAATCCGTTGACAGCTGGTGGTTTGCTCAAAATCACATGGTTATCAAGTGGACCACAGTTCTTACTCGAACTGATACATTTGGCTACTCCAGAAGTGTTGGCTTTTGGTAAAGAGTTTAAAATCATTAAGTTTTCAAAACAGTTATTGCTAGGGACTAGCAATATTTTAGTGTGGGGGATTGATGAGTATGTAAATACTCATCATTTCTCCACCAATTTTGATACGTAAAAATAGAAAAAAGGCCAAAAACAATATAGATATCCTTGGTTTCGTGTTTTTATGTGTCTCGGGTACAAAGGGATTGAGTTTTGGGTGAAAACATGCAATTTTTGAGCGAAAGCATGCAGTTTTGCGCGACTCGGCAACGAGCGGTACATACTGTGATATTAAGGCCAGCCCGAATAGATTTTTGGAAAAAGAATGGAAAAATGACATAACCAAGCACGAGATTGGAAAGAGCACAAAAAAAAATTACGAGACCAATGAAATTTTACTTGAAGCATCGAGGCCGATATAAAGCTTATTTATTTTAAGGATCAATAAATTGAATATAAAGAAGATAAGGATTGAAAATGAAGGCCAGGGGTGTCAAGTGACAATTCACATCAAACTTCTAATTAAATCAAGTTTCTAGAAGCATGGGTCCCACCACCATGTGATATGTGAATTGAAAATGACAAAATATTTGTTCCATTTCGTATTTGATCGACCAAGAAGAAAAGAATGAAACAAGAATCTTTGGTGGGCTCCACCATTTGCTCCAATATGAATTTACATGAAAGACTTTTGTGTTCACTTTTGTGTCAGGGAGGAATGTACCAAAAATAAAAAGAAAGAAAAGTGATTTACTTTTGCTGGACATGTGCGACAAAAATTCATGCATTTTTAATATCTCTTGGTCGGGAGAAGATACGGAAGAGACAGCGAATATGTAATTTCTTGGTCGCGACGTTTGGGCTTATGAGTTAATGTGATATTATTTAGGAATGCTCTTTTGTAGTTTATGGAGGGACTAAACATGTAATATTTGGGTCTATAAAAACCCACTTCCCACACCTCATGAAAAACGTTCTTTTTCTCTTCATTTTTTTGTTTTCTCTAGTTTATGTTTAAGCTTTATTTTAAGTTGTACTCTTTGAATTATTGTTTTAAGTTTTATAAAAGTACTGTCTTGTTTAACTTTTACTTACTTGCAATCTATCTTTCTTTCATATAATTCTTCTTTATTTCTTCATTAAATCTTCCAAGTTTACAAAATATTTATAAAAAGAAATGTGAAATAAAGAGTTTCTTATGATGGTGTAGTTGTAAAATATTGTTTTACATATGGTCACACACACTCTTATTCACATCTTTCTTCTTATGAATATATTGTTTTAGTTATTTAAATCCTCGTTTTGCTTGTTTTAAAATCTTTATCTTTTGAAATCTTTGACCTTAATATCCGAATTAGTTTACTTTTTGTAAACATATCTCCTTGAGAAAGTTTGGTGACTAAGACTTGTTCTATTACAATTAGTTTGTCTTTTATTTTTCATTACTTTTGTTTAGTAATTATTCTAGTTTTAATCCTAGTCCGATCCATTCTAGCTTTAATCCTTGTCCAATCTACTCTAGTTTAAATACTGGTCCGATCTATTCTAGTGTTAATGCTAGTCCGATCTATTCTAGTTTTAATACTAGTCCTAATATTTTAGCTTTATATATTATTGTTTATTTATTGTCATTTTTAGCGTAATGATTATTATACTAACCTTAACGAAGCACCTATTTTTCGTTGTTTTCTTATCTTTTGCAGCCTAAGGTGTGGAGCTTAAAGGTCTTATAAGCTTGTTTTCCGATTTGTTAGCTTAAAGTTACTGTGATATTAACTAGTTTCGTTAATATCACTATAGTGTAAACATTGAACCTATTGATTTTAATAATTAATATTCAGTTGTAGTTTTGTCTAAGAAAGTTTTAGAATTATTTAAGTAGTTTTGGTATTTATTAAAAATTGAAGTAGCGTAAACAAGTCTTTAAATCGTAGTAATTAGAATTTTAACCTTATAATTAATTTTTCTTAAAAACCTTATTTTGCCATTTAGTATGTAGGAAAATATTTTTTATAGATCCAATTGTGTTAAGTATTCACTTTTTCTTTCGCGCATTTATACGTTTTTTTAATTCACTCATTTTTTTAGTTTCTTATACATTTACTAGTTTCTTATACGTTTTTTAGTTTCTTATACGTTTTTTTAGTTTCTTATACGTTTTTTAGCTTCTTATAATTTTTTTGTTTGTTGCTTTACGTTTCTGATTCATTCGTCCAAATAATCTCTCAACCAATCTTACAAGCACTTTAATTCCGAACCTCAAACGATCTTATCCATTCACACCTCGTTGGGACACGACCCGGGTGATCACTTGCCCGGTATCACATATATATATATATATAGTATTCACGGGTTTCTGCACGTCGGTCTTTTCACAAAGGTTGACTAGTCAAAATTCCACGCATACTTTGTATGTATTTATTTGATACCTGTTCTACGACCGTATCAACAGGCTATTGTCGAAGTTATTAAGCAGTTTGAGCTCGCCAAGGCACTAGGATCACCCGGATTACGTTTAGTAGTTTATTTTATGTTTATGTAATGTTTTTAATCTATGTACTGTTTTAATTTCAAGAAATATATGCAATGTTTAAATTACGTTTTTAAATTTATAAATTTGTTGAAAAAAAAAATGTCGATCACCATTGTGACACTTGAGTTATGTCTGATTGTCGAAGAGAGAAAACTGACGTAACACTTGGTGACCCATGTCACCATTTTGTCTAGCCTTACATGTGAATAAATTGAGAATATAAAGAGTGATAAATAGTGGATTTCAAGTGTCAATGTTTTTGTGGTCAGGAAGAAACACGACAAAAATTCAAAAGATATATCGCCACTCTTAAAAAATTCAGTTCAGCCCAAAAAGCAAATACATTGTAATTCAACATAAATAGGCATAAATGCACTCATGACACATGAAAAATAGAAACTAAGGGGGTGTTTCTTTATTTTTTCTGTTTACATAAGGTTTCTGACTGAAGAAAGAATCTGATTGAGAAATGGCATATATGATAAAATCTTGTTTATTTTTTTTTCCCTTAAAAGGTCTATCACAAGGACAACTTTACCCTCAAATCAATTGCAATTCTATGAAAATCTCTATAGCCAACCAAGTTCACCAGTATTTTATATCAACAAGGTTTAACATGAAAAAAAAAAAAATTATTTAATGTTTACCTTCGTCAAAAAATTTCATAAACATATCAGATCCATAAATAACAAACATCAAATTGATAAACAGTCATGACAATTAAACACAAAAGTAGATCCATCAGTTGTCACTATCTTCTTTATAACCATATTTCCATGTATGAGAATAGTAGATAAACGGCGGGGAGAAATCGTCGGCGGTAAAAAGCGCCGTCGAAAGGAGCATCGACCAGAAGGTCTCTGGTGGGAAAACTCGTAAAGGGTTGAGGTACTAGAAATGGTTTTATGTGATGAAAATGGGTGGATGAGTGAAATAAGAGAGATAGAGGTTGGGGTATATTTGGTTAATAATATCCTGTTTGTGAAGGAGGTTGGTTTAGTTAGGCTTCCACATGTAGGATCCTAGTCTATAATAAGCTGAAAAGAAACATGATAGATTCCTGTTTGTATAATGTTTTTATTTGTATTCAGGACATTAAGCTAAAAGTAAACGGGCCCAAGTCTTGATTTGTTTGGTTAAATGTTGACCTAACACAACCACTCTTCACTTTATTCACATCGTCGATATAAATATCTAGAGTTTCGATACTTTATTAGAAAGAAAAATAAGTTAAATTAATAAACTTTAGTATAAGTGACTAAATCAAGATGGGTCTCGAGGGTCTCGAGACATTCATATATTTTCTTAGCGTAGTGTTAATTTTGTTAATATATATTGATTCTTATTAAATGCACCCGACCTCTTGAATATGTGTTAGTACTATTGTGTATTTTTAATTTTAAGTGCGCTTGTAACTATGTATCTTGGTTCCGTCTCTGTTTATTATAATCAAATATAAAATACGAGATATAAAGTTTATTGTTTATAAAGATAAAAGCACACTATTATTGGTTGGAATTGTTCATTCATCTAATCTTACATAACGTAACATCAAAGAAACTATTTTAATCACTACTATATTTATATACTTTTGTAGTTTTGTTATAATATAAAACAAACATACTGTAGCAAACATTGGTAACTTGGTATTTAGCTCATGGAGGTGAGACAAGCTTGTTAAAAAAGCATCATCACCGCTATTGAAATAACTTTTCAACACTTTTATAACTGAAACCTCGTGAATGGTGGTAAAAAAAAGTAATTTTCACATGAGTCAAGCACATTTATGCTCCCTTTTTTAAGCAATATAATAAACTACATAAAAAAGTATGAACACTCAAGACATTTTATGATTTACCTATATTTTCTTACCTACACTAGTTAGAGAGACTTCTTAAACAACTTATAATATTGTCATTTTTATAATAAGATAGTAGTTTAGTACACATCACTAAATATAAAAAATGAGACAAACTTAAAGTCTTAAATTATATAATTATAGACACTATGATTGGTTTCGTCTTGTTTGACGTCTTCTTTTAGTTAACCACTATATAATGGATGGATGTAGCTTGTAAGACTCTATATGATTCGATAAAAGTATATATATATATATTTAATCTTTGTGGCTAATTATTATATTTTATTTATTCTAATTACTCTTATCCGGTTAATTCATCTTAAAGTAGACTATGAAATGTTCAAATTTAACGTGGTCGACAATAATTTGACTAATGATAATGACATTTTTATTTCCTCAAAAAGTTTAGCATTTTGACTCACTAATTAGAAATTGTCAACTACAACTCCACAATCATCCATACATCGAGTCCATATTCAACCCAACTAATTTTGCCACAACTACATATATTAATATGATCATTTGGATTCACGTTTCCTCAATTGTCTTTAGGTCAATTCATGTTTATTCATGTTAAAATTTCCATAGCAAATAGTATCCATGTCGATACTTGTAAGTTGTAACTTGTAACCCAAACCAGGGACGGAACAAAGGGTTCCCGCGGGTGCCCGGTACCCTTTGATTTTTTACGATGTAGTGTAAAAATTAAATAAATAAATAAATAAATAAATAAAATCATAAACGCATTTTAAATGCATCCGGTCCGTCAAAATGTATTTCTATATTACGGTTCAAAAAATTTTGTTCACCTGGTTATATTTAGTCTTTGTTTCGTCCCTGACTGAAACTCTAGGTCATACTTCTTATTTGTATGTTATAGTGCATATATTAGTGTTTTTTTTTTTTTTTAAATCAAATTACAACCAAAAAAAAAATCATTAACTATGTAGGCTATTTTGGTTAGTTGCTTTAATTTCAACTTAAAGCTAATAACTATACTAGTTTGTCACTTCAGTTACATGATCATAAATATAATTTATTTCCACATAAAGGATCGTTTTAATCCATCAGGAGTTGGTTAATGTCGTAATTGATGCTAATGAACTCAATTTAGTAAGTTCTTATCTTCTGTTACGAAAATAATATTTGTGTCATTAAGGCTACATAATTAAACCATATAACACATCAACATTTGCTTGCACCTTTCACGGGCTAGAGATACATATGTACATGCTTGTTTTATTGATTTGACTTCAACGGATGTGTGCCATGCCATGATCATAAAAATATAAAAATCATGGTTGTCAGGATCCCGATCCTGATCTTAGGATCTTACGATTTTACGATACTGCAAAGCAAAAACGATCCGGATCTTACATAGGATCTTTGACAGCTTAAGATCTTACAGGATCCCGATTTTGACCATAGGATCTTAAGATCTAATCCGGTCCGATCCTACTTTTCTCGATTAACAAACTAAAAAACTGGAAAATTTTAGATTATTTATTGTAGAATTTATAAAACAACATGTTAATCTTATTAAACATTTCATAATCATAATTTAGGACAACATTTTGATGAAACATTAATATAATTTTGTGTTTATGATATATAATAATTTGTAAATTTGTATAATATTACAAAAACTATTAAGAAAATAACATTATAGTAGGATCTTAAGATCTCGATCCGATCTTACGATCACGATCTTACAAAGACGGAAACGATCCTGGGTAGGATCCCGATCTTGAAAACCTTGATAAAAATGGCCATGGTAACTAAAGTTCTGATGTGCTTTTGTGCTTAACTTGTTTAGGAAACAGGGTCCATGCATTAAATTTAACACTGCTTTACTAGGCCCTAAACACACCTAAAAGCCTCTTAAAAGTAGACAGGCTCCATTTATTGATTTAGAAGTATTGCTTACTCCATTTCGAACATTTAAGAATCATAATCCATCAAAAAGGGACTTGCTTTGAGTACACATAAATCTCCATTGCGTATTAGTTGTTGAAAATGATATAGTAATATCTCACTTCAACAGTTCAACTCGGGAAAGTGGAACTTTTTTTCAAACAAATTATATATGTTTGTAGCATAGCTCATTAGGCACTAAAAAACTCATATGGAGTATTTAAATGCATTGATGCAACAAGTAGCTCGGTGCTCGGATGGAACGTTAACGATAATGATAATCATCATCATCACCTACATGCCAACGTCACATCATACAGTTTCATATTTGTTTCACACAATCTTTACTTGTAGTGATTACCAAATGTTTTGCCGTTTAACTATACACCATCTAATCACACAAATATCCCACAACACCACACTCAAGGACACACAAAGTTCTAATTTAATCTGTAACCACCACCATCGATTTCCTTTTCCTTTGATTGACAATGCGTGAAATGGGAAAACATGAGAGACCACTCGTGGTTTTTACCCTTGTAGTTACACCCAATTTCACAAATATTCAACTAAGCTATGATGAAAGTCTTAAGTTCAAAATTAGATTCAGCAACTTTAAAATCGATACTTTTTCGTTTATTTTAACAACACAATCTTATAAGCCCGCGAGAACGAGCAATTTAGATCATGTGTTCAATCTCAACTTCTTCGATTTGTAGAAAGCATCTAAACATTAATTAAAGTTGTTTTTTTGTGAAACAGGTCATGAGTTCGATCCCGACTTCTATATACCGTTGAAAACATCGAACTAACTTTGCATGATATAATGACTTTTTTTCCGTATCCAAATAAAATCTCAAAAAGAATATAAGACCACCCGTAATAATACAATGAAGCACGCGTCTAGGTCCACCTGGCACTCCTTTTCACGCGTCTTGCTTACTACAGTCACTTGGAGAACTCGGTTATCTGGACAATCGAGTCTTGGAGGTTTGTTGTGTGCGCATGTTTATTAAATAGTGTTTGTGCGGCGGGAAAAGGTATATTTGTTTTTAAGTAGAGTATGTTTTTATGGTAAAATTAATTTTTTTATTAGGTTGTAAAAAGAAAAAGCTGAAATAATTCTCAAGTGACTAGAATGTAGCCAAATATTGCCAAATAAGCATTAGAAAGAATAATGACATGTCAAAAAAAAGAAAAGGAAGAAGAAGAAGGAAGAAGGAGGCGTTGGAGGCAAGTAAACCCCACTACTCCCCAACTGCTTTCTCTCTCTATATAAATACAAACACACACACACATTTCTATATAATAAACCACCATGATCTTCACCATATTTCACTCATTTCTAACTTTCACATTTTGATCTTCAAAACCCATTAATATTTTCAAAAACCCATCTCAAATCACCAGTCTTTTTTTAATTTCACCAAGGTAACATACCTCATTTATTCCCCATTGGTTTATACTAAATATTGGGATTTTTGAATTTAATAAACTAATTTGAGTTTTGATCTTTGAAACCCATTAATATTTTTGAAAACCCATCTCAAATCAGTAATCTTTTTTAAATTTTACCAAGGTAATTAGCTCATTGATTCATTATAATTTATGTTATTTATGCTACTATTAGTGATAAAAATATTGGGTTTTTTTAATTTTTGAATTTGATCTTTAAAACCCATTAATATTATCAAAAACCCATTTCAAATCACTAATCTTTTTTTAATTATAATAAGGTATTGTTAGCTAATTTGTGTTTTTTTAATTAATATTTTTATTGAAATGTTGATCATGATTCAGATTGATTCTAATATGATTTTGGGTGTTTTAAAGGTTATTGCTTTATATAAAGATTTAATTTTAAAAAAGAATTATTCCCTGTTGACTGTATTGATCTTTAATCTTTTTTACTTTTTATGAGATGGAGTTATATATGAATAATGTTTTTGTGTTAGTTTTTATTATTCATTGAAATTTGATGATATTTTTATAATCTTTACAGTGAATTTAGCTCATAATTTTGGCGGCAAAAGTGGAAGATTATAGAAGAAGATGTTAGGGGAGCTAATCACAAATAGTCTTGTGTAAGTTACTTTTTTTTTTTTTTTTTTTTTTTTTTTTTTTAACTGTTTTGGTGCAAGTCAAATTTTGAGTGATTTTGATTTGGTGGTGTTTGGTTATGTATGCAGGTTGATTCTTGGATATGCTTATCCGGCTTTTGAGTGTTTTAAAACGCTTGAGAAACATGGTGTTGAAAATGGTGAATTAAGATTTTGGTGTCAATATTGGTGAGTTCTCAGTTTTCGGTTATAATATGATCTTCAGTGGTGTTTGGGATTGCTTAGTAGTTATGCTTTGCGTTTTGATACACTGGATGAGTGGTTTTGAATTTTAAGGATGTTTAGGATTGCTTATTCACACCGCTTATATGATAATTTCTAAGTGGATTAACCAGTTTTGGATAAGCAATTGCTTGGGATTGGTTATTAATCATGCTTATGCTTATTGCGTTTTGATACATACAGCAGTTTTGAGAATATCTAGGATTAGTTATCCAATTGCTTATTAGCTTATATGATTCATTTCAAAATGGAATAAGCAAATACATAAGCAGTTTCAATAACCAACCCCAAACACCCTGGCTTTAGTTTCAATCATTGGAAGTTGAGCTAATTGGATGTGTTGGTCAACTACTTTGATTCCTTCTTATTGTTGTCCATTAAAGTCAATTGAGGAATAAATTTGCTTTTCATGATAAGGAACGTGATGTATTTTAGATAATTAGCTATATTCGGGATTGAAAACTTTCATGATTATGCACCGAAGAACATTGGATGATTTTGAGTGCTAATGATAATGAAGTTTGCAAGACACCATTTGTCCTAATTATTGATAGAGACATGTGTTTAACCATGATTGGGTTGGAGTTGCTTGTTAATGTCTTAATCAACGAATAGTTTGTCCAATTTTTAAAGCATAACTTTATTTTTTATTGTAGGGGTGCCATTTGGTTACATCACATGATTACAAAAGATGATATAGGTGGCAACTGGCAAGACAATTGAGTTTGTTAAAACGGGTCATTATTAGCTAAAAAATGTAAATGTTCGGGTTGGGTTGGGTTGGCATGTTAGAGTTAAATAATAAATTAAACATAATCAAGATCGATACATGCATAAGTAAATGGATTGTAATTGACACAATGGATAAGTATTTTTATGTTTTCATGTTATCCCTTCTTGTTCAAGATATCATTTCACTTTAGTTATGTAAAGATAAGGACCCACTTGAGTCATGCTCCTGGAAACATTTTGAGTTATAATGATGATGTAAACTCACATGGAACATGTTTGCTTGTATCAAAATCTTTAGTTTATCTTTACCCTTTGGCAAGAAATAGCAAAATCTCGTATGCATAGTTGTTTAATTCCACAAGAAACCGACCTTTTTCACCGAAGCATAATAAAATTTCGTAAAAAGTTTGCAACTTTTATGTAAAGTGTTGCTTGTTGTTGCTTAACAATTTGATCATGTGATTTGTTGATAACGTGTTGATTAACAAATACTTCCTTTTCAGGGTAATCGTTGCGATACTCACTGTTTTTGAAAGGGTAGGCGATTTATTCATTTCATGGTACGTTTTCATTGGAAACAAATTCACGTGAACCCAATACAAAAAACGGTGAAATTAATCGATTGTCTGACGAAATTTTTGTAGGGTTCCAATGTATGGAGAAATGAAGCTTGCACTTATTATCTATTTATGGTATCCTAAAACTAAGGTAAAAAGAACCTCAAACTGAATGCCTAAAAGTACCAATATGAGTGATTATACTTTGTGCACATAAAGTTGTACTCATTATGGTCATCATATGGGTATATTTTTGTAGGGGACATGGTATGTATATGAAGCAATGTTGAGGCCATTTGTAGAAAACCATGAAACAGATATAGAAAGAAGTTTAAAGGCACTGAGGTCGAAAGCGTGGGATGTGGCGATATATTATTGGCACAATTCTACGGAATTGGGTCAGACAAAGTTTTTTGAAATAATTGATTATATGGTCTCTAAGCCATCATCAACACGTGAGGTATGTTATCTTGTTCCTCTTATTTTCGAACTGGATTTATAATGATTTACAATTCGCAGTTTTGAGGATTGCTGGATAAGTTATCTGGTGGTGATAAACACATAATAAATCTTTTGACACTTCTGTGTTTTTTAGAAGGAAAAATAAATAGATTTACATGTGAAATGACCTACGAGAATCAGATAATCAGAATCACTTTTGTGAGAGCTACTCTTGAACAAACTATTTAATCAAAACCACTTTTGCTATTATCGTAACAGCTACTACTAAACTAACCATTTGACCTTTAAATGGTTTATCATCAGATAAGATAATCAGTTTTGCTTTGTCAAAATGCAAAAAAAAAAAAAAAAAAAAAAAAAAAAAAAAAAAAAAAAAAAAAAAAAAAAAAAAGCTATCTACCATTTGGAACAATCATGTAATCACTTTCAAAGCGCAATGCCAAACACCCTACCGTTCTAATGGATTTGATTGTACCATAAGCACTGTGTTTTAATGATGGATCATCGTGCACTTTTTCATAAAGCTGTTTAGTAGTATGCTAAATCGTGATCTTTTTAATTTCACAGGTGTTGCAAAATCATCAAGACTCTAGGGAGGGACGTCCGCCACCACCTCCAGTGACTCCAACCTCTTTTTTTCGATCAGAGCCAGCTGAAGACAGGTGGGCACCCACTGCTCCACCGCTGCCAAACAACAACAGCCGCCATCAGGCTGTATACGCAGAGGAACTCCACCTTCCACCAACACCAACTAGATCCCCTTCGAGAGAACCTTATTGGTTAAGATTTAGACGCTCTAGATGATGAATTTGATTCTTTCAAATTCGAGACTCGGTGTACAGATTGTAAAAAAGCATAGAACAAACAACAAACAAAAAAAAGAAACCAGTAGTTTTGATTTTCATTTATTCAATTCATTAGTTTTTTCTTTCTTTTTATTAGGAAGATAATCTAAGTTGCTCAATGGGGTGTTTTACAGTTGCCTTTGTCGACTACTTAGTTTCCTTTCATTACCACTTTTTTGAAAAGTGAAATGCCATTTGACCAACCAACAATAATGAGGACTGAAATAAAAAAGTAACCAACCTTCTCGCGGCCTCATCGATTGGTCTCATTGTCAGCATGTGAGAGGTATATTGCGTAATAAAATGATTAAAGGACACAATTTGAACCCATGACCTTCGAAAATATGTTGTATGTCCTCAACATTGGACTACTATTTCGGGGACTACCTAAGTATAATCTCTAACTTTCATTTTCTTCCCCAGGTTTTAATTACTCTGTACATTCAATGCCACTATCTGATATGCAACAGGTGAGTACCTTATAGACTTAAGTGACCGAAATCCTATCATTAACAACTATCTGGTCATTTTTAGTCACCAATAGTGTCAAAAAACGTAGTGTACAAGCTATTTATAATGTCACAAACTCACAAGGAAATTCAAGTTAAACTAGTCCTTTCAGCAATGGCAGATGATCTGTGCACGAGAGAGATTCAACAACTAAAACAACGCTCAATGTAAAGTTGTAAACATATTTTAAAGTTAGGGAGAAAAACCACCAACTTCACGCTTAGCCCAAGCATCATATTTGGTTATTTACCAAAGCCGCATAAAAATATGAGTAACATCCCACCATGTTTTTGGTACATAGTTCAGTAGTTGTACCATAAACTCTTTGTACCACAATGGTGTTTACAATTTTTGTGGTATATACACAAAGAGGCAGGGGCGAAGCCAGAATCTAAAGTTAAGGGGCCGTGACTTTCTTTATGGTACGGTATATCATCTACTAAAAACGACCTACATATCTCTTATGAACCAACAGTTTATGTTTAATCATCGTAATTAAAAATAAGGAAAAACAAAATGAAAAACAAAAAACTTGACATTCAATGTAAAAATAAGCATAAAACCATTAGTTAAATTGAATCTGTACTTAATAAATGAGCTATCACACGATCTCTGATCAAAGGATATTAATTTTGCAAGACAAAAGGATATTAACAGCAACCTTACAACGTTGGTTAAGGGGTGCTACTTTCGCTAATCATGCTATTATGGGTTGTGTTGGGCTTATCAAACACTAAGGTTATTGGATTGATTGAGGGGGCTAGCACCCGGCCACTAGCCACCCCCTCCCTCCGCCCCTGCAAAGAGGGGGACATACTTGCCCTCTTAGCACCATCCGTAGTGTAACAAGACACTAGTACTTTTTTTGGAGTTTAACATGAAGTGCATACCATTTTCCGTTTTTTAAAAGGAGTGCACACCCTCAAACAGATTTCTGGCTCTGATACACAGTATCTCAATTAAGTGACCAATAGCAACCGAAAATGTCAGTAATCATAATAACCAGTCCCATTAACGAAACAAACATTCAGTCAATACCATGTATCAAGTAATTTATTTGAACGAGTCAAGCAGACCCAGTGCAACCAAATAAGTCAACAAAGTACCCGAAGTGTAAGAATTGAAAATAAAAGTAGAAAACTATACTAGTCAGTTAACCTTTTACATTTTTGTCACGATCCAACTCGAACAGACAGAAGCAGGCAATCAAACGCAGCACTTACAACACGAACGAAAGCACCAGAGAGTTGAGTCCAAAGGCGATGCAAGACACTTGATCCATCAGCTTCAGGAGAACTTGACGTAGGCTGCAAGTAAGCCCAAGCAGCCTCCTTCACTAACCTGTTCCTAATCAATATATCATAACGCGAATGAGCAACATAGCCTGGAGTTTTTGGTGACTGGACGACGTTGTTTGTCGAAGGTAAAATGTCCCTTAGAGAAGTATACGAACTTGGTTTTATAGAAATCAGCTCAAAATCTGACGAAGAAGAAGAAGCTAACGTGCCGGCGGTGGTGTTCCGTCGTTGAATGATGGTCATGGGTGGTGTTTTGGTGGTGGGATCATTGGCTGCTGTCATGGTGGAAAATATGAAAAAAGATGTTACAAAAGTGTAGGATGCTTTATAAGACTAATGTATGTGTTTTGTAGTATGAATAAAGATAATTATTGGCGTATGTAGTCCATGCTTTAGCAGCCTTTTTGTATTTTCTTCAAGGTTTATACTAAGTAACAGAATACTAATATCATAATCTGACTAACAGATGATTTGTAATTCATGTGCAAGAGTATATAGCAAGTATTCAGTAATTTAAAGCTAAGGCGGTATCTGATTCCCTGTTTACTGGATAAAAGTTTTTTGAATAAACAATAATGGGACACATTGGGTATAGCATTTCAAATTCTATCTATAAACAAATCTTGTCGGTTTAAATTAATCAATAAAATCTTTTGAATATTTAGATTATATACAAAATATTCGGATTTTGATGCTCTATGTGTAACAACCAGACAAAAAAAGTAGAATGATGCTTTTTGAGATCCAATCCAAATATTTGGTCAAATCCTCAAGAACCTAAGACAGATTATTCTAAACTTTGCTAGGCCTTTAGTGTTGTACTGTTTTTGTCCATTATGAAATCATATATTCAGCTGTAACAAAACTAAATCAAAAGATAGTGTCTGGATATACACTTTGTGTTTGGCAAATTTGAGAGATCCTCGTGAGTGTTTCCGAACTCTTTTCCTGGTCACCACTAGGTTGTGTACTAGTACACAAGTACACATCTTAGGGGCAGCTAAGGAAACGGTTCAGAAGATACGCGTCCTAAGGACGGCCAAAAAAGGGTTCATACACGGTCACTGGGATATCAAAATGCTTGACCACAAAGGCAACCTTGATGTGTTTTGTTTAGTTGCCGACAACTATAGAACTAATTTTGAACCATAAATAATCAGATGAGCATAATCAGTTACTCAAACACTAACAAGTTAATTGACGGCGACTAGAAAAGCAAAAGACTGATTATCACTCTGAAAACGCAATGAAAACACCCGCTAATTTGATCATAAAACATTACATTGGCCCAAAACCCTATGTTGGTTCAATCAGATAAGCATGCAATGTAAAAGGTTTAACTCATGGTTGATACATTGATGATAAACCATAAATTACAAGTACAAGAACAGCAAACTAAATCGCAACGAGATTATTGGTATACTGAGGTCATCCCAACAGCTTGAATGGAATTATGTTTCTTGTTCTACTGTACAACAAACCTGCTGTGCTTTGTATCTGAATTTCAGTCTCATTGTATCCTCATAGCAATCGGTATGAAAAAACAATAGTTTCTCAGTGCCGAAGGTGTTGAGCCGTTTGTGGATTGGTCTCCCGACTCACCTGGGTGAACCATTTACTGGTGCCGCAGATGGCAGAGTGTTAGCCCTTGGTGTCCCGACTTCTGCCAACCCAAATTCTTCACTAAGCAAATCAACTCCGTCCCATTCAGGTACTACAACTAGTTAAGGACTGCAGTTTCAGCATTTCATATTTGGATTATATGCATATAAAATGACATCTTTTAACTTGTCCCGTCTTAGACATTACTTATATATCTGAGTCGTTGAAAAAAAGGCTGTGTCCCGTTTGAGTCATACGTGTCAAGTAAACGTCGCCTATTTTAACAATATACGAAGTTATGAACAATGAACATAAAGGATACACTCTGTGTTCCAAATATCCGTCAGAGGAACTTCTCTATCTGATAGAAGCCAATAGTCTTCGTTATTCTGCAATAGCAACCAAACACAGGCTCGTTTTACAAGTTTTCAATAATATACACTAACAATTAGTCAGCTAACTTTTGGAAATAAACTGTATATGTTGAGGCATGATTACTTACATCAGCATCTGAAGGAACAATCCTCATAATCCTACTAGGCGAGTCTTCAGGTAAATTAGAATCAGTGTTTGTACTGTGAGCATGTTGTGGCTGTGGTTCAATAGTCACCCCTGGATTATTATCTGAGCCAGAACAAGAAGCAACTGGTGCCACTGTAGGTTGGTCAGCCCCATTACCATCCTCAAACTTTTCTTCAAATTGACTACAACCCCAAATGAACACCATTAGGTTTCAAGCAAACAGAAGTACTTAAGCATCTTATAGTGTCACTCATAACTGAAAGTATAAATGGCACATTCGACCCATTAACTTATAAACGGGTTAAGATTTTTTTAATGGGCTCACCGCGCATAATTATTACTAGAGAAAATAGGTAAAAAGTCATCCAAAGTGCCTTTTTAATGATAAAAGAATCCGAAATGGTTATAGATAAAATTTCAAGTATTATTAACATTAAATAGCTTTCGTATTGATATTTAGCACACTAATTAGAAAAAATCTTTAAATATTGAACAATAAGTATTTCCGGTCTACCTGCCGAGCTGCCCGTCATGTCTTAACCCGTTACCCGCCCCACCCATTTTCTCCCACATTAATCAATACTTAAGTGTACCTGACAAGATATACATCAATAGGGCCCATTGTGCTTCGAAGGATTATCCTGTACCTCCGTTGTGGATAATCAACAGCCTAAAAAATCACAAAAGGCCCGTCGCATATTAAAGCCTTGAAATTTAAGAAAAAGATATTTAACTTCCCATTTCATACTCACCTCATCAGGGTCCGGAACTTCAAGAGTGGTCCCATGAGGAGCCTTAATTGCTATCAAGGTTTCGTTCTGTCAATAAATATGACCATCAGATATTTATAATAATCTAGCATAAGTGTGAGTTTACGTAACTACTGAAAGTTCAGATAAAAAAAAGTGTAATAATTATTTAAGATTAAACTTCACCTGAAAGCACGGTAGACCTTTTATGTCATCTTCGGTCACAAAAAGCCATCTAAAACAGCGGGATATCAGTAAGAAACTTAAACCAACAATATTTGACCAATGCAACTTACATAAATGAACAGAGAAGCAAGAAATTACTTTTGGTTTGCGTTATCTTCGCTCATGTCCCTCATTTTTTCCTGCATTTCCCTGCAAAATATGTAAAATCAACTAAACAAGATAGATTCAAAATTTCATAGTAGCGAACATTGCAACTCTGATAATGGGAAAGAAAATTAACCTGATGCGTTCATCTAATCTATTTTCTTCCATAGAAAGTTTTTGAACTTCTGCCTGCGCCCAAACAACAAACTGAGACTCGGTCCAACAGAATTGTGATATGTACAGGTAGCAGTTTTAACCCACTACTGATAAATTGGTTGATTCAGGTAATAATTTATCTGAAGGGTCGAATAGGTGAATTTAAAAATATACAGTAGCTCAGAAAAACAGGTCAAGAGGGTTCAAAATCGCCAGAGCAGAAGTGTATTTTAATGGTAAAACCTCTCAAATTATCATTCAAAATTTAATTAGTATTGTAATAATACAACTTTTGTAGAAGTACACAAAAAAATATAATCAATCCCGTTTTGTTCCAACACCACAATTCCACAAAAATACTCGTTTTGATCTGACCCGTCACCAATTACCCAACCCGCCTGACCCACCCAATTTTCCACCTCCAATAAGTAAACACTACATTACTGCAGTAAGACCAATATTCACGTCTGCATACCTGTAACAGGGAGATATCATTCTCCAACTCTCCAGGTTTTGAATCATCAAGACCTCTAAACAGATAATTACAAATTTAACGTAAGTTTGAAATGTATTTAGCACCTCATTTACATGGTGTATGATGTAAAAACGAGCAAAACAAAAAACTTACTTCCAGCGAATTCTATTTTTGAGCTTCTTTTCAATTAGACCAATCCCTTCGAGAACATTTGTTATATCATATATCCGCCTCTTTTGCACCTGTAACATCAAATCCTTTTAGTATTAATCGAATATAAAAAGCACATGCGCAATATTTGTTCTTCAAAAAGAAAAGAAAACAATAGTACATCCAAGGTTTCTGCAGCATTATTCAGATCAAGGACGCCATCTTCGGCATGTTTAAGGAGGTTGATGAATTTTTTTGTCAAAAGGCCTGAAAGGTTTTGAATGTCAATCAACAAATAATTCTGTTCATATATAGAGTAAGAACCAGTAGGAATAATTCAACTGAAGTTACCTAGTGAACTGTCATACCGGCAGCTGCCAGGAGTAAGTGGAGCAGGTGAACCTGTGTTGAACAAAACAGTTTTCAATTCAGGGGGCTATTATTCTCAGTGAAATCTACAGTAGTTAAAGTAATCCAATCCATTAGTTCTTCTAGATAACAGGCACGGATGTGGGGGATGTTTGGATTTGCACTTAAAGCAAATTATCTGGTTATTGTGACTTGCAGTTGAAAATTTTAACTTTTTAGGCTCTGATAAACATAAACTAACTTGAGATACTTCCACTCACATCCCAAAGGATGCAACACTTTTTTATCACAAGAATGTCATTGGTTATTGTATGTATATGGAGAGTCGAAATTGCCAAAGACTTGAGAGGTACTAATGTGAATTTGATTATGGCAACTTCGAAACAGCAAAGACACTCTTACAGACCGCCTTATTGCAGCTAATTATCAGATGTTGCTTATTCAGAATTTGTATTGGAGATATAAACAAAGTAAGATTTTAATCTGATGCTTTATATATCTTTTAAAAGTAACGGCCGCACGACCAAACCTTTTTTCTCTAGGATCATTTAGTTTTGTTGCTAATTTCAGGTCCGTAAATCACTTCGAAAACACACACTCAAACACCCTTGTACTGCCTGCTAGTCAAAGCACATGGTCAAAAAGTGTTATTTCAAGTAATAGAGGTCATACACCAATGGTAATCAGGCCTCACCAGTATTTGATACAGGGGTCTGAGGAGTAGTCTTGTTCTTTCCACCTTTCGGACGTCCAGCTCCCCTTCCGCCTTTTGATGGAGTATGAAGAGGACTACTAATCGTAGTAGTGTAACCAACACTTCCCCACTCATTAGCAGAAACTTCATTGTAGGCTGTTCCAAGCTTTCTCTTCACTTGCTGTACAACAGTGAATCATAAACATATATCGTCTTCTTTCCTTAATCCTTGATTATAATCCAAAATAATCATCTAAAAACTAAACATAAAGTGCCACACTTCTATATAACCAAAGTGCCACTTAGAATTGCGTTTTCTCATTAAAAGTAGCAGATAAACATAAATTTCAAAAAGTTTACCAAACACTATTTTCTAGAAGTTTACATCTTGCAAACGCAACAATCAGAGATCAATTCCATAACGAAAGTCCAAACACCATAGAAGATTGATTGATTTTTATCAGGTAACATTTTCTTTCAAGTTCATCACGCCTAGTTAACCACATCCAAATTAAAACAACTCCATTTGTGGATAACACATTAAGCAACACACAATTTCCAATTCAAATTACAGTCCACTAACTAACCTAGCAACCAATTCAACAAACTCATCTAACTTGATGCACAATGCTAGTACCTTAAACAACTCAATTACACAATCTCAGCTAAACCAACAACAAAACTAGCTGAAATAATCGAACACAGTAATCACAGTTAACTAATCACACTTATAAACATAACAAACATCCCCAACAGCGCAATTACACAGTCTCAGCTAAACTAACAACAAAATTAGCTAAATCAAACACAATCAACTAATCACAATTATATTAAGCACAATTAGCCCCTTAAGTAGCTCAATTAAACTATCTCAACTATTAATAACGAAATTTAACAGCATATTCAGCCTTAAAACATAATCAACTAATATAGTCAACCACGGTAATCACAATTAAACCACCACCAAGTTGGCGTAGTGGTTAGGCACCCTCATGTCCTCACAAGAGATATCCTAGTTAGGCTGCGTACATCAAAGTTAAAGGGGATGTTTGTTTAAGCTTATGTATGCGCTTATGAGCTTATCTGATTTCGACTCATTTCATAAGCTCAATTTTTTGGTTTATTCTGAAACATCAAACATGTGGGCTTATATAAGTTTGTTATGATATAATAAACTTATACAAGTCCCAAAAAAATGGGCTTAAAATTATAAACCGAAAACTAATAACCTCATAAGGGGTGTTTGTTTCGGCCTAGATAGCAGGCTTATGTCTTGTTTGGTTTTTGGCTTATGTTTCATAAGCTCACTTTCTGTGGCTTATTTTGAAACTTTTCGACTTAGATAAGCTTATAAGCTTATATAAGCCAAAAAGTTTCAAAATAAGCCACAAAAAGTGAGCTTATGAAACACAAGCCAAAAACCAAACAAGACATAAGCCCGCTATATAAGCCTAAACCCCCCCCCCCCCCCCCCCCCCCCCCCCCCCCCCCCCTTTTAATAAAATTAATTAAACAGCTCAATTACAGAATCTGAGCTAAATTAGGTCAAATCAACTCCAAAAATTTAATAAAAGTTTATAAAAATAAATAATTATCAAATTTAGTCAAAAGTAATTTTAACTACCGGAGATTTAACAGTAATCCCTTCATCAACAACCACCACCTGCTGCTGCTGATCATTAAACCGATGATAATCATCCACCGGAACAAACGGCGGCTTAGTCGACGTAAACGGCAACCGCCGTTGCAAGATCTGTCCTCCGCCGCCGTTTACGTTCGGCGGCGCCGCCATCTCACGGTTAGCTTCTGACATTTTTATTATATTTTATAAATAAGTTTATTATTAATTGATTGATTAATTAAATTAAAATTGATTAGATTGGAGATGAAGTTAGGGTTTGGGAAGATGGAGAGAGAAAGGGCAGAAAACGAGGGAAGATGGAATTATTTGGTTTGGTTTGGTTTGGGATTAGATTTGTGGAGGGAAGGATGGGAAATGGAATTTGGGTTTTGGTCCTTTTGGTTTTGGGATGTGGGTTGTTGGTCCCTGTGGTTTTGTGAAACGTTGACGGTTTAGGTAGGGCTGAGCAAACCACCCGAACGGACCGGACCGATAGAAGGATCGATCGAGACCGGACCAGACCGATCACATTCGGTTCGGTTCTCGGTCTCGATTTTTGGGCTAATTCGGTCTTTCTCGGTCTGGTTCGGGACCGATGCTCAGCCCTAGGGCTAAGCATCGGGTTAAAACCGATTTTTGTAAAATAAATGAACCGTTAATCAAACCGAAGTGACTTGATTATATGGTTTAGATGAGTTTGTCTCGGATTTGGCTCGAACCGAACTGAACTGATCTCAACGGAAATCGAAAATCCTAAATATATATAGAACCAAAAAGCAAACCTAATTTGGTCGATTTGGTTTCCTCTGGGACGGTTCAGCTCGGTTTTTTGGTTTCGTTCCATTTTCAATCTGTTTTGCTCAGCCCTATTTTAGATGTTGATAGATGATGTGTAAGATAATGTTGAAGTTGACTCGGCGGTGTGATAAGAAGAGTGTTTGGCTCTTTTGAATAATGTGAACATTTTCTTGCAAGTTTATCTCATTTGGAGCTAACTAAGTTTTGGGCTTAAAAGTTGGCTCTGAAGTTGTTGCATGTAAGGTTTGAAGTTAGATCTCAACTAGAGAATTATATGCCTTTACTATAAAGCTACACTTTTAGGGTTTTAATAAGGTTTGATGGTTGAGTTATGGTAATCATAATCTTTAAATCATTCACTTTAAACGGGTGATGATAGATCATTTTAGTACCTAAAATCAGAATGTGCCCAATGCGATTGGATACTAATCAAAACAACATAATACAAACGTACAATGCAAGCGTAATAAAATTTAATACCATTGGAAGTATATTAAATAGAATGAAAATTTTTAGACACAACAATTACACTAAAACCTCATGACCCACCAAATCACCAACGCGACTAAAATTATACATAAATGTTGTAAAGGTGTTGATGTCATTTAACTAAAATAAAAATATCTTTATAGTTCAACGGATATCTGGCGAGCTATGCTACATCCAGAAAAGAACCACAAAGAACATCTAAAAAAATAAGATGACATATTTTGATTGGTGGTTTTTCAAATAATTTATCTTTTTTTTTTTCTTTTTCCTTTAATTAACCCAATCAAAACATGTCACCTTATTTTTGTAGATATTTATTTATTGTTCTTTTGTGGATGTAACATAGCTTCATGTCTGGCGCCTGAGTTCACAAGAGCGTATCGACATATGTGCTTATTTTCTTAAGAAAAATAAGGTCCTCTAAAAATAAGTCCCGTTTGATTGACCATGTTGGAAAAATCATGTTAAGAAAGCTTAGTTACAAAATGGAACACTTGTCAAACCAATGTTTAGAAGAACAAAACCGAGCCTATTAGTAATACAAAAATAATTGATACGAGTATATGTTTTACAATAATTTGACAGTTAGTTAAACGGTTAAACCCAACCAAAATCATCACCTTCAAATAACGCTAATACAATTCAAGTTTGGTTAAATTACAATTGTTTAGCTATCCAAAAGTTCAATATAAGCAAAAGAGTTCAGCTTTTCATTACTTTTTTATGGTGTGCTTGAATTTGCTTATTAAACATCTTTTAATCTTTTTGATACATATGATACTCATTTTATAATGAGATCTGAAACTCTAAATCCAAACTACTTGCTAGATATTTTGACGATGAAACAAGTAGCTTTGAGTAATTTATTATAAGTTGCTTTTATTGTAACAACCCAAACATGTACATGTTGGTTTTATTTTAAGACGCAAGTGTTTTCACATAATAAAGTATTAGAAAAACTAAACATTTTAGTATAAGAACCGCACAGATTAATGCACTCTCCAAGTAGTCAAGCTTGTTAATCTAACCTAGTTAAATTTTTTTGGTCAACTTTTTGCTACTTGTGAGACTTGTGATCCAATATGTTGACATTTGATGATACTTTTATGATGAAACTTATGATATGGCTCACCGTGTTGCTTGTTTTCTCATTGGGATTTGACTAGTTTAGAGCAAGGTATTTAAGATTGGGGTTATGTAGTGTTTAATGCAATTAGTTTATTGCTTTTCATAAATTTATAGCTTTTTAGCTTGTTGAACGCTCGAGAAAAGTAAAATCGGATCGATCGAGATCTTAAGATCTCATGGTTAAGATCGGGATCCATTAAAATCCTATGTTGCAAAGATCTTACATGGGATCTGAATCGTTTTTATTTTGTAGTATCGTAAAATCGTAAGATTCTATTATAAAGATCGGGATATTAAAAAATATCAACCATGGTTTAGAATAGTAGCATGCATTTTTTTATTAGATGTGCGTAATTTGTTTTGGAAAGTATAGTAACATCTAAGGTGTTTTATGAAAAGCAGTCTCTTTATCACTGGGTAAACCGGTAAAGTATGATTGTTTAAACCAGTAAAGTATGATTGTTTAGAACCTATCTCCTTAATATCGTGTTTCGACAATACTATATATTGTTGTTGTTAGAGTGCTTGGTTTGGGAAGTGTTTCATTCGTCAAACGCATCAAAAACGGACGAACAACATGTTATATTGTATATGTACCGCCAAAAGTGTCATTCGTCGTTGCAATCACTAGCACCATTCGTCTCTTTGTCTTTTTTCTTTTCTTTATTTTTGGTGAGTGAGTGGTTATTTTTTATGGGGTATTTTATGAGACATATAACGTATTACTAGTTTTGTTTTTTTTTTTTTTTTTTTTTTTTTTTTAAGTATGTTTTAGTTATTGATGTATTATTGAGAAAATAATGAAGTGACGCTGAAGCGACATGCAAATAACGTATTATCTGTTACTCCCACGTTGGACTCTTAAAAACGATGGCAAAATACGACATGTAACAAAGAGTGATTCATAAGCAAGTTCATTATATGATAGTTTATTATTACTTTTTGTGTTAGTGCATATAGTGTAATTGCTATTGATGACGACATGACATCACATAAAGCAAGCCAAGTGTAAAACCCCTTCAACATTTGTTGAAAGCAGGGGTACCAATGTAAAATAGAATAAAGATTGGGGACCAATATGTAATTATTAAATACATATATGTTGCGTCAAGTGAACCGTTAAATCGAACCACATGGCAATATTTGACGCGTAACTACATATTGTTACATTTTACTTTTGCTATAAGGTTTTCATTATTCAAAAATTAAAACAACGTAAATTTATTATTCCCTCGTTTTAAAATATAAGTCCTTCTTTACTTATTCTTGCAACTTTGATTTTAGGTTTTTTTTCGTGTTACGGAGTAAAGTTGAACTAATGCAACATATGTTATAAAAAATAGAAAATCTAATGGTATTTTTATTCATACTACCGGTATATTGTTTTTCGCAACAAATACTTTTCTTGAACTTTAACATGTAATGATCAGGGGCGAAGCTTCATAGGGGCCGGGGGGCGTCCGACCCTCCGAAATTTTTTTTGCGATGTAGGGGGTATATAGTTTTCGTGTAGAAAAATTTCGGTATATTCGGTTTCGACCCCCCAAAAATTTTGGTATACCTGAAATATAGCATTAGGAAAAAAAAAATTAGATTCCGACCCCCCACTTACAAAATCCAAGCTTCGCCACTGGTAATGATAATAAGAAGGCCATTTTGTTAATTTTGAAGGTCAAGTGTAACAACTACTGACAGGGAAGAACTCAAGGACGGAATTTGACAAGTTTTAATAGAGGTGCCATACTATAATCTATATATTTTTGGGGGCCAATTTACATTATCATTTTTTACTAATAATGTCTAGTATTACAAAGTATAAGAGTTAAAAATATACTTGTGATTGAAAATTTAAGAGGGTCACGACCTTTCTCAGTCCCCACTAAGTTCTGTCCTTAGACGGAGCGGGGTTGTGGCACGGGTCACATCTGGTTTTATATCATAAAATGTAAATTTTTTATAAAATATATCTTTTCTAGACATGTGCAATCTTTAACATAATAAATTCATTATAAGACAACTTTTATACTCGTAATCATAAAAAAAAAAAAAAAAAAAAAAAAAAAAAAAAAAAAAAAAAATTATGCAACACATTTTCAAAAAATCGTCGATCCGCTTCTAACTAAAAACTACACCCAATTTGTTTCGTTTACGATTCAAGGTTATTCCTCATGATACTTTACGATTCAAGGTTGGATGTGGATCGATGATCCGGTTTTGGAAAGATGTTTGGCTAGGGGATAGTTCGTTGGAGTCTCGATACAACAGATTGTTTCGTTTAGCGAATAATAAAGATTGCCTCATTCGTGATCGTATAGGTAACAGTGAGTGGACATGGGATTGGAGTAGACAGATTCTTGGCGGTCAGAACTTAGCCTCATTTACAAACTTGTTGTTGGAGATTGGTAATGTGCAGGTGGGTTCTTCATCAGATTCGTGCATATGGGAGATTTCTGAAGACGGTAAATTTTCAGTGGGTTCTACTAGGAGACACATTGATGATTATTATCTTCCATCCATGGAGCCAAGTACTAGATGGCACAAAGTGCTTCCTCGGAAAGTAAATGTGTTTATGTGGCGTTTGATTTTGGATCGTCTCCCTCATCGCTTGAACCTTTCTCTTCGTGGCATGGAGATTCAAGACATTGCTTGTCCGATCTCCGCATGTAATGTGGAATCAAATGACCATATCTTTTTTTCTTGTGATATGGCTGTTCAGGTGTGGCATCGTGTTCGAGTTTGGTGTGATGGGGTTGTGCCTCAGCTTGTTTCGCTTTCACATCTGTCTGAGTGGTTGGTCAATTGGTCTGTTTCGAATGATAAAAGAGATCGCATGTATGTCATCTCTGCTACGTTGCTATGGACTATTTGGCGGTACCGAAACAATATCGTCTTCAATTCACAATCCATGAGGAAAAGTGATGTTTTTTATTGTATTCGTTTATTTTCTTTTTCTTGGATCAAGTATAGAGGTGCTAAGATTCATAGTTGGGATGATTGGTTAAAGTATCCTTTGTAATTTCTAGCTCCTTGCTAGAGGTTTTGTTTTTTTATATATAATTTGCCGTTCAAAAAAAAAAAACTACACCCAATTTATTTATTTATTTATTTATTTATTTATTTTTTTATTTATTTATTTTTTAACATAACTACACCCCATTTGACACCATAGAAAAATATAAGCTCAAACATATGTCAAAAGGAAAAAGATTTTGTTGATCAATGATTATGTGTCAAGTGTCATGCCTATTAATGAGAAAATTTTTATGTGTACATATTATATGCATCTATGGTGGACTATATATAATTCGAAGAAGGCCTTTCAAAATCAGTGACCCAGTCTCACTCTCACACATGTTTATCATCACCACTGCTTAATACTAGTAGCATAAAATTGACATGAAAATGTAATCTTGAAAGTGTTTTGTTACAATATGAAACATGTTATAAAAGGTTGCACATCCTCTCTTCATGTAATGGCATCTTACTTTAATAGTACAATACAAATCTGGTGAAAACTTTAATGATTCCCATAAATTTACGCCTCTATTATTTATATGTAACTTTGATGATAGTTGTCATATTCCATTTTTTTAGTCATATTCAACTGCTATGTACATGTATGGTAGACTTTGATATCCAATCTTTAATGTTTTAACCATAACTATTTTGACAAGGTAAGAGAAGATCTTAGAAATCTATGAATCTAGACATACCGTAGAAGTTAGTTACGACATCTGGTAATTGCCGCAAGCCAAACCACATACTAGTTTTAGGATACTTGAAATTGATACCGGCCAAGCGTGGAGCTACTTGAAGACTAGAGAGGGTGGTGGCCCTCCTACAACTTCTTGTGGTACATGTTTATGTGTAAAAAAATATAGTTTGCCTTTTGGCCTTCCCATTATACAAGGATTGCATCGATAGCCCTCCCAAAATATTTAGTGTAGCTCCGTCACTGATATCGACCTTTTAACTAGAGACTTAACGGCGATCACATTGTTTTCTTGTAATACAGCACAACGATACCTATCATTCCTATATCAAGCTTTTTTTTTTTTTTTTTTTTTTTTTTTTTTTTTTTTAAATTTTTAATACTGGGTTCCAACTGTATTATACTTGACGCCTAATCTCGTATCATGTACCATTTTAGGTTAATTATCCTCTTTGTATGAATCCTATTACTACCTATGTGCTTTGTAGCAAGAACGCAAGTCAAATTAATACAATATTACAATAACCTATGATAGTGAAAATGTGAGTGTGTAGAAGTTGTGTATGTTAGACTTTTTTATCTTCAAACTTTTCAATTTATGCTATTCCCTCTTGACCGGATAGTCAATACAACTACACAAGAGTTCAAGTTTTAGGGGCCCTTTTAACAAGAATCTTTATATCATATAAAAAAGACTTAAACAATGATGCATAATGATCCAGCCATACATTAACACTATCATTGTTAATTTGTATGTGTACAATGCCGAATGAGGGAAAATCCCTTGTTGGCATGGAATTGATAACCACAACACACATCCATCTTACCTGTGTGCCGCTTTTTCGTTAGGAAATGAACATAATGTTGATGATTTTAGTGTTATTAATTATTTTAGGTGATTTATCAATCATATTTCATCTTAAGCTCATATACGAGTTAAGGAAATGTGAAGTAAATACTCGTTTGAGCCAATATGCTTCCAACCATGACAAAAACGCGAGGGTCAAGCGGCAGCGTTCCTTACCTTCCAAGAGGCAACGCTCCTAGATGTTGTCCTGCTCCCAACATATCAGGCAGGGGTTGAAGGGAAACGCCTTTCTTGGTAACATAAACGGGTTTACCTTTTTCCTGCCAAACCTTCGCCAACGTAACTACTTTTTAACAATCATGTCTTTTGGATGTTTCATAAATGTTTATGTTACAAGTTTAACTAACTACTAGTTTTGACGAACATAAGGCTAGGGATAATAAGCCCATTTTTATGCGTCGAAGACCCTTGGAGGACGTGCCCTCCTTATTGGCGCCCCCTCCCCCTTTAGACGCATATTGAATGGTGAAATTGCAAGACTCGATCTTGCCAACAACCTAGTTGTAGAGCGTCTTCAAGCACGAAAAAAGAAGCCAACGGTCAAAAATTGAACCGTTTGGCATTTATTTATTTACTTTTTTTAAAAACAATTTTTGAAAAATTATATAATTTATTCTTATAAATACCTTAACACTACTTTATTTTTATTCATACTCTAATCTTCTTATCTAAAAACAATGTCTCAAAAAAAAAAAAAAAAAAAAAAAAAACCAAAAAACACGCCGCCAACAAAACATTCCAACACTCAATTCCAATTATCTTTTAGTTCACTTACGATGCACCAACCGTTAATTTTCAACCCACTAATTTTGTATACGAACCACAACAAACAACAACCACCTATTTACCCAAACAATGTGTTTGTGCCTCCGTTTAACCAACAAACGTACCAACAACAACAACACAATTTGTACCGTCCACAAATGTTCTGCGATTCATCGTCACCACCAACGTACCAATCTTAAAGTTGTCAACATTATTCTCCGGCTCAAGCTTCGGGTGGTACATCCGAACCCATTCAAGATGACTCTCCCGTCAAAGAGGTTGAAGTCGTAAAAGAGAAGGTGTTAAAAAGGCAAAATGAATACAAAAGAAGACAGTAGAGTTTCATGAATCCAAGCTGAAGAGTTAGCATTTTGTAGAACTTGGATCAACGCGCCTGAAATAGTGGCAATGGGAATGCTCAAAAGAGTCATGACTTTGGACGGATGTACTAGGATACTTTGAGAGGAAACGTGGGAATCGAGAAGAGGCTATGATGCCATCAACTACAAATGAAAATCGCAATATTTTCCGAATGCAAAAAAGATAAACCAGAATGAGTTAAATGACTGCAATATTTTAATATCGTACGAGGAAATTATACATTCACACTTTTTATAAACATATATATATATATATATATATATATATATATATATATATATATATATATATATATATATATATATATATATATTCCGTATATTTTTAAAGTTATTGTTACAATGGCATACGAAACAAGTCAAATTAATCATTATTTAATGAGCTTGAACTCAACATTATAATATAGCTAAAGGAATAATATCCCTGCTGCAAACAACATAAAGTTATATCATATTGTATGCAAGATAGAATTTAACATTTTTATTTTGCAGCCTTCAACTTTTATAATCGTACACAATTGATTCCTCATTTATACCTAGCAGGAGAGAAAGTTTTATGCAGTTAGTTGCAAGGATTATTTTCCATAGCTTAATAATCACACTGGGCCCGTTTGCTTGGATATTGTGGGAATGAGGCTATGATTTTGAAAGTCATTAACGGTGTTTGTTTTGTGGGCCCAGTAATGAAGTGAGTATATCATAGTCATAGATTCATTACACATCAATTTGGTATGTATGAAATCCATTCTCGTGGGTCTCTCTTTTTTCTACTACAAAACTCAAATATCTATACATTTTTTCATACCATATTTTCTTATCCAAACATAAATAATCATAATTATACACTTTTTCATATCCATTATCATTCTACTCCATACTAAATCTGATGCTCATTCTCATTCTTAGCAACAAAGCAAACATGCCCTATTAAAGTTTCAAATAAAACTTGCAAATGAATTCGAGCCGTCTGTCCCTAGTTTGAGGTATAGTAACCAAAAGGCACCCACCTAACCCCTTATCTAGATTTATCCCTTCACCCACATCACTCCCCACTTCTCCACCTTAAAACCAAACAACCCCCAATCCACTCTCGCTCTCACATACACACAAAATATGGCAATGGCTTCCTCAACTGCTTCACCAGCAGCAGTTTTATCCACACCAAACACCCCCAAATCCTCATCTTTCATTTCAAACAAATCACAAAGCCTAAGCTTCACCACCTCTTCTTCTGTCGCCTTTCAATCCAAGTCACTCCGCTCCGCCGTCAACTTCCGTCCAACCGCCTCACGAAAGAACTCATTCCTCGTTAAAGCTTCTGTAAGTGTTTTAGTTAAATATCTAGTTGTTAGTATTCACATTAACTAATCTACATTTGTGTTTCAGTATACCTAATTGCTTTTTTTATTAATTTAAGTGTTACTAATTGTTAAGCTCGATAATAAACATAAATTTTACGAGTTCTCGGACTTAATTGAATAAATTGTACAATTTGTAAGCTATTTTATACTAGCATATATTAAAATAAATAAATAAATAAAAAACTGATAACTACATTAACGGGCGGACCTAGGGGTTTTCGTAAACCACATGGATTTTTCCTGCTTAGTAAATGCCGGTTTTGCTAAAATGCACCTTCTAACAAGTTTTCGTGTAGTCGTTATTTTTTGTTTTTAATGAAATGCACTTTATTACTTTTAGTCTGAGTTCGGCCCATGAGTACATTATCAATTATGGTCTGGTTTTGTTAAAATTAATGTATATAACTGAAAACTGTTACCAAACATATTTGTGTTGAACTATCGGGTTAGAGCTTAGCTAGTTTAGCTAGCAGCCGTAGTTATTATTGGACCAGTTTGTTTTTTTAGGTTGGAGGAGATGGTGTTGGATGTGTAAATCAGATAATCACATGTAACTTTGTCATTTTTTCATTATCTATACGAGGATTTATTACATGTAAAACAACTTGTAAATAATCATATAGTTGTTGTAGCTACACTTAAAACTAGTGTCCAGTTATAAATTGATAATCAGCAGCAGCTTTACTATATCCAAACATGAGAAACTAATGATATGTTGCACTGCTGCTCGAAAACGCAGTAACCTGATAATAGTTTCTAAAACGCAATGACAAACATCACTGGAGTCTATTTTAGTTTGGTACTAGATTTATGGTTCTGTGGTGTATTTTGCATATTAATTAAGGAAGTAAATGCAGTTTTTTGGATAAAAACAGTATTTCATAAACTGAAACACGTGAATTGTGTCAAATTATATGCCAAAAGGTAACTGCATTACGATTTTGAACTTGTGGATTGATAAATGCCGATTATCACATACTTCATTTCCTTATTTTATTTTCGTTGACCTCTGGGTTGCTGTCTCTCATATCGGCATGTTTTTTAATATGTAGGGACTGCCACTAGTTGGAAACAAGGCACCAGACTTTGAAGCCGAAGCTGTATTTGATCAAGAGTTCATTAATGTAAGTGAATGAATATAAACCGTGTTTTAGTAGTATATGCTACTTTCACATCTCCTTGTTATTAACAATCATGAGTATATCGCCTTGAATCTTGACGTAAAATGTTGCAACTCTGATGAATTTTTCTTGTAACTGCAGGTTAAGCTATCTGATTACATCGGCAAGAAATACGTCATTCTCTTTTTCTACCCTCTGGACTTTACTTTTGTTTGCCCAACCGGTGAGTAGCACATTGCTCGTTAAACATGGCCTTCTTTTGTTTTCTTTAATTTTTCTAATTTTTGTCTTTTTAATGTAGAAATCACTGCCTTCAGTGACCGGTATGCAGAGTTTGAGAAGATAAACACTGAAGTATTGGGTGTTTCCGTAGACAGTGTGGTAATTGCATTCATCATTATTTTTTTGTAATTATTTTAGGTCAAAATTATTTGTATTTTATTTGACTACTGCTGGTATACTTTTTTGCAGTTCTCTCACCTTGCATGGGTTCAAACCGATAGAAAGTCTGGCGGTCTTGGTGACCTGAACTATCCCCTCGTCTCTGACGTGACAAAATCGATTTCAAAAGCTTTCAACGTGTTGATTGAAGACCAAGTACGCATTTGTTAATTATTATTTTTTGCTAGTTTTTGGATCGTTTGTATATGATTATTTACTTTTGGAAAACGTTTCAGGGAGTTGCATTGAGAGGACTTTTCATTATTGACAAGGAAGGTGTTATCCAACACTCCACAATTAACAATCTTGCAATTGGTCGAAGTGTTGATGAAACATTGAGAACACTTCAGGTAAACATGCATCATGTTTGTGTACTAGGGTTGGCGAGACGGGTTGGTCGGTAACTGGCAAGAATAAGTTTATGCTGAAACGGGTCTTTTTCTAGTCAGACCCGAAAAGACCTCCTCTTTTGTTTTGTATAGAACTTGTTCAGTGGGCCAAACTAAAAAAATCAGCTAAAGGGGAACTTGTCCTATGGGCCAAAAGGGTTGAAAGTTGCAAAGTATTTTCGATGTATACAACTTTCTAAAACTGGCCCAGTGATTGATTTATAAGTAAACGGGTCGAAATTGCTGGACTCTATTGTGGACTCTAGAAAATTTTGGTATGTTGAAACTTTCTTGTTTTCATTAGTAAATTGCATTTTTTGTTTCTACTCTAGGCATTGCAATTTGTACAAGACAACCCCGATGAGGTATGCCCAGCTGGATGGAAGCCAGGGGAGAAGTCAATGAAGCCCGACCCTAAGCTCAGCAAGGAATACTTTGCAGCAGTATAATTGGGTAAGTATTATCCTGAAACAAAGATGGCATATCTCCATTGTTGGCTTAGAAAGATTGGTAGATAGCGATTTTTGTTTCCCACATTGTGTTATCTATCGAAATGAATCGAATTGATTTGATTTTTGGGAGTATTTCTTTTTCGGGATTATAAACTTGTCGAACAAGAAAACGTTATCTGTTGTGTTATTACATGACCTGGGTCAAAGTTTGTAATTTGAGCCCTAATGTCTCACTTCAAATGGAGGATGTCCATGTGAAGATGTGGTCTTGATGTGGCAATTTTGACCCGTTTACCTATAAATGGGTGGATTTGAGTGGTATTTTATTTCCTAACAGGTCAAATGGGTTAAAGCAAAAGGACTAAACAAATGATCAAATGGGTCAAACGGGTTGGAGTTCATCTTATAATTGTATTCATATATACATAACAAAATCTCCAAAACATTAAAATGGAGCTATATCAACTTGTGATTGTGTGTCGGCTTAACATGCAACATCACTAAATAGCCGATCTTTTTTATGCAAGCTTGTTTGACCCTTAACATAACCCATTATATCCACCTATTTTGCAACTTATACTTGTGTGGTAATATGATTAGTGCAGTCACCTTTATTGTAACAAGGCGAAGCGACCACAGAATATTAAACTGAATACACACCATATTTCTACTAAAAAGAATGTCAAGTAAGGTGCATGATAGTAGATATAAAAAATGAATGATTCCATAGTCAATGTTGATGGTGGGTGGCCAACAGAAGCAAGAAACACGAGGTTTGAAAGTTGCAAACAATTTGCCTGTTGGTAGTTGCCATCCATTCAAAGTAGTAAACAAAAAGATGTATGATTGAATCTAATTTATTCCTTTTGTCTTAAAAAATTGTAGTGATTGAAACCAAAAGAGTAGTAGATCCCTCTAGATAGAAAATGTGAATTTAAAAACTTTAAGATCCCTCTTTTTTGGGATGATGGAATACATAAATCTTTAATTAGATTATGTACAATATCCTCTTACTTTATATTCCTACTTATCCTTCTAGCAACACAAAAATATAACATGTGTTTTCAACTAATTATCTCTAGTCATCTAATCCGTCAATTCTACCACGTGTCAAGATCATGTGAGTGAATACATAGGAATAAAGTATAGAAGGATAAATATGAGGTTGTAAGTTGTAACACTAGAAGGATAACATGAGGTTTAGATTATAATGAAGTTTGTTCCAGTGATAATGTAAGTTTATTAGAATCCACTTCAAGCATATAGATAAATAATGTAAAAATGTATATACATACAGTTTTTTTTCAATGATTATGTAAGCTTACAGAAGAATGACATATATAAAAACAATTTATCAGTAGAAAAAGAGATTACAGATTACAGAAGAATGACATATACTGCTAGCGGAAAGGCTCAGTATGATTTCAGAAGAATGACATTTCTGTAAAAAAAAAAAAAAAAAATCCTGACATAGCATGATTGTTGTTATTTGTTAGTACATGTACTCATTTGTTTGCAAAGTACGTTTTTTTTTTTTTTTTTTTTTTTTTTGATAGACTTGCAACAAGCTTTAACTCATATAGAAGAAAGACATAAATATATAAATAGCCATTAACTTGCAAAAGCTTTTTAACCAAAGTATCATCTCCACATCATCATATACATAAACTTCTTCAGAGTAAATGTGGAAGGACATTAATCCCCCAAAATACCAAAACAGGCCTAGCCATTGGAGATGTACCATTTCATAAGTCTTGTATATATATAATTCATATATACCCCAAAGTATATATAACCCAACTACTAATTTCACCAAAAAACTACCATCCATTAAGTTTTTTTACTAAGTCGGAACTCCAGTCACGCCAGCCTCCGGTACATAATTAAGTCTATCCACCTCGTCCCACTTCAACTTCGTGGCAATCTCATCAGTCGAAACTCCAGCCACTCCAGCCTCCGGTACATAATTTAGTCTATCCACCTCATCCCACGTCAACTTTGCAGCAATTTCATCATACTCGGGGACAAATTCCTGAAATCAATATCAATGATTATATATTTGTATAATTTTCTCCAATATATTTGGTGCCAATAATAACAAATAAATAAAATTGGTCTAAAATTTTATATTTGTGGTTGTTATTAGTTAATGTCTTCGATCTAGAAAGAGTTCTCCCAAAAGGGTACTGATTATTATAACATTCTCTACAATCTTCTTGGAAACAACCAATAAGTCAGCAACTTATTTTTTATTTGTCTGTTATTGATTTCTTGATCAAAATAAATATTCTTTGTAGCTCTGTCTTGCCAAGAATATGGTATTATCATGTGGCTGATCAAACCCTTCAATTAAAATTTCCCACCCGTTGATTTAGGAATTACTCGATTAGTGTTATGTTTTATCCAGCATTGTTAAAAAGAAACGGGTCAAATAGGTCAATGGGTCAAAAGATATTCGATTTATACTTTTAATAATGAATGAAACCTCTACTCATTTTATTGCAAGAGTATTAGAAAAAAAGTATCGCGGGTCAACCCAAACTGAGCCGTTTTAGCCTGTTTCACGATCTGTATGTTTTGCCATGTTCAGAAAACTAACCTCAAGCTCCCTGACCAACTGTTTAGCATTTGGGGCAGACACAATGATCCGGCGAGCAGTTGGTGAGATAAAGCCTTCATCAACAGCCTTATCAATGAAAGATAGCAATGAGTTATAGTAACCCTCCACATTCAAGAGACCAACCTGCAGGACATGATCCACAAAATAAGTCTACCGCTATTAAATGCAACCGACTTATCAAAAATCACATTATAACTTGGGCCCACAAAATAAAAATGCTTAAGAATTAGTTAAGATGATGCAACATATCTTCTAAACTATCTATCCACATGCATTTGATTCTTCTATATTACCAACATTTGACCAAAAAGATGCCCTTTTCAATTCTTGTAATGTTGATCAACAATTCAGACATAACCGAAAAGCATTTTATTATGTGCGATGTATAGGTGTTGAGTTTCGTACGGGTTTGTGATGGATTCTGAGCTGAGCCCATGTGATGACTTCTAGCAGTTCTTCTAGAGTACCATAGCCACCTGAAAAACACAATACTGAATATGATTTTGTTTTTAAGAATCTGAATCATAATGAAAAATCGAAAGAAATTGTATACCAGGGAGAGCGATAAAGGCATCAGCCTGACGAGCCATCTCGGCTTTTCTTTCATGCATATCAGCTACAGCTTTTACTTCACCAACCGTCTCACCAGTTATCTGTTAAGCTCCAAAATCTTATTAAACAAGCCAATACATTGCATACTGTAGCATACATATTTTTTTATATCCTTTTTTCATCATTTGAATAGTTTCCTTTCCCGCTCTAACATTTCTTTATCATTTGTCAAAAAAAAAATAATAATAATAAATAAATAATAATAAAAAAAATGGAACCCAAAAAATAAACACGAGAAACAACTTGAATGGATGGCTCTAGTTTTACAGAAATCGCAGAAATCGCGGCTTTGTTTGTCTAATCTTTCATTATCAGTTGTAAAAACTTATGGGACCCGCAAAATAAAAATGACAACAGACCTGAATAGATGTCTACAAACAGTCATTATCAAAATATATTTCTTGTTATAGACTAAAAAATGATAAAAATATAAACTTTACTAGTACTAGTAGCATTTTACTAGTTTAAACTAGAATGGACCAATTTAGTTAGAGTTGAACTAGAAACAAAATAAATAGAAACACCAAGTTGATCTATTGCTATTTATGGTTCAATAGGGTTACAAAGACAAATTTGTAGAAAATGATGTGAATGGAAGTTGAGTAAATGCATTTGTATCAAAGACTAGTCAAATCACTATAAATAAAGTCCAAACAAGGTATTTAATATCTACACTCTACTTCAAAGCTAATATTTCCTACATTCAGGATACTATTTAACTCTCACAGCACAATGAACAAGTAACTCTAGCAACATTCTTTTGGTTTTTGGAAAATTTTCAGCTACATTTTTGACACTACAAAGGATAATAATCAAACTTTGATTTGAAGGTTCCTGAATATACCTCTCTGGGCATTAAGGTCCTTGGTATAACCCTGCAAGAAACAAAAAAGATATCCCATTATTATAATGTTGTACAGTTGAGGTCTATGCAAAAGGGACATCTCATGGAAGACTGTCATTTTATATTTTTCTTAAAATGGGCCTTGTAGACATGTATTTGTAGTGTATTCAGAACTACAAGACTCTCATTTTTATGAAAAAAGGGATTGTTTTTTTCTTGGAGTGATTTAACCAAAATAAGTGTAGGATAGTATCAACCAGTAAGTTATCAAGTTATCAACTATACTTTTCAGTAATTATTTGTCAAGTACTATGAGTAATGGTGATTTAGAAGGACAAGGCTATCATTTTATGTTAATGGGGACTTTATTCTAGAAGTTAATTTGCAGTAGTTTAATTAGAAGGTCAAGAAAGTCATTTTATTGATGATTTCCTTTTTCTATCAATAAAGTTGGGAGAGACATACTTAAACAATGGCTAAAAGGTTTCATACTTTTTACAAACAAAATAAAAACTTTTTACATGATTTGTTTTTACCTTTCTATGTACAAAAAGTCCTAGTGTGGACTGACAGTCCAAGATGGATGTTTTTTTATCTTTGATGCTACATCAAATTTGTGTAATCAATAAACCCTTTTTTTATATAAAACACCATGCTTTTTTAAGTGTAGGACTATGTTTTCAATCTTTCATTAAATTAAAAGATGTCAACTTTTTTGATAACTTGATGTTTCTGTGCAGTTTTCAACTGAAAAAAGGTGAAAAACAATATGACAAGTAGCTTGATTAAGTACAAAGATCAGAATTTTTTAAGCATTTGATCCCATGATGTCTGCAACATCTCATTTTGCATCGAGTACTGTGAAACATGCATGTTTTCCATTGAGTAATTCAACCTAGTGTCATCAAATTTGACTTTCAAAGGTCAAATTTGCATTTTCTTAACTTTGTAATTAGTACACATTATTTACATCTTTAGCATAAAGTTTCTTTCATGCATTGTTAATTTAAGTACTTACTAACATAATCACCTCACTTCTCTCAAAAAATTTGATTTCATGACTGCTATTTTCAAATTAAAAACTGAAGAAAAAGAACATAAAAGCAATAAACAACACAAAAAGGCAAGAAAACAAAGAATCATGAAATGAAAATGATGCATGTCTCTATTTGAAACTTACTAATTATAAACTTTTTACCTTGTTGTAATCCCCAAAAAGAAGAAACTTTTCACAAAAGTGTTTAGTTAAGACAACTTAATACTTAAACTAAACTTTGAACTAGAGCTTGAAAGTATAACTTTAATAACATTGTTTTTGTGGTATGTTATACAAAGTTTTATTAAAAATAATTAGTACTTTTTCTTGAGAAACAATGAAGTTAATGACATTGTAATAGTAATAATTTTATATAATGTTGGCCATTAAGTTGTGAAATAATGAAGCTACAATAGACATGTATAGACACATTAATGAAGCTAGAGAGAGAGCATACCCTAGAACATGGCGCCCACCATCATGAACTGCCTGAGAAACAAGACCCATCAGACCCACGCTGCCACCTCCATAGACTAGATCAATCCTTCTTTCCACCTTCAAAAAAAGTACACGTGTCACATACCCACTTCACCATTTGCATAATCAAGAAAAAATTATCCCATCATTTGTACTAAAACAACAAAACACTAATACCCTTTTTCCAAGATTCATTTTTTTTATTAAGAAGTTGAATCTCGGAGTGATTTGCACACTTAATTTATTGATCAGATACTCACAATGTAAGCAGATAAAACACGGTGTAAGTATTATACAACTAATTGAAACATAAAAAAGAGTGTTCCAATAACTAATTGAAGCATAAAAAAGAGTGTTCCAATAACTATTACGAGTGTGCAAATCACTTCCTGACATAGTTATTAAGGTTAATTTTCTTTTCTTAAAACTACAAAAGTTACATACTAACTAAAAACTTTTTGGTCATGGTGCATTTCACAAAAATTAGGTTTTTTACACTATTTACCACAACGGAAAAGAAATTCATATGATTCACGGCCACCCCGAAAACACCCCTGTATGAATTCATGTGTACAAAAATGAAACCCCATGAACAAAAATGATTATTGGGACCTTAAAAAAAGCTGATAAACATGCTTAAGAAATTGGCCATTATACTAACATGGCACGTTTGGTTCCCCATTCATAGGCACAAACACACACACAAACAAACACCATTCTGTTTGTTTTGTTTTTATATATTTTTTGTTTTCATACAACTTCCCACCATAAACTTTGATCATGCAAGAAGGCTGCACAACTGACAGCAAATTACAGCTATCAGTTTTTCTCTCTCATGCCAAACATAAACCCTAACTTCCATCTTTCATCTAGTCATTTACCTCAAAATAACATGACCAAACATTCAAATAACCTTAATCTAACAAATGGGTAAACCTTAACTCCTTAAGATTGCTTAACATGATGACATAAGATGACACACAAAAAATATATAAAAAGCCACATAAAATACAGTACTAAACCATAAAGATTCAAAAATTTAAGTACTAATACAACAAATAGCTACAAAAAAGCACCAAGATTCAAACTTTATAGCATAAAATCAAAAGGGTATGTTTTAAATACAAAGATATGAAATGGGTATGTTTTATTTTGTTCTAAAAATGCATATTAAAGAATCTTGAAAATAATGGTTTTTCTTAAACTTTAGGAAACAAGATTAAAAGGGTATGTTTTAAATACAAAGATATGAAATGGGTATGTTTTATTTTGTTCTAAAAATGCATATTAAAGAATCTTGAAAGTAATGGTTTTTCTTAAGCTTTAGGAAACAAAATTAAAAGGGTATGTTTAAAATAGCAAAATATGAAATGGGTATGTTTTATTTTGTAGTATACATGCATATTTATAAAAATCTTGAAGAAATTTTTTAAAAAAAGTGAAAAATTGTTATACCAGTTCTTTGCCAAGCTCAATGGCAGCTTCTTGATAACTTGGTTTCTTGCCAGAACTGCTTCCACAAAAGACACATATTCTTTTGAACCTTGATTGTGTTTCATCTTCCATAATCTTGTGTTTTTTTTAAAGAAATGAAGAAGAAGAAGAAGATGATGATGTGTTTTGTTGTTGTGTTGTTTGGTTCCTACAACAAGGGGGAGAGGGTGGGAAGGGGGTTAAGTTAAGAAAGAATGAAAAGAATATGTGAATATTGTATACTGTTATATAATATTGTGTTTTGGATTAAAATAATACTTAGTTTGGATAAAAAGAATTTTATAAAATGAGAAGAGACCCACAAACAGTGTTACCCCACTTCTCTCACGTTCTATATACCCCGTGGCCAAGTGAGATTTTTTGAAGGAAATTTTTAGTATGGTTTTGTTTTGTTTATTTGATAGGATTTGGGTCATATCTAAAAGAGAAATTAAATACTACTACTAACTTTTTTAGAAAATTCATTTTATTTTTATTTTATCAACTAAAATTTGCGATTCAGCAAATCTCTTTTCACACTGTTCTTTAGATTTTGTATATGTTTCTTACTTTCTTGGTTATATTATTAGAAAAACAATACTACAATTTTTTCTTAACTAAAATAAGGAATATGTAAATGTAGCCTTAAGAACTAAAATATAGAAAAAAGATACAAGCTCTATTACTTGTATATTGAGTTGTGTTTGGGCAAATGTTCATATATGCTCTTCAACCCTAAGCTTCAAGAGACTTCGAGACAGCTCCTTTTTCTTGTAGGCAGAAATAAGATAAAACACTGTTAGCTCGCCCTGGGTTTTTAGTCCAAGACCAAGCTCTGACGTGAGAGTAAGTACTTGGTATAAGTGAGTGATAAATGATAAGTGGTAAGTGACAAGTAAAGTGGAGTAAGGATGGAGAGAAGTCATGTATCGGAGTGTGTGTGTGCGTGTGTTCAGATCCGTGTTCATGTGTATGAACAGTTCCTTTTATACTACATGTGATTAGCTCCATGACAAACTTTTTGTGGAAGCTAAGTTGTCTTCTAGGTACAGCACACTGATAAGCACCAGGCTTGGTCTTCGGGGTCAAAGTTATCTCCATGTTAGTTTGTGGACCAAGTGTCTGTGTTATTCGTACATCATCGTACTACATTGTCAGTTTCCAGTGTACTAGTTCTGATGGCCAGTGTACTAGCTCCGTCATTATGCTTCCTGGGCAGGCATTGCTCTCCTGAGCAGACAATGCCTCATCATGGATGGAGTGGGTTTGTCTTAGAAACTATTGGAGTTAATTGTGATTGTCTCCTCCAGAGTATCCAAAGGAGGACATACATCATCAAATTGGTTGAATGTATTATTTGTAAGAAGTCCGGTTGTTATTCTGGCACAATACATGATGCATGTTGTAACAATTTAAACTAGGGGTGAGTATTGGGAGATTTAAGTCGGTTTCTGGATAAAATCAAACTCTGAACCAAAAGTTCGGTTTAGTTTTTTCGATTTTTGGTTTTTTGTGGTTCAATTTTCGTTTTTTTTTGTTTTTTTAATGGAGGGCCATATTTTCTACAAGTTAGAAATCACTTTCGCAAACAGTTATCAAATGACTTTAGACAAAGTTATCTAAAAGATAAATTTTTTGTCAAAGAGGTAAATACAATTATCATGGTATTAGTGTCGTCTTATTTTTTTTAGACCTTTAGTGAAAATATGAAATGAGACATTTTCAACAATAATTTTTTGTTCTTAATTTAAATAATTTCAAGGGACTTGTCAATAACTAATAATATCTTGGATATCCGAAATTTGCGATGACATTTTTATGTTAGACCTATTATTTTAGCTTAGTTTTTTCAATTCGGATATCTAAAACTTCATATAACAGTTTTATATATCTGAATATTCATAGTTTTTGGAAAACTTTTATATAAGTTTTAAAACTGACATTTCATAAAACTCAACTTTACAAATTATTGTAGTGTTAGATAGATATACATCTGTTACAGATATTTTTTGAACACCCACAACTTAAATAAAAAAATCCTATAAAGTAAGTCGAATATTTTGTCCAAGAATAATAAGATTGTATAACACGTATATAAAGATGAGATTTGGGAACATATATGAAATAAAGAAAACTAATTTTATGAATTTATTGTATTGTTAGCTAAATAAACATCTGTTACGAATATTTAATAAATATTATAGAAAAATCGTATTCCTGAAACTTTCCGTTATAGTTGTAACGCTTATATGGAATAATAACATTTAGAGCATTATGTACCTTTGTGGTGCTGTCGTGTAGTGTTGTAGCCTGTAGGTAAAGCACTTTCATATCAACACTTTTTCGCATAACATTAGTATCTATCACATCACAAAACACCACTCCTTCTTGTTTCCGGTGCCATGAGACACTTTCTCGCCCACACATAATTCACTAAAATGCAAATACAACACAAAAAAGGTACAACTCGGTTGGCGACCACGGTGCAAGGCATGAATACACCGACCTATGTGTAGGGTTGGCGCCATCATGTTGGCGTTACACCAACGAAAACGCAAGCGTGTCCTATGCTCTTAAGTTGGGCGCACTAAGGAGGTCGTCGCTTCGGTCGACCTTTGGTTGAAGTAGGTCGCCTTGGTGTGTGGGTGTCGGTCAGTGATGGTCGGAAGGGGATTTAGCTAGATCACGACCAATGTCGAGACACATATACAAACAAATCTGTGTGTATGGCCCTTTTTTATTATATATTTTTTTGGTATGCCTAAAAGAGAGGAAGAAAAAGAAGATAAGGTATTTTGTCATTTCGTTTTAGACCTTGTTGTTATGTTTATTTAAATTCTTAGTCCTTTTAACGGTTTTTGTTACATCGTTAGTACTTACTATGTAAAATTGTTATTTGAATTATTATGTAATGTGTTTTATTTTTAATGAAATTTAATTTGTTGTAAACAGAAAAGAAACGAAGGTCGTTTTAGTGTGGTAAAAAGTCGTCTGTAGGTCGTCGGAGAGAGAAAGCTGATATGACAGACAAAATAAAGATTGTTGGAGGTCACTAGTGTGCTTAAGGCTGCTCATCGGTCTAAAACCGGACCGGATCGAGAATGAATCCGGTAAAAAATCTAGACCGAGACCGGACCGAATGTGGTCAGTCCGGTCTCGGTCCAAATAGGCTAAATGTCCGGTTTTTAAGCCGGATCGGACCGAGACTGAAAGTATAAAAAACCTTAAATCGAAACCAGACCGAGTGTGATCAGTCTGATCCATCCGGTCCGTTTGCTGACCCTTAAGTGTGCTCACCTTAGGGAAGATAGATATATTTTTGTATAAAATTGTTCCAACTCCTATCTTTTCATAACAAAAATACAAAATCATGACTTCTGACAAGATTGGATAATACAGGAGCGAAGAAAATTTATGGATGACAAATACACCGTTTTTAGTCTATTTGATAAGATTAGTCATACCTTATATCGTCTTCTTGATAAGATTCATAAATCATAAGATAATAAACAAACAGAAGCTAATTTTTCTATAAATAAAAAGGAGATTTAGAATTTTATCGAACAAAATCGAACCAAAATATATGATTCGGTCATCATATTTTGTTTATGATCTATATAATTCGAAGTGATTAAATAATGAGTTCTATTTTTTAATCATGTTTAATTATTCTATGAAAAAAATAAGGTTTCAACTAAATGAAAATAATTAGATATCAAGTTGTCAAGTTGGTGTAACAAATTATGTAGTAGTATTTTTTTATAATTGTTGTTAGCTTTGAAAGTTAAATAGGTTGGTTCTTATGTTGCTTTAGTGTGTCGTGGCTTTAAACAGCCTTTTCTAGAGAGATTAGTATGATTTTGGTCATACCGAATGGCAAATGACAAGGATTTCAGTCATTCCGGCCAACTTACCTTAGCATATACTGTTCCAGGCTTTCAGCCGATCGAATTAACAGTTGTTCTCGTCATAATAACTGTTTTTAATGACAAATTAAACGACACTTAGTTAAATTAATTCAATCATTTATCGTAACTTATGGTACACCCGAGAAATTTCAATCAGGAAGGAATTATTAAGATCTTTTGTGTAATGCTTATTGGACTTAAATTTATAAGTTATACACAAAATTGATATCTAATAAGCAGAATGGACATTTTTCATACACTTGGCGGTTGACAACATACTTCAACATGCAAGTATGTGATTCTCTTCAATTACTAGCTAGACCAGCCGTTATGGTGGTCTTTCACTACACGTGAAAGGGTATGTTCGCGCGCTAAGGCAACAATGAAGCACACTTGTTTTTGTTAGGTAATGCATACCACCTAACAAAAATTAAGGTGAGTTTTTTCTTTGTGAGTATATGTGAGGTATGTGTATGTTTGTATAAAATGTGATATTTTTATGTATTTAGTTAGATAGCGGTCACATAACATCTTTAAAAGTAATGGTAAGTTGATGTGTTGAAAAGTTAATATGACGTTGAAACAAAGATAGTAATCCGCAGACCATTACACCCAACGGTCCAACCTAAACTCAAAGTTGAAACATATATTCTTGGGTGTTAAAATGAAAATATACCCCAGCATTTTAAAACCAATAGCATTATTGGTTCAATAAATCAGACATATATATATTTTCTTTCATATGTTACACAACTTCTCAAAAACCTTTTTGTCATACATCTACAGTATTTATTACTGTAATAATCGCAGCACACATTAAATGCGACACAACGTATACAAGACAATCACTCTCACCGATACTTGTAATGATTACTACTAGTATAGGCCTCGTCGTTTTGTATTTCGTAGTACTCTTTTTGGACCAATCGGTACTCTATTTCTTGTAAATCAAAAGTACAAAATAACCTCAACTTAGAAAATAGTATTTGGGTATACTATATGTTATCGAGGCCATATATGCATTTGTTAGAAAGTATGATGATATCTGAATCTAAAAAAGGTAAACCCTCAATCTTTTTTCTTGGTCAAGAAATAGCATATTTGATAATTTTTTTGTGGATTTTACGTGTATATTGTACTACATAATCTAAACGACAAATGGGGCAATTTGTGAAATAATAGGATTTTACTACATAAGCTAGATTTAGTGCTAAATTACAAAGCTAATTATAATCCAGTTTCAGCTAAAGGATTTTTCTATCAATGCATTGAGAAGAAGTTAAACTCTAGTGATTAAACTCAAGCTTGTTTCCGTCATCACAATATCTTCCCATCGATTAAGGGTATTATGTCGTTATTTTGGACATCGAGTAGCTCTTCTAAAAATATTTTTTCTTATAATCACCGAATTAGCTGATGCATGTTTGTTTGTTTTAGTTTCTTATTTTCTTGTCGATTTGTTTCTTGTTTAGGTGTTATGCCTTAGAGTGCTCGGATTGGCTCATAGGCACATTATAAGCGCATTTTTGGTATCTATAACGTCATTAACTGCATTGTTAATAGTTAATCTTTTATTTGAAATGTGCTTGTGCTTGAGCTTGTGTGATTTTATTTTTTATTATTTATTTATTTATTTATTATTATTATTTTTTGATAAGTTGGTTCTCTTTTTGTTGCCAGGTTTTAGCGAGGTATAAGGAAGAAGATGTGATAATTTTAACTTTTTTCGCTTTAACCATTATTACTATATATGATTACATTATTAGTCTCTAAGAGTGTTTTCTATACCGTTAGTCTCTGTTATGTTTATAATGCTAGCACCCAAATTATTTTTACTATACTGTTAGTCCCAAAAATATATAAAATTTGGTGTAATGTATAAAATGAATTGTGTATATTTTAAAGGAAATGAAAAAGAAAAGAAAAGCGGGAACCTACATGCACCTGTAACATGTTATAGCCGATGAATGTGTTTTTCATATTTCGGTTATAAGATAAAAGCTAACGTGACGAGCGGATAACTTCCATATAACACCACCAACCGTACCTAGTGCTATTAGAGCCCTCTTGACGTACTTTTCTCACTTTTCTTTTCACTCAAGTATCTTAAATGTGGTAACTTAATTTAGTGAATTAAATATTGTCATTTGTATCCACGCTAACATGTGAACCATAAGCATATTTTAAACTAGACTTTAACTACATGAAAGTATGAAACCCCCAAAATCTGCATTTTGGAAGTTTAGAATCAACTTCATGTGACAAGAAATTATAAAAGAATTTGAACAAATAATTATGTTTCTAGAAAAATCTAATCCCCATTAAGGGCTAGCAAGCAAGTTTGTAGAGAAATATTCCCGTGTCTCGCGTTGCTTACACATGTCGTGCTTGGCTTGTATTTTATACATCCAACAAAATTATTTTCATGTCTTTTTTAGCAAAAGTATTATTACACTAAATGTTTAATCATATAAACATGAGCATTTTCATTAATGGAAGCGAAATTCATGGGCAAAATTAGTCAAAGATGTAGCATTTACTTTTAAGTTTAATGGTTAATAGTTGAAATTGGATAGTTGTTTGTATTTTCAGTAGTTTTTAGCTGTAGCATTTACTTTTAAGTTTAATGGTTCACAGTTGAAACTGGAGTTATTAGTTGTTACGTAGTAGTATTTTCAGTAGTATTTAGATGTAGCATTTACTTTTAAGTTTTAAGGTTTTTTTAGGCTAGAAATATATTAAGAAAAAAGGTACTAGCAACACACTATAAGCTAAAGTAGAAACAATATTTTAGTTATAAGAGCATCTATTAGTAGAAACAACTTCTTATAAATTCATATTTTGGAAAGCTTACAAATGGTGAAATGGGGAAGCTTATAAAATAAGTTCCTGTAAACACTTCGTATAAATCAAACCTGTAGTTAATAAAAACTTATTTTAGCTGTACAGCGTTATGACATACATGGTAGGAGTTGGGTCTGCGTTACCATACCACGACGAGCGGCGTTGAGGCTGCGTTGTGGTATCCACTCAAATTGAAACGCACTAGTGGACATAAAAGGAAAAACAAAGTCATTTCACGGTTATGAATTTAATTAAAAAAGAATCACGATTTATTTTTATATTTATTTATTTTTATTATTTTTTTAAACGCCCCTATAAATACAACACCCCATTACCAAATATTTTCACACTTAACCTAAACACTATTATTCATTATAACACAAATATTTGGTTTGTTCCCTCCCCCATTCCTTCGAAGAAATTCAATCGTATGTTCAGAACCAATGCGAGCAAGAGGATGCGGCTCGTTAGGATGCTATTGTCAGCGTTATCAACCTGTTTGAGCAAGCAAAGGCGGTGAAAGAAGATTTGAGAAAACAATACGCGAAATGCAAAGACATTTCGCCGAAAAGACATGTTGTAATTGACAAATTTTTGCACAATGGAACCTGGAAAGATTACGAGATTAAGAAAACATTGTGGAAGTGTGTTTCACATATACAAGATAATATCAGTCACAAAATCCGTTGGATTCATAATAAAAACATTATGACTGGTTCAATATCACATCAACTACATCAACTTAGTATAGATGAAGAGGAATCAGTTGATGAGCATGGATTTACTGAGAAACACGATAAAAAATTTATGCGAGATGAAGAGACTTTAAGAGAAACAGAGGAATAACAAGCAAGACGTCAACAAGAGCGAGAAGAGTTTATGCGTCAAGAACAAGCTCATGATGAGTTGTTCAGGTTGGAATTTAGGGTTGTGGAATCTCATTATGAAACTGATTAATCTATGTTGAACAAGTCCTCTAGTTTAATGTTTTTAATCTCATACGTTTATGAAATTTTTTATTTATCTATGTTTTAATTTTTATTAATCGACGTTTATGTTACGCATTTTCAAAGTATTTGTAATTTATGAATTAGTTTTTAAATTTTCGCATGTTTTTTAAATTTAAGTATGTTTTTTAAAGTATTTGTAATTTGTATTAGTATTTAATGAATGTAGTATTAGTTAAGGGTTTATTTAATGATTGAAATATTAGTTAAGAGGTTAATTTGTAATATGTATTTTTTTTAAAAAGGATGAGTCCTAAAAGGTGGTGTTATTCGTAGTTACGATAAGGGATGATCTTTTAGTGTTAAATGTTTTGATGTTGAAATAATGTGACGCCGAGGTGGCAAAATAAATCGGTATCTAACATGTTATTGTACCTAGGACTCTTATGTTTAAACTATTAGCAGAGCTATTTACATCAAACGTACCATAGCTTCTACTTTTTAAAATCATGAAATTTGGTCATGGTTTATAGCAATTAGATAAACTCCTGTCTATGCATCAAATCATAATTTATAACACTTTTAACTTTTTTGTCATTTACAAATATGCCAAGGAACACTTTCACAAAGAATATCGAATACGTTTGGAGTTGTCTATAATCTCCCAAACATTATATCTACGACTATTTCTATCGATGAGATATCGTCTTTTCTGGATATTTAGAAGGAGATAACACATTTAGGCTATTTCAAGAGGAAGAGTAGGCAATGAAGTAATAGCGCATGTTAGAACAGTACTCCAGGGTAGCTAGAGTGACGACAATGGCATGCAAACTATGACTACGTCAGAGCTTAGGTTGTATTAGCAGACAACTGTTGTACAACAACGTACAAATAGAACAAAGTGGTCAAAAATGGCCACCTACAACATCAAGACAAAATGATACCCGAAAGCAGCGCCTGACCCAATCAGTGATTTAGTCGCTCCTCCTAGACGACAAGACCATCTCCATAATGCTCGCGTCGTGCCAAGGCAATGTAGTATAAATAGATTTGTTCACTCAGAGGGACGACACACACTTTTATTCTCCGATATAGACTATCTCTTCCTCTCCTATATCATCGCGTATTTTTCATACCAAGTGTACACTTATTTTCATGCCGGAGCTTGGTCTCGATTAAAACACCTTAGCAAGCTAACGGTGTTCTTTCTTATTTTAGCCTAAAAGACGAAGGAATTATCATTAATCTCGAGGTCGAAGGGTTCAAGAAGTGGTGACGGAAAATTTATTCAACATTTAGCGCCATCCGTGGGACCCTTATACCAATACTAAGTAATGGACGGATGTGCAAGGACATCTCACCCGGAAAGAGAAGCAGGCCTGAACAATGGGGAGCAAGGGATAGGGAGAACTCCCTTGGGAGGACTCTCCGACTCCAGACATATTCAAGAAGGATTTTCTCCGACTTATGTAAAAGAGAATATTTATCTGTTGAGGACTATGATCAAAGAGCTGGAGAACCGTGGTAAAGAGAAAGTAGCGCTTCAGAGACTCTCATACGGAGACTCGGAGGATCTTTATCTATCAAAAGTCAAAGATGTAAAATAGACAAAATTTTAACAACATTAAGATGATTTTTATTTCTTAAAAAATTGCTCAAAATTTAAAATTTCAACATCCTAGGTATATTTGGCGGTGAACGGTGAGAAATTAATATTTTGAATTTTAGTAGTCGTTTGACAAATGAGCGGTGAGCTTTGCTATTTTTAAAAAATGCTTATTTTTTAATGCTTGTTTAAAAAGCTATGAGTGATGAGCTGTGACTATTGCTCACAGCTCACTGCTAGTGATCACGGCTCTAAAATCCATGAAGCAAACACCCGTTGGAGTATGGCAAAAAGGGCAGAAAAACATGTGTATGACAAATAGGGAAGAAAAACATGTGTCATCAATAAGTGATGACAATAATTCTAATAGTTTCAATATAGTGACAGTTTAGAAGTGTTTAATTAGGTATCAAAGAAAGACAGAAATATTAAAGAAGTAGAAGGGACAAAATAATGCACAAGGGAAAAAAGGAAAAAAAATATGAAGTAAAAGGGGAAAAGAATAGGAATAGTAGGAGGAGGGAGTCGAAGTTTGAACTTTCAAACACACAAGAATTTACTATGACTGATAATTGATAAATAACCCCCAAACGTGTATCTAGTCATGTCGGGTATTTCTTGATATGCCTATCATTCATGTGACAAGCCATCGGTTTAGTGGTACGCCACCTAACTTTTTCACAAAGTGTCTAAAATTCAATTTATGAGAATCTCGAAAACGATCGCAAGAATAACTAGCTAAACCTCGTAAATCTAAGTTAAAGACTCAATCTTCATGAATAACATGAATAAAGAAACCTCGTCGATTTTGTAGTCTTTTACCATCATGTAAAGGTATAAGTGTTTACAATTTACGACCTTCATACGAGTAATGGACATTGTTGTGGTTGTTATCTAGTATTAAGCGTGAAATATGTCTAACAAAAATTATAAAAAAGATCAAATTTTGTTTAAATAGAAAGAGAAAAAACACACCTCAAATGACCATTGCACAACTTGTTTACTTCAACTTCATTTTCTTATTGATATTTTTTATGGGAGCAATACACACACGAGTAATCAATCACACACATGCTTAAAAGTAAGAAATTTGCTATATTCACATAAAGTTTACACAAAAAATCCTTACTCGCTGACATGTCGGCGGGTGATTGATTTTTTGTGGGAGTGAGAATTTTTTGTGTAAACTTTATGTGGCCTTAACATGCCTCTAAAAGTAAACCTAACAGAAAATTCACAAGAGTTGTATTTATTATAGAGAAGACAAAATGTAGACACACTTTCTGTATCACCTTCAAGAAATTTTGGAGTCTTTTATACAGTAATATATTGTTGGAGCATCATTGTCAAAGTTATATCTAAGTTTCGGAATGATATTATATCATGTCTAGTACGTTTTATTAAGTTGCTTCTTTGATTTTTCCAATGTCATGTACCTATCAAAGCTTTATACATGTCTTGAGAATTTAATTATTATAATAAACACTTATGTCAGCTAAATGGTAACCGAATGAGATTTTTCCTATTTAGGTTATAAGCGGCCTAAACGGAATATCTCCACGACCATTTCCAGACTTTTCACTATAGCCTCTAAATGTGCAATTAGTGAGGTTTGAATACTTGACCACTCGTGAGGAAGTCAAATACCTCATCACTAAGCTATATGATGTGGTTTTTGGAAGTTAAATAATGCAACTAAAAACATATATTTGCAATCATCAGTGACAGTCCTTGGCATCATATGTTAAGATCCTACGATCGAGTATTGAGTTATGAACTTTAATCGATTCCAAAGCGACCGTGGTAGTGTTTTGAAAATTCAATTCAATTACATCTAAATTAAATAAATATATTCTTTTTTGATAAATTCAAATCGATAGTGTTACCTCATAACCCGTGATTGTAGGCTCACCAGAGTCGACACATTTTTTTCTTGTTCAATAAAACAACACATTAAAATAAAAACATTATATAATTTAAACAAAATAAAGTATCACGGTTAAGTAAATTTTATATATTTTGTGGACTAACAATGTAAAAAAAATCCAGGGACTAACAAAGGAAATTTGGTGTTTATAAGAAACTAAAAATGCATAAACACGCCTTAAATATGGTTAATTAGAAAATTATTGGCATGAACTTTAAACTAATAATAAACAAAGTGCATATATCATCCTATTAAACCTTTACGTAAATGAAATATAATATTTTATTTTTAGAAAAATTCAAAGACTAACAAGGACAACTCAATGCCTAACAAAACAACCTAAAGACTATACATTTTAAGGACTAATAATGTAACACTAATAATTCAGGGGCTAATAATGAAAACTAAATGATTAACGAAAAGACTAGCAAAGAAAACATGGACTTACATGTAAGAAAAAATAACCATCAAAGACTAATAATGTTATGAGTTTTGCTAACGACATCTCTAAAGATTGTGTGTATCCATATATCCCGGGATTGTTTTCACTCTTATATGTGACATTGTAATAGATTCATTTGCTTAACAACAATAATCCTTAAGGTTTTTATATTTATTGAATAGTGTACTAATACTCCCTCCGTCTCAAAATTATAGTCCCTTTTTGACTTTTTCGATCTTTATTTTTCAACTTTGACCTTAAATATTTTTGTTTATATTACATAATACTTGATGCAAAATATATGAATGGATTGAGTTTTAAATGTATTTTTCATTGCTATAATTTTCATCAACTATTGTATAACACAAACAAAAATATTTAAAATCAAAGATGAGAAAAAAAGACCGAAAAAGTCAAAAGGGGACTATAATTTTGGGACGGAGGTAGTAGTAAAAGATGCGGAATCCCTTGCAAAGTACCCAAACATTGCAAATGCTAAAAAGAAATTTGGTGCTGCCACGTGTCCCTCTTTTATTTTATTTAAAAAATCTGGATAGGGGCAAAATAGTAAAATTACTCGTTTTTTTTCCACCTCAAATTTCAAACACACATCTCTTAAATGATAAACTTTTAGAAAAAACCGATTTTACTATAATTTTTAAAATTTAATCCCCTTTAATTTGGTATAAATTTTGTTAAAAATTTCGAAACTTTTTTTTTTACATACGAAATAGGTGTTAATTTTCTTTATTTTTTGGGTATTTTCGACCTTATTTTGTACCATCATAAATGCCGAATCGTGAAAAATTTAAAACATGAAAGTCGTAGCTTCTTGGCCATTCTTTACCCAGAAATTTGAATCACTCAAATCTAATATGATATGAGTGAGATATCATATGTTAAAGATGACGTTTTACTCATATTTGTTGCATACAACATGTTTGATGAAATGTTTAGCTTAGATTTTTAGTCTTAAAATCGAGTTAAATTCACTAATTTTTGTACAACAATGCACCTTTATTCATTTTATTAATGTAAGATTCAAAAAGTTTTTTTTTTTTTTTTTTTTTTTTTTTTTTTTTTTTTTTTTAACTGATGAACTTATTAAATCAGTTAATAAGGTTCATCGGTTAATAAGTTCATCAGTTAATAAGTTTATCAATTAATATAGTTCAACCAGTTAATAAGGCTAATGAACCTTATTAACTGATTTAATAAGTTCATCAGTTAATAAGATGAACCTTATTAACTGATTTAATAAGGTTCATCAGTTAATAAGTTCATCGGTTAATATAGTTTAACCAGTTAATAAGGCTGATAAACCTTATTAACTGATGAACCTTATTAACTGATTTAATAAGTTCACCAGTTAATAAGGCTCTTTAACGCGCGATATGTCTTTTTTAAAAATCAGTTAATAAGGTTCATCAGTTAATATAGTTCAACCAAAGTAACTGATGAACAAAATGTCTTTTTTAAAAATCAGTTAATATGGTTCATCAGTTAAAAAAAACAAAAAAAAAAAAAAAAACAAGAAAAAACAAAACCTTTTGAATCTTACATTAATAAAATAACAAAAGGTGCATTGTTGTACAAAAATTAGTGCATTTAACTCGATTTTAAGGCTAAAAATCTAAGCTAAACATTTCATCAAACACGTTGTGTGCAACAAATATGAGTAAAACGTCATCTTTAACATGCGATATCTCACTCATATCATATTGGATTTGGGTGATTCAAAATTCTGGGTAAAGAATGGCCAAGAAGCTACAACTTTCGTGTTTTAAGTTTTGTAAAATTCGGCCTTTAAACTAGACAAAATTAGAGCCGAAAATGCTAAAATTTTCAAGAAAATCATGACCCAATGAATATGTCAAAAAAGAAGTTTCGAAAAAATTAAAAAAATTTATACCAAATTAAAGAGGATTAAATTTTAAAAATTATGGTGAAATCGGTTTTTTCTAAAAGTTTGTCGTTTGAAAGTTATTTGCATTTGAAATTTAAGGTGGAATTAAAAAATTATGTCAAATGACCAAAATGCCCTCTAACAAAAAATATTAAAGAAAAAATAGAGGGAGTGGGTGGGGGACACATGACACTAGCTTAGTAGCTAAAAACCTTTTTAGACTTTTTAATTTTGATCCCCTTTTTATGGGATCGCAACTCAATAGTAAAAATCATTTGATAAGCGTCGTATATGTGATGTGATGTAGTGTAATATACTTGGAATATGTCATATAGGTAAGATGCGGCAAAAATGGGTTAAAGATCCAATGTATGTGGGCTTGTGAATATCTTAAGAGGCAGGCTTATTGGATTTGATTCTTGTTAAAGTTGTTTCGTTTTCGTAACCAGTGTTGAATCAGAGAAAGTTTCGGCAAGAGGTCGAAGAGGCCACATCGAAAAACTTACGAGAATGTCATGGAGTGCGTGAATGTCGCGGATTAAGCCAGTGGCAATTTTTGCTGGGCTAGATAGACTTGCGGAATGGTCACATAAGTTAACGAACCAAAAATCTTGATTGTTAAAATGACTGTTTTGCGGTAATTTTATCTTTAGCACGTAATTAATGAGCTAGATTTATTTGATTGTAACGAGCGGGGTACCCGCGCGTTGCTGCGGAAATGTTGTGGTTAATCTAAACTCGAAATAAAACAATTGAAAAAAATTATTTTTGTTATTAAAGACTAAATTTGCAAAAGATCGATAACCGCAAGTACTATTTTTTTAAAGTTAGTTCTTTGGGACTAACTTTGAAGTTAAAACATGAGGTGGTGTTTAAAAAAAATGAACAGTAAGTTCTTTGAGACTATCTTTGAAATTATAATTTAAAATGAGGTGTTGATTTTGTTAAATATTTAACCTCATGGTCAAAAAAAAAAAAAACTATTGCTACAGTACCGCAACACACATAATTGCTGTTATAATCACTGTAGCTACAGTGAATTGCTACAGTACTCTCACTGACTTTTAGTATATATATATATATATATATATAATACATTTGGTCTGTAGATATTGAAACAATGTTAGCTTTTAAAACTTTTTACATTATATATATATATATTACATTTCCCGTGGATCCTTAAATTTAAAATAATATTTGTTGCTATAGTAACTTTGTGAGTGGGTGAATAGTAAATATTTAAAATAATAATATATACTATAGTAACTAACGGTCGTTAGTTACTTAACGACTATTAACTAACGACCATTATCTTTAACATTAAAAAAAATCTGTACAAAATTGGTCTTTCATCTCAGAGGTTTGTTGCAAATTTACTCCTATCATAATTTAAATAATTGGTCCTTCATGTTATACATCTATTGCAAAGTCAGTCCTTGATCACTAACTTGACGTTAAGTAGCTAACGACCATTATATTCAACAATTTTTAAAGAAATAATTTAGTTCTCACAATGTAATATTGTATAATGCCCGCGGCAACGCGCGACTTACATCCTCGTTGTAAACAAAGATAGATAAACTTGTTACACCTTTGTTCAGCCAGCTTCCTATCGGTATATTAACGTGATAGTTGTGTACTGTATTAGCATTGTCAAGTTTTAAGATCTTTTGCATTTAATTAATTCTACTTTTCTCATATTGTTGTGTATTAAGCGTGAAATATGTCATAACAATTATCAAAAAGATCAAATTATCTTTAAATAAAAAAAGAAAAAACACACCTCAAATGACCATTGCACAACTTGTTTACTTTCAACTTCATTTTCTTATTGATATTTTTATGGAAGCAATACACACACGAGTAATCAATCATACATACGCTTAAAAGTAAACCTAACAGAAAATTCACAAGAGTTGTATTTATTATAGAGAAGACAAAATGTAGGCACAGTTTCTGTATCACCTTCAAGACCTTTTGGAGTCTTCTATACAAGATATTGTTGGAGCATTATTATCAAATATATTGTTGGAGCATCATTGTCAAAGTTATAGTTATAGTTAAGTTTTGGAATGATAATATATAGTGAAAATTTCCAAAATAGACAGTTAGATATATGTGTTACCAAAATCGACCTTAGAAAGCTATGTTATCAAACACTACACAATGCACAAATCTTGTTTGCTCGCCCGCTAATTTGCGCATGGTGAGCAAAACTGTTTGCTCACCCTCTTATTTGCTTGTCATATTTATTTAAGAAAAGGGTATTATGCTGACATTTGACATGATGAGTAAAGTTGTTTACTCACCCTCTTATTTGCTCGCCACATTTATCTAGAAATATAAAGTTTGAGAAGTTGAAGATTGGTTCGAGAGGGTGAAAGTATTCGTTTTTGCTTTTTTTCTTTTTAAAAATCAAGGTTGTTGATATATTGAATGTTTAAGAAATGCTCACCTGGTTACTTTTTTTATATAACCATGATACGTCATGTGTGCATGCAAATGATGAAGGCGAGCAAATGCTTTTGCGCGCATAGTAGAATTTTGTTACTGAATAAATGCTCACCCGGTATTTTTTATATTATATACTCATGTCTAATTTTATTGAGTTGCTTCTTTGATTTTTCCTCTGTCATGTACCTATCAAAGCTTTATACATGTCTTAAAACTTTAATTATTGAGTAAACTACATTTTTTGTCCTTGTGGTTGTATCAAAATCTCACTTTTTGTCCAAAATTCAAAAAACGCTCAATATTAGTCCAAAAGTCCACGTGGACTTCATTTTTAGTCCAAAATTCGACCCTAGTTAGTTTAGTCGTTAAGTACGTTGCACCGTTAGTCCCTAGTTAGTTTGGTCGTTAGCAATGTTTACACCGTTAGTCCTTGTGGTTAAAAAATTGAAAAAAATTCGAAAAAAAAAAAAAATTCCAAAAAAAAATAATTTGAAAAATTAGAAAAAAATTCTAAAAAAAAATTTTTACGAAATTTTTTTTTTTCCAAAAAAAAAAATTTGAAAAAAAATTTCTAATAAAAATTTTTCTTAAAAAATTCGAAAAAATTAAAAAAAAAAAATTTGACGAATTTTTTTTTTTCCAAAATTCGAAAAAAATTCCAAAAAAAAAAATTCGAAAAAAAAAATTTCTAATAAAAAATTTTCTTTTAAAAATTTCTAAAAAAATTTCTAATATATTAAAAAAAATTCTAATATATATAAAAAATTTCTAAAAATTTCCAAAAAAAAAAAAATTTCTAAAAATTTCTAAAAATTTAAATGTGTATGTATATATATAAAAAATTTTCCTAAAAATTTCGTCAAAAATTTTTCTTTTATAAAATTTTTCGAATTTTTAAAGAAAAAATTTTATTAGAATTTTTTTTTTGGAAAAGAAAAGTTCGTCAAAAAAAAAAATTATAAAATTTTTCGAATTTTTTAAGAAATAATTTTTTCGAAAATTTTTTTTTGAAAAATTCGAAAAAAATTCTAAAATTTTTTTTTTTGACGAATTTTTTTTTCCAAAAAAAAAAAGCTAATAAAATTTTATTGAAAAATTTTATTGAAAAATTCGAAAATTTTATTGAAAAATTTTTTTTTCGAATTTTTTTATTGAAAATTTTTTTCGAATTTTTCAATAAAATTTTCGAAAAAAAATTTTCTTAAAAAATTCGAAAAATTTTATAAAAATTTTTTTTTGACGAACTTTTTTTTTCCAAAAAAAAAATTCTAATAAAATTTTTTCTTAAAAAATTCGAATTTTTTTATATATATTAGAATTTTTTTTAATATATTAGAAATTTTTTTAGAAATTTTTAAAAGAAAATTTTTTATTAGAATTTTTTTTTTTCGAATTTTTTTTTTTGGATTTTTTTTCGAATTTTGGAAAAAAAAATTTCGTCAATTTTTTTTTTTTTTTTTTTTTTTTTTTTTAATTTTTTCGAATTTTTTAAGAAAAATTTTTATTAGAAATTTTTTTTCAAATTTTTTTTTTTGGAAAAAAAAAATTTCGTAAAAATTTTTTTTTTAGAATTTTTTTCTAATTTTTCAAATTATTTTTTTTTTGGAAAATTTTTTTTTTTTCGAATTTTTTCAATTTTTTAACCACAAGGACTAACGGTGTAAACATTGCTAACGACCAAGGACTAACGGTGCAACTGACTTAACGAGCGTTTGGTTAAAGGACTAACGGTGCAACGACTAAACTAACTAGGTGCGAATTTTGGACCAAAAGTGAAGTCCACGTGGACTTTTGGACTGTTTTTGAACGTTTTTTGAATTTTGGACCAAAAGTGAGATTTTGATACAACCACAAGGACAAAAAATGTAGTTAACTCTTAATTATTATAATAAATACATATGGTAGCTAAAATAAACAATGTACCTATCAAAGCTTTATACATGTCTTAAAACTTTAATTATTATATTAAATACTTATGGTAGCTAAAATAAACAGGTAAGCGAATGAGATGTTTCCTCATTAGGTTACAAATGAAAGGTGAATTTTTAACTCATGTGTAAGCAGCCTAACTATAATATCTTTGTGATCATTTTCGCTGGGCGTTGTTGAAAACGTAAAAAAAAAAAAAAAAAAAAAAAAAAAAAAAAAAATTAGGTCCGGCACGAAAAAAAAATGTCCCTATATTATAATATCCATAGACCATAATCAAGTACGAAAAACCAAAAATACAAACAAAAATCATTCTTGCAACAAAAATATTACTTCTACAAAATAAAATATATTTAAGTAAATCGTGCGGTTCTTCTCGCGTTTTTTGAGGCAAAGTCTTCGATCAACGATTCATAATTCATGTTCTCCAACATATCGCTCTCTATAGAAATTATTGCTAATCCATTAAGTCTATCTTGGACATTGTAGATCTTAAGTGTGACTTCAACAACTTAAGTTTTGAGAAGCTTCTTTCTGCTGATGCCACCATCACTGGAATAGTTAACAATACTCTGTATGCAATCATTGCATTAGGAAATACACCACCGCCTTGCATTTGGAAATTAGATGTTACCAGATGCTTGTTTAAGAGGCATACATTTTTTTTAAGCAACTACATATGAAAACGAATTAGTATTATTTAACAATTTGTCATTTGTCAAATATCAATTACTCAATTTGAGTATATACTAATATACTATATATCAGTATATGTATACAATTATGCAAAAAAAATGATAGCTAGGCAAAATTGATAACTAAAAATTGATAATTAGGCAAAATTGATAACTAAAAAAAAATTAAAAATGATAACTAGTTGAGAGTTCTAAGTTGTAACCTTAGTTATGATTTGAAGATGGAGATGGATTATTGAAAGCAAAGCTTCAGTGCTTCACGCCTTCAGCCCTTCACCCTTTTGTCCTTTTACAATCGTTTTTGACTTTTTTGATTAAATGATTAATAGGGTTTATTTTTAGTGCCCCTTAGTGGGTTGGGCTTAGTACATATAATGAGTATAAAAAATTTTAGTGCTCCATAGTGTGTTGGGCCCGGCTCGGTTGCTGATGGTGCGCCGGCCCAAAACCGCCCATGCATTTTTGACATTTGCACGACGGCCTTCAAATATGTAGCTAGTGAGGTTTGAATACTTGATCGCTTGCGAGGAAGTACTAAGCTATTTGATGTGGTTTTTGGAAGTTAAAATAATGGAACTAAAAACAAATATTTGCAATCATCAGAGATACTTCTTTGCATCGTATGTCAAGATCCTAAGATCAAATATTTGCAATCTATTGTTTTAACGAGCTGGGAAGCCCGCGCGTTGCTGCGGGATTTTTGGCCTCCTTGTTTTTTTTAATCCAAATGTGGTTGTAGTTTTCGTATTGTGCATAATAAGCAGAAGCAGTTTGAAATAAGCAAGTTGCAAACTAATAATGCATTACTATTTATTACAAACACATGTTACAAAAGTATCACAAAGAAGATAAGAACTCAAAACGCTTGCAGATGTTTTATATACAAATATTAGCTCTGTTGCATCATTCAACAACTGGTGATCTGCTTGCGTCTTTGATTAACATGAACTTAGCTTCCATGATTGCATCTTTGTAGACCTTAGTATGATCATTGAAACATTAGTAGAGCAACATAAGACTTTTCAAAGAACACGATGTAAAGAAACTAATATAGTAAAAAATGCAATAATTAGCATATGTTGCCTTTTGAATGACACATTCAGCAGCAGACGAAAGATTAAATCCCATAGGTAAAAAGGTTTGTATATCTCAAAAGTGACATTTAGCATGACCATGATTTCCAGTTGAGACTTCAACAACCTGCAACAAAACTTCAAGTACTTAACTTATGAAGACTTTTATTTTATTCTTAGAAGATGGACATTAAAGTATACAACCATATTGAGGAAACATCAATCAGAGTAAATATAAGTTTTACATGTGATTTTAATGTTATGAAAAGCTTGTAAAACAGTAAAGCATAAATACTAAAAGACACTAACTATTGATCAGTCGAGACTCATAAGAGTTTCGTAAATTTTGCTAATGTATAATGGGTCAATTCGGGTTATATTTTATCTTTAATCACTTGAATGTATGAAATAAAAAATATAGCCTAACAAAAAATCATTATAATTTCAAGCTTATGAGACAAAACGACACCGTAGAGGTGAAGGCGTTTCACCATTAGGCGGGACCTGGAATACTTTGAATATATTGGTATAAACGAAATCCAAAATAATTTTTCATTAAAGACACTTCAAGACATGTTCTAATTAAATGCCAAAAAAATAACATGTTAACTATAAAACGGTAACAAACTGATACTGACAAATACATTTGCTATTGTTCTTGAATATTTATAATAGTAAAAGCTAGAAGTTGTTACATGGCGTGAGGTGTTTGAAGGTCTGATTCTTCTGTGTAGTTGAAGGCATCGTTGAATCCAAGAAAATATCCCAAATGTGTGGCACCCTACCCCCTCAGATATTGCACCTTGCTCACTAATAATCAAGTAAGCAGTTTGTATAGGCAATCCTAAGGTCCGTTACAACTGTTTTGATATGTTAAAATGCAATCACTACATAGAATAGGCAACCCCAAACACCCCTTAATCGGTTTTGTTAAGAAATGAAAGTCTATGTACTTCGTTGAGAAACCACATATGCCTATTGTGGTAGTTTTTCCCGGCCTAATACATTTATTAGACTTTTTTTTCCACCTCAAATATATATGGAACAACCATATTTTTTTTCTTTGTTGTTTCAAAATACATTAAGGAAATGAATTATTTTTATAAGCAATCCCAAACATCCCCCTCAGCAATCACCACATATAACAAACTTACTATGTCAAAGGTATCAGCTTTCACCCATGGATTCACAGTCAGGGCTGCAAACAGTTATCAGTTTGCTAGTTTCTACCAGCTAAAGGGGCGTTTGGTTCGCGGATTTGAAATGCAAATTTATTTAAACTACCTGAATAAATGGCACTTTGCTCAAGTACTTGGTCTTCCATTTCGTCTCGTCAACGTGTCTAAATCTCGTCACATTTGTTACCAGACCATGTCTACAAACGAAACAAACAAAACATATAAACTGCAACATGACAAACCAACAACAATCATTATTAAATGCAGATTTATGTGCCGTTGTCCTAGTGTTTCAGCGTGAAAACTGTTGTGTGAAATTAATCCAAATATCGATCCATTTGACCAGTAACAAATGTTACCCATTTTGATCTAACCCGTTGTGATCCATTGTCTAATTAAAGATTAGCGTATCACTTAAAAAGGTAAATATAGCTGGCTAGTTGGCCTTGTGCAATGCTGAAATAAGTTTAATTCCAAACTTATTTTACGCATTACATATATCCAGATCATGTACTCAGCTTGTTAGCCTCGCTATTTTATTAAGATAATGTCATACACGTGAAATGGACTAGATATGTAGCAAGTTGTGCCAATAGGGACTACTTATGTTAACTAGGCAAACTTGTGATGTGTAGAGCCTATAAATACCCCTCATGACTCTCCATGAGGGGTGTGGGAAATTGTGTATTGTTCTTTCATTATTAATAAACTTCCATTTCTTCACCCTCTCTCTACTTTCTCTCTCTAAAACTAAATATGAATTTCATCTATAATCACCAACCTAGACCTCCCGAATCACATAAATCACAATACTTTCGGTCCTACAATTGGTATCATCACCCAGGTTGTTACTTTATTGATTTATGGTGATTCGTACAGTGTTTTAGAGGCTGTTTTTTTTACCATTATTTTCGGATCTGGAAAAATGTTTTCTTTTTCCTTATCTTTAATGATAACAGCTTCTATACACGTATTTGTTGTATTCTTATGGTCAAAACAGTCCCTATCCGATTTATACAAGTTTACAAACTACTTTTGTGGTCTTTTTGGTTTAAGTCATAATAAGCAGTTTTGTACAACTCATATTTTGTGATTGGTTTGTACCATAACCGTGAAAAGTGGTCTACAAGGTCGGAATACTCATCTGAAACTCATCGGAATCTGGGAATTGGTCGCCGGAATCTAATCGGATTTCTTGTATAAGAAATCTCGATATGTACTGTTTTCGAGAACACAAGTGGTTTTCGAGAACACATTACCCTGCTTTATCGAAAACACGTTCTCGATAAACATGTTCTCGATAAATTACAAAGGATCTCGAAAATCAGGTTCTCGATAAGTTTAAAATTTTTGAAAAGTTACAAAATGTTATCGAAAACTTTTTGGACAAAAAGTTGCGAAATGTTTTGAAAATTTTTCGAGAAATGAAGATGAAGAGAGTTAGACCATGACCAAAACCTTTATACCGACTCTACATAGACCTCAGCCAGTACATCATCAGTCCAACGTCTAAGATCCAAAACCAACATCTAATCTACAACTAGATACTACCTCAAACCCTCACTTCACTCTTCAACATTCTCGATCATCAAGACTCATATTGAAAAGAAAAATCAAATAATCTCAGATTTTGCTTCGTGTTTTCAAAAATAAATCAAAACCATTGAAGGTTATAACACGAAATACAATCATCACAGATTTTATTGAAGCCTTGCTTCATTCATTATCCGAATCAAAAGACATAAGAATAACAATTACGTTACCCTCTTTTGTCTTCGTTCGTACAAATCACACAAACTTAACAACAAAACGACAACACATATACCTACCTGTGAGAACCTTTAACGGATCTTGAAGCATTTCGATTGTTTTCTTGATTCGTATGGTGCAAAAATGAAGACAACTAATATGGGCGAGATGGTGTTTGTGTTTAATCGGTTATTGTTCTGGATGATAGAAACAGTGATGGAGATAAGGAGATTGAATATGTTTGAGATTAGTTCTGGATGATGAGAGGAGAGGAGAGCAGATATGGGTGAATAGGGGCGGATTTATCAGTATATGTGGTAGGGTTAAGATGTAATGAGATATTAGGGTAAAGAGGTTATACGTATTATTGCGATTGGATCGGATTCTTTTCGGAGTTGGACTGGGCCTACTCTTTGATTAATAGATCCGATTTTTGGGCTGAATCAACAAATAATATGATGGGTTGATACACTTTGGTGTTACAAAATTTTGTCATCCGAATTTTTTATCCAAAAATCTGGATGCAAATTTTTTACTGTTGAATTGAGTGGTATTTTGGTATTATAATTTCACGGGGATACATCGTTCACGGCTAGAATTGCTATGTTTAACAAAAATGGCTACGGGGTTTTCGCACGGTATTATTGATTTGACTTTGAAGTGACAATTCATCAAAGTGTACTTATTTATCTCAAAGTCTAGGGGTGGTTGGATGCATGACTTTCGAAGATACTTGTTTGTGCATTCACGGGAAATGATAGTGATTAAGACTTGGATTATCTAGTTATACCCGCTGTAAGGAGTTACATTGTAGTGCTCACGGGTTATAGCTATCACTTTAAGGAGTCACATTGTAGTACTCAGTGTCACACGCAGTTGTGGATAGTTCAAGAGGCGCAGATTTCATATACTGTTTACTCGTTCGAGTATATGGATCAACCTATGCTTTAAGGAGTTACGTTGTAGTGCTCAGTATAGGTTCTTAGTCACACCATCGTACAAGATTAAGTCACAAGATGGGATGATTACTTCTTTTTCAAGCTGGTCATATCGGGCAGTCTCCATATGCGGTCATTACTAGTAGCCGATGAATTACAAGGAGGTTCGTTTAAAGGTTGATTTGAGAGAATAGTATTGAGAGTATATTTTTGCGACATATACTCACAAATTATGCTTACACGGTCTATCTATATTGCATCAGAAGTGTAAAGTATGGGTAATTTTGGCATGTACACACAATAGTATGATGATTTCGATACATCGCAACCATCAGGAGGGAGAAGAACATGCCAAAAGAAGTAGTGTTTCATCTCTAGTACGTTGGTTGATCGAGGGAATTATGCTTACACTGGAACCGAAGAAGTACTAATGACGTGTACATCGGAGCGTATTACCAACCTTCTGTGCAATGTTATGTGAGTTATATTGTCATGATGCTCCCTGAACGACAACCATGTGCCTACACTTATGAATCTACTTTATCCGCTACGTGCTGAAAAGAGAGTTGTCGGTTCAGGAGGGAGCAGGAAAAAGAATAAAGGCTCACTAGTTAGGAGGGAGTAATAACCTAACTAGACCATTACAGTTGAAGTTCAGAGCTACAAAGACCTTTGCCGTCAGTGTCAAAGATCATACGCCGAGATCGTCGGAAGAGAGAACTTCAAGTCTGCCTCAGTATCTAGACTACAGAGACTCTGCGCTTCAACAACGTCAACATAGTTTACTATTGTTGTAATTTTACATTGTTAATGTATTTATAGGTCTCATTGTAACCATTCACGTGTGACGATATCTTGGAGGGAGATTGTTAGCCTCGCTATTTTATTAAGATAACGTCACACACGTGAAATGGACTAGATATGTAGCAAGTTGTGCCAATAGGGACTACTTATGTTAACTAGGCAAACTTGTGATGTGTAGAGCCTATAAATACCCCTCATGACTCTCCATGAGGGGTGTGGGAAATTGTGTATTGTTCTTTCATTATTAATAAACTTCCATTTCTTCACCCTCTCTCTACTTTCTCTCTCTAAAACTAAATATGGATTTCATCTATAATCACCAACCTAGACCTCCCGAATCACATAAATCACAATACTTTCGGTCCTACACAGCTCTTATTTGTAACTGATATAAATAAGCAGTTACGATAGTATGGATCAGGGTACAAAGAAACAAAGGGGTAGTTTTTAGATTGCTCCTGCACAATCTCCCTTTTCAATTTAAAATAAGCAATTTTGTGATGACAAAAATTCGTAGGTGTTTATTCTTTGCCTAACTAAAAGAGGTCGTGTTTGGTTATAAGCTTATGATTTAATAAAGGTCATTTACCATAGCGTGTGTTGTACACAACAGACCTATTTGACACAAATAAGTGTTAATCTAAAGGCTGTAACTGCAAGAATCTAATTACCCACTTCGATAATAAAAGCCCAAAAAACCAATAATATGGCATTAAGCTAAAGTGCTAAACCCATAAAAACCCAAAATTGCAACAGATCACATACCCTTGAGTCCCTGACACTGGCAGACGCAACACGCACACACGATATTACACTGTTAGAAATGATTGTTCACAGTCATGCGAGTTCGCCACTTCTCATAGGTCGTCGCTGCTCCTTAACTCTGCGATATTCTTTATGTTTCTGTTGGTGAGAGTTTCAGAATGAGATAAATGGATGAGTTTCAACGATATAAGAACTTGTCATTAGGAATTAAGAATACTCACTCATCCGCCAAAACGGCGGTTGGCTGTAAGCTCATCTTCACACCTTCATCCTGCAAAATCAATACAACTAATAATAAAAATCAAAAAACTATTTTTTCTTATGCAAAACAAACAACAATTAGTTGATTAATTGCATCAACTAAATAAGCACAACGGATTTTAAAAGATATTCATCATGATGTATGATTTTGACAGAATAATACTTACATCGCGGTAACTGTTAACTTGAGTATTAAATTTCGACCTAAGAACACATTAAAAAAAGCCTACACAACAAATCACACACAAAAAAAATTCTTAGATAAAAAATTACTGGGAAACGAAAGGAACACAACGTCTAAATTCAAAAATCATACCCTTTTTCCGTATACATTATTGTAAAAATGATCGCAAATTATTCCTATTAAAGCAACTATACTTGCAACTATACCTGCAATAGCAAAGATTAACGTGACTTAGTTCAGCGGCTACTTGATCCTCCACAGAAATAGAAGAAAAAAAGGAAGTTAGAGAAACTTACCACATTTCCGTTCTTTTAATACTTTTATCAAACACCTGATGTACACAATGTTGTTCTACACTTTTTTCACTATAACCACAACCACAGCCACACTTCCTAATTGACCTTCAACATATTGAGGAAAATAAACACTCCATTAAATAACCGAAAACCATGAATTAAACCAATTTCATGTAAAATAAAGCAAAAATAAACATGATCCAGAACCATTAATCATAAAAATAGTTGTAACCCAGTTAAAAACCCCAGATCTAACTAAGATAAACATAACCCAGGTATCATCAGCCGTGTTTATATGGTTTGGTTTAGCAGCATAAAAAAAACCAATAACCCCTAATTCCAATTACTAACAATTTTTACCAAACCAATAACCCCTAATTCCGATTACTAACAATTTTTTCCAAACCAATAACCCCTAATTCCAAAAACCCAGAAAAATTAACACAAACCAACCCAAATTTTTTTAAGGTATAATGGAAATCAAATTTTATCTAAACTTACACATCCAAATACACCATTATAAACCCCATACTCGCTTCTGTAATTTTGACCCGGAACCCATAATCAAAAACCAAAATCGAAAAGAGAGAGAGAAAAAAAGTAAATAAAAATAAAAAAAACTTGAAAATAGAAGAACAATGAAAATAGATAATTTAATTAGAACATACCTTAGAGAGAAGCTTCAAGATGTGTGTGAATTCTTGAGGGATCTGGAATTTGTGTGGAAGAAGATAAGGTGGATTTTATATCAAATGGAAGATGGTATGTTTTGGGTTTTAGAATATATTTTTGGTGATGAAATAGCTGTCTGTTCTTTTGATGATAATTTATGTGTCAATGGGGGAGAATGAATGGAAGAAGGTTCTAGGGTTCTGTAGGGGAAAAATATCCAGGTAAAACGGAACGGGAGGAAAAACGTGAACAGTGTTTTATAGGGTTTCAGCCAATAAAATCGCGTTTTGTGTCCGTTTTGTGTAAAACGGGAATTCTCATCTTTAGTGTGTATATATATATATATATATATATATATATATATATATATATATATATATATATAATGAGTAATTTTGGCATGCGCATGGCGGGAGTAAATTTTATATTGTTCAATTTCTATTTTTAATAAAATAATTAGTTTAATTGATAATTAATTAATAAATAGAATAATAATTAGTAAATTAGATTAAAAATACATAATATAAACTTTTTATAATTTTTAGGATTCCTGTGATGGTTAATTAGATATATAAAAATTTTCATAATTATCTAAGTCTTTTTTGTATTTATAATAATTTAAATCAATATAAATAGTTAAATAATAATTAAAAAATAATTAATTAATAATAAATAGATAAATAGTGTGAAAAATATAATTTTAATTTTAAAATAAGTTTTATAATATTTTAGACTTTTAGAAATTTTTATTTTATATTTCTAGACTTATTTTACATTCTTCTATTTATTAGTGAATTATTAACTAATTAAAAATAGTTATTAAATAATAATAATTAATTAAATAGTTATAAAAATAATTTTAATTTTCTAATAGATTTTTAATAAGTTTAGGATTCCAAAAATATAATTTTCATATTTGTGGAAGTTATATTTTACAAAATTCACGTTTAAATTTCGTACGTTTACGTTTACTTAAATATAAACGTATATTTTATATCTTTTTACATTTTCAGGTTTTATTAAATTTTAAATAATTTAGTAATATTAAAATAAGTATTTCAAGTTTATTTAATTTGTATTTAAGCCCCTAAGGCTTGCAAGCTCCTACTATAGTTAAAGTTGTTTTTGTTTACGTTTAATTATTAAACGTTTACGTTTTCCAGTCCCTTTTCACTTGTACTTATCTGATTTCACGTATTAGTTGATATAGCTTATTAAAGCTATTCACACTTATATTTCAGTAGTACAATCACTTAAACCCTTTTCCTGTTCAATTCACCTGATCTCGAAGTCGTTATATTTCAGATTTCACGCCTCGTTGGGATCTAACGATCCGGGGAAACACTAAACTCACCGGAGTATTGGCCTAAGCTGTTTGACTTGTTGACCATTACTTGGTTGATATTATCTGACTGTTTCAGGTAAATCACACGCCTTCCCGTATACAAGCTTGTATGGAGTACACCCGATGGGTGTTTTGTAAGCTGTACGGAAGGCCCAGAGTGCATCATCTAGTTTATCCGACCAGGAAGCACGGTTTTCACCTACTGTCCTCTCAAGAATCCGTTTTATACCACGGTTGGAAACCTCCACCTGCCCACTTGTTTGTGGGTGATACGCGGTAGAAAGACGATGAGTAACACCGTACTTAAGCATGACTTTTGCAAATTGATCATTGCAAAAGTGAGTACCGCGATCACTAATGATGGCACGTGGAGTTCCAAAACGTGCAAAGATGGATTTCAAGAATTTCACAACAACTCGGGCATCGTTAGTGGGTAAGGCCTTAGTAGGGCTGTAAACGAACCGGACGAACACGAACGGAGCTCTGTTCATGTTCGTTCATTTAATTTTAACCGGAAAAATAAACGGACACGGACGCTTAAACGGACGAATTTTCTTGTTCATGTTCGTTTATTAAGAAAATGAATTGTTCATGTTCGTTTATTAAGACATTAAATGAACGCTAAACGAACATAAACGATCGAACATAAATGAAAATACACAAACAAACATAAACTTTATTGAATTCTTCACAATATATTGTTTTATAAGTGTTGTTTTGTTTAAACAAATCAATTTTTAAAATTATAAAATATAAAGATATGATATATGAACATAAATAGATAAATAAATATAAACGAACATTAACGAACGCCTAATCGGACGTTCACGAACATAAATGAACGAACGAGACTTTTGTTCATGTTCGTTTATTTCACTAAACGAACGTAAAATGTTGTTCATGTTCGTTCATTTAATAAACAAACGAACATAAACGAACTTTTTACCGAACGGTTCATGAAATGTTCACTGAACGTTCAGTTCGTTTAAAGCCCTAGGCCTTAGCCTCAACCCATTTTGACAAGTAGTCAACAGCCACGAGTATGTATTTGTTTCCACGAGAAGATGGGAATGGCCCCATAAAGTCAATGCCCCAGACGTCATAGATTTCACAAACTTGAATGGCATTTTGTGGCATTTCGTTTTTTTGTGAAATATTCCCGTGACGCTGACAAGCATCACAAGCTTTGACTAACTCGTGGGCATCCTTATAGATTGTGGGCCAATAGAAACCGGAATCAAACACCTTTTTGGCGGTGTAGTTAGGACTATGGTGGCCCCCGGTGGGTCCAGCATGGCAAGCCTTGAGAATATCAGTGGCTTCCTGTCCGTATACACATCGCCTGATGACTTGATCAGCACAGATTTTGAAGAGGTAGGGGTCGTCCCAGAAGTAGTGTTTAACGTCTTTGAAGAATTTTTTCTTCTGTTGGGACGTTAACCCCTTAACGATGAAGTTACCCGCATGGTAATTTGCAAAGTCGGCAAACCATGGGGTAGTAGAGTCCCCACGAAAAGCAACCGCATTGAGTGTCTCGAGAGGAAATGTTTCATTTGTTTCCTTTTTCTCGGACACATCCTGATGAGGGTTTTCTAATCGTGAGAGATGATCAGCAGCAAGGTTCTCGGCTCCTTTTTTTTTATCACGGATAATGATATCAAATTCTTGGAGGAGGAGAACCCAACGGAGAAGCCTCGGCTTTGCTTCTTGTTTTGCAAATAGGTATTTCAAAGCCTAGTGATCCGTATACACTACGCATTTTGTCAAGATTAAGTATGACCGGAATTTTTCAAAGGCATACACCACAGCTAGGAGTTCTTTTTCAGTGGTGGTATAATGACCTTGAGCCTCAGTCATAGTTTTGCTTGCGTAGTGTATAGGCTGAAAGTATTTTGCTTTACGTTGCCCCAAGACCGCACCTATGGCAAAATCACTAGCATCGCACATAAGCTCAAAAGGTAGGTCCCAATCGGGGGCAACAAGAATCGGTGCCTCGGTAAGCTTTTTCTTTAATGTTTCAAAAGCTTCGATGCACTCAGGAGAGAAGATGAAAGGAGCATCCTTCTCGAGGAGATGGGTCATAGGCCGGGCAATCTTAGAAAAATCTTGGATAAACCTACGGTAGAAGCCGACATGACCCAAAAAGCTCCTAACACCTTTTACGGTGGTGGGATGAGGTAATTTAGCGATGACATCAATTTTGGCTCTGTCAACCTCAATCCCGTTTTTTGAAATTTTATGGCCGAGGACAATGCCCTCCTTGACCATAAAGTGGCTCTTCTCCCAATTGAGACTCAAATTCGTTTCTTTACAACGTTTAAGCATTTGTTCCAAGTGGGAAAGGCAAGTCTGGAATGAATCCCCGATGACTGAAAAGTCATCTATGAATACCTCCATGGCTTTCCCGATCATGTCGGAAAATATAGACATCATGCACATCTGGAACGTGCCTGGTGCATTACATAAGCCGAAAGGCATACGTCTGTAAGCAAAAGTTCCGTAGGGGCATGTGAAGGTAGTCTTCTCTTGATCCTGGGGATCAATGGGGATTTGGAAGTAACCCGAAAAACCATCGAGGAAGCAGTAGTATTCATTCCCCGCAAGTCTTTCAAGCATCTGGTCCATAAAAGGGAGAGGAAAATGGTCTTTACGGGTGGCTTCATTTAACTTTCGATAGTCAATACATACTCGCCAACCCGTGACCAAACGAGTTGGAATCAACTCGTTATCCTCATTGGTGACAACGGTAATGCCACCCTTTTTGGGAACACAATGAATTGGGCTAACCCAAGGACTGTCAGATATAGGGTAAATCAATCCCGCATCAAGAAGTTTAAGAACTTCTTGTTTGATAACTTCGTGGATTTTGGGATTTACCCTTCTCTGATGTTGCACAGCTAGCTTAAAGTCATCCTCCATTAAGATTTTATGAGTACAAAAGTTCGGGCTTATGCCCTTAATGTCGGAGAGTTTCCAAGCAATTGCTTGCTTGTTTGCCTTAAGAACCTTTAGGAGTGCAGCCTTTTCCTCATCTTTTAAGTCTTTGGCAATAATGACGGGTAATTTATTATCACCCTCCAGAAATGCATATTCTAGATGAGGAGGCAAGTCCTTGAGCTCAACCTCGGGAAAGTCTTCAGTTATTTCAACATTTTTGACTTTCGCTTTATGAAGTATTTGTGGAGACGAAGAGGGTGAAGGATCGTCATTTAACAATCTTTCAAGGAGAAGAATGTCCCCATCCGGGTCAAGATAGTTTTCATCAACCCCACTTGGGATTGAGCTATCTTGAGCAAGAAAAGCCTCGACCTCTTCCAGAAGGAAGTCACTTCCCTCAAACGGAGTGAGGGAAGGGGAAGGGTCGGAAATGATAGGATCAGTAGAAGGAGTGGTACTGCCACTTTCTGAGAAACCAAGGACTTCTTGAGAATACTCCTCAGACGCAACATCGATGATATCAATTCGGTTAACAGTTTCAGCGTCATAGTTGGAGGAGTATCTTGAAGTCTGATCAAGATTGAATGTGATGGCTTCGCCACCAACACGTAGAGTGATTTCTTCTTCGAATACATCGATTAAAGCACGACCCGTTCTTAAGAATCCCCTCCCGAGAATGAGAGGAACTCTTGGTTCAACATCGAAATCAACAATCACGAAATCTGCCGGAAAATGGAACTTTCCTACTTTCACAAAGATATCTTCGGCAATGCCAAGAGGACGGGATATAGTACGGTCTGCAAGCTCAAGCGTCATGCAGGTCGGAGTGAGAGCAGGAAGTGAGAGTCTTTTCCAGACTGTGTAAGGCATCAGGTTAATGCTTGCGCCAAGATCGGCCAAGGCAAAGCATTCAACCATCCTAGGAAAAATACAAGGAATGAGAAATTTCCCGGGATCTCCAAGCTTTTCGGGAAGCTTTTTCAAGAGCACTGCTGAGCAATGTTCATTGAGTGAAGTTTTTGCCATCTCACAGAGTTTTTCTTTGTTGCTTATCAGATTTTTGATTGTTGAAGCAAACTTAGGCATGAGAAGAAGAGCGTCCACGAAACTAATATCGAAGTGTAATTCTTGGAAAATTTGATTCGCCTCAAACTAGTTATCTTTTATTTCTCAACCACTTGTGAATGGTCAATAGTAAAGTCAAACTAATCAAGGCAAATGCTTCCGTGAAATACAGTGTTTTCCCGGGTCGTAATGTCCCAACGAGGTTGTGATGGTATTAAAAACGAGTCTGTGATTAGTGAATGTGAACAGGGAATGGTATAAAAGTGTGTGTGTGATTACCTAGGGTTTTATAACTTAAAATGGCTTAAATAAACTATCTTAACGATTACGTGAAACCTAAATATCTAAAACGTTAAAACGTACACCAATTTAAAAATCAGATGCGACTGCGTACTGAGAAAAAGGTGAGTTTTAAGGAAAATAAACTACAGGGGTTAAAAATGAAAATTCTATAAACTTAAACTTAAAATTAAATTAAAAAGAAAACTATTTTTTAGATTATTTTATTATTTATTATTAATTATTTAATTAAAAACTATTTAACTATTTAATTAAAACTAATTTAATTAAACTAAAAATGATTAATACTACAAATTAAACTAAAAACTTATAAAAATAATTTCTAAACTTAAAATTGAACTTGAAGAAAGTATAAAAAATAGAAATAAATCTTTTTGTCTTTTTATGAACTTTTTATTAATTAAAAACTATTTATAATAATTAAACTAATTAAACTATTTTAAATTACAAATAATACTAAATCAACTTAGAAAATTATGGAAAAATTTATAAATCTATTTAACCATCACAGGAATCCTAAAAAATTATAAAAACTTTATTTTATATATTTTTAAACTAGTTTACTAATTATTATTCTAATTATTAAATATTACCAATTAAACTAATTAAATTATGAAAACTACTAAATGAACAGTATAAATCATAAGAAAATTTCTAAAATTATTTTATGCCTTATAGAAGCTAGGAAAAATATAAAATATAGGTGTTACTATATAAAAACTAATTATGCTATTTATAACTTACTTATTGATTAATTATTAATAAAACTAATTTTAATTCTAATAAATATCAAATGACAATATAAAAATCTAATAAAATTATTTAAATTACTTTAACCTATAAGGAAATTAATAAAAATATAAAAACACAAATTACTTAATTAAAATCTAAAAATGAAAATTAAAATTAAATTAAATTAAATAGAAACTATCACTTACTATTATATTGTTTTTTTTTTTGAATTTTCTTTTTCCAACCTATATTATACTTAAAAATAGACAACTTTAATAAAGACAACTTTTTTATAAGCTTCTAATAAGCACTGTGGAAGCTTATTGCTTCCACAGTTGACTTTTGTTGACTGAAAAGGTAAATAAGCTCAAATGAGCTTATGTGGGACCCACCTTGGTTAATTCTGGTTCTAATAAGTTGATTGGACTTGTCAAAGCTTAATTTGGCCAAATAAGCTCAGTAGATAAGCTAATAAGCACAAATAAGCAATTCCAAAACTCAATAGCAACACAGAATGGGGACAGATTTTATGGCTTATTCTTGGTGGGGTCCACAGTGACTCAGGTCAAACAAAGAGTCAATCCTAAGATTCTACTAGGAGGGGGGTTGGGAAAAACTAATTAGAAGGTGTGGGACCCACTGAGTTGGTCAGAAATCACCACCAAAGTGGTGGTGATGAACTGATAACTGCTGATGCAGGGCACACCCTTGCCCTGCAAGTGTGTTTGAGGATGAGTGGGACCCAGTAGAAAAATCCTAAAAATATAAGCTAATTGGGAATCAAAAGACAAGCTGGAAGTCTATCACTAGGAATAAGTTTCAGGTTCTAAAACCTATTCCTAAATTATGAACAATTCTCCCAAGATTTGATAAAATCTGAGAAGAACAAATTTGACTTTTCTAAAAAACTAGGACAGTTGACTTTTATGAACTTCTATCTTAATCTAATGACTTTTTATGATAAGTTAACTTACTAAGATATGAATTTTAGCTAGATTACCAACTAATAAGCTTATGTGGGGAAAATAGTCACCAATTTCTTAACAGATTAATAACAAGGCTAGTTTAAAACTATTTTTGACTTTTCACTTAATGAGGACTGGATTTTATGATTGTTCTAACTTATTGATACCTAAAGTGACTTAAATGAACCAGAAAATCCAACAAATCTACCCCTGAACACAGGGTATTAGTCAAATCCAAACACCCCCTATACTAACTGTATATACTATAACTATGAGATTATTAAACTAACTCTACTGATTTTATACTTGCAACAGTTTATTTAATCACTATTAAAGTTATTTAAACCAAATAAACTACTAATAACAACAAAAACAATAATATGGAAAATCAAACTTTGAGACTTACAAAGAGTATATGACTGAGATGATGGAACCAGGACCAATATCTATCCTAACAGTCTTCCACAAGACTACTAACCCAGAGACAATCCAAAACACACCTTGCTCAGTTCTCTTCTTCTTCAAACATTATTTTTTTTATTTTTTTCTTATTTATTTGATATTTTTCTTATTTTTTTCTTTTATGAACTGAACAACAAAGTAAGGCTTTCCAAAGCTTATTTAAGCTTTGTCAAAGCTTAAGTTAACTTGAGAAACCCAGAATAACAATTAGAAACCACAAATGAACTATTTGAGAATTTTGAAATAAGAGTAAATTGCATAAACTGAGATAGCATTTGAAACTTGAAATTGACTTGCATTAAAGATCAAAGTACATTAAATTAACTGAGTACAAGCTATTTTGATTGAAATTACAACTGGAATTAAGGATTTCAATACCTACGATTACAATAAACCTAAATCTACACTAATAATATTCATCCTTGCTTCTTCTTCTGCTTTATAATGATTTTTTAGACTCCTTGGGTCCCTCTGTGACTTTCCCATCAATCCTCAACCATTGATTAGATCAAAATGATCCTAGCCATTCAAAACGATTTTTGGCGCCAAAATGTCTTTGGGTGTCAGTATTTGCGTGGAGAGAGTTTTAAGGAATTTAATGGACTTTGGGGTGTTGTGTGAGGTGGAGGGTGAGGTGGAATGAGTGGGGAGCAAGGTGGAAGTGAAACCGGAGAGGTGGAGGAGTGGTATGTGATATAGTGGTGGTGGTGGTATTTGGGAGGGAAAGGGGTGGCTGGGTGGTTTGGTTGACCGGGTGGACTGGGCTTGTGGATGGGCTGGGTAAATAAAAAGGTGGGGTGGGCTTGGTAATGGTTGTTGGGTTTGTTTGTTTTATTTATTAAAGAGGGTCCGTTTGATTTGTAATAAAAACACCACAAGGACCAAAGTTGTAATTAGCTGAAAGTTTGGGGGCTGATGTGTGATTTTTCCAAAGTTTATTTAAGGACTAAACTTGCCATGATTTGAATACCCCAAGGACAATAAATAATAATTTCTCATATTTTAATATACGGGGACCAAAATTGCCAATTCACCAAACTTGAGGGACCAAATATGCAATTTAACCAAACTTCATACCAAGGACCATTCCTGCAAAAGATCATTAGTACAAGGACCAAAATTGAATTTCTCAAAGTTTTAAACATCCCAGGGACCATTTCTGTCAATTTGCAAAGTACAGGGACTAAACTTGTAATTTTATGATACTTTGCACCAAAGGACTAAATATGTAATTTTATGATTAAAAGGGACCTTCGATGACTTTTTCATGTTTTTAGAATAATCAGGGACTAGTTTTGCCAATTTCTGAAACTTGAGGGACTGAAACTGCCAATTATGCAAACTTTGTACGTTTTTCATCTGTTTTTGCATATTTTGCATTTGAAACATATAAAACACACCTTTAAGATATTTTAAGTATTTTGATACATATTTGAGTGTTTTTGTATGTTTTGGCAGTTCAGATTAGTATAAAATGATGAGTATTTAGACACTCATCAATCCCCCCACTAAACTATTGCTAGTCTCTAGCAATCTTTTGAGAAAAACTTAATGGATTTGAAAAACTCTTTACCAAAAGCCATCACTTCTGGAGTAGCCAGGTGTAAGAACTGTGGCACACCTGATAACCGTGTGATTTTGAGCAAATCACCAGCTGTCAACGGATTTGATTAGTCTTTACCAAAAGCCGTTTGCTTATGGACTAGCCAACTCTTGATGGAATAGTCAACATCTTGGTGAGCTGATTACCAATTATGGTTTTTCCACGGCCTTTACCACAAACCATAATCTTGCGGGCTAGCCAACTCATTATCTTTTGAGGATGATGGGGAGTTGAGGAACCATACAATTTTTGGCAAATTGCAAGCCATAAACGGGTTTGAGTTATCTTTACCAAGAACCGTTTGCTCCTGGATTAGCCAATCCTGTTGTGGGTTAGACATGAAGGATTGATACCATTTATTGCGTTCTAAGTGAGAAAAAATTTTAAAATTTTGGCTAAAATGGGGGTTCTTGATGGAACATGTGTTTAAATTCGTTAGAATAACGAATCTCCCCCCACACTTAGAACTGAATATTGTCCTCAATATTCAAAGTACCGGGTGTTAAACCGAACTTAGAACGTAAGAAGAAAAATATTCCATAGCCTTTATTTAAGATGTATATACATACAATTTATTTTTTAGATAAAACTTCTTAAATAGAAGCTATCACTATATGTACAATTTTTTTTTTTTTTTTTTTTTTGAGAATATATATATATATATATATATATATATATATATATATATATATATATATATATATATATATATATATATATATATATATATATATATATATATATATACACACAAAATGTGGGGTATCACCCCCCACACTAGGGTGGTACACAGGTGAAAACCTATATACATGCTAATGTTTTTGATTACCGAGTCGCTAACTTGACTCGACCCCGAATTCATTTGTCCATGGGGAAGTAAGTGGAAGAGACATTCTCAATCGGACTTTCATTCAAGATGTTCGGATAAACATTTGGAGCACGTGAAAATTCCACACCGATGAGACAAGTAACCGGCTCATAATTTATAAATGAGAATGCCGGGATCAAAGATAATGTCTTCACTCCCGAAAGAGTGAAGAACAGGATAAGCCACTGGATATATGAAGAAAAGAAAGAAAGTCATGATGAAAATCATGACTAGTTATCTTTTATCCCCGGCAGCGGCGCCAAATTTTGATTCGCCTCAAACTAGTTATCTTTTATTTCTCAACCACTTGTGAATGGTCAATAGTAAAGTCAAACTAATCAAGGCAAATGCTTCCGTGAAATACAGTGTTTTCCCGGGTCGTAATGTCCCAACGAGGTTGTGATGGTATTAAAAACGAGTCTGTGATTAGTGAATGTGAACAGGGAATGGTATAAAAGTGTGTGTGTGATTACCTAGGGTTTTATAACTTAAAATGGCTTAAATAAACTATCTTAACGATTACGTGAAACCTAAATATCTAAAACGTTAAAACGTACACCAATTTAAAAATCAGACGCGACTGCGTACTGAGAAAAAGGTGAGTTTTAAGGAAAATAAACTACAGGGGTTAAAAATGAAAATTCTATAAACTTAAACTTAAAATTAAATTAAAAAGAAAACTATTTTTTAGATTATTTTATTATTTATTATTAATTATTTAATTAAAAACTATTTAACTATTTAATTAAAACTAATTTAATTAAACTAAAAATGATTAATACTACAAATTAAACTAAAAACTTATAAAAATAATTTCTAAACTTAAAATTGAACTTGAAGAAAGTATAAAAAATAAAAATAAATCTTTTTGTCTTTTTATGAACATTTTATTAATTAAAAACTATTTATAATAATTAAACTATTTTAAATTACAAATAATACTAAATCAACTTAGAAAATTATGGAAAAATTTATAAATCTATTTAACCATCACAGGAATCCTAAAAAATTATAAAAACTTTATTTTATATATTTTTAAACTAGTTTACTAATTATTATTCTAATTATTAAATATTACCAATTAAACTAATTAAATTATGAAAACTACTAAATGAACAGTATAAATCATAAGAAATTTTCGAAAATTATTTTATGACTTATAGAAGCTAGGAAAAATATAAAATATAGGTGTTACTATATAAAAACTAATTATGATATTTATAACTTACTTATTGATTAATTATTAATAAAACTAATTTTAATTCTAATAAATATCAAATGACAATATAAAAATCTAATAAAATTATTTAAATTACTTTAACCTATAAGGAAATTAATAAAAATATAAAAACACAAATTACTTAATTAAAATCTAAAAATGAAAATTAAAATTAAATTAAATTAAGTAGAAACTATCACTTACTATTATATTGTTTTTTTTTTTGAATTTTCTTTTTCCAACCTATATTATACTTAAAAATAGACAACTTTAATAAAGACAACTTTTTTATAAGCTTCTAATAAGCACTGTGGAAGCTTATTGCTTCCACAGTTGACTTTTGTTGACTGAAAAGGTAAATAAGCTCAAATGAGCTTATGTGGGACCCACCTTGGTTAATTTTGGTTCTAATAAGTTGATTGGACTTGTCAAAGCTTAATTTGGCCAAATAAGCTCAGTAGATAAGCTAATAAGCACAAATAAGCAATTCCAAAACTCAATAGCAACACAGAATGGGGACAGATTTTATGGCTTATTCTAGGTGGGGTCGACAGTGACTCAGGTCAAACAAAGAGTCAATCCTAAGATTCTACTAGGAGGGGGTTGGGAAAAGCTAATTAAAAGGTGTGGGACCCACTGAGTTGGTCAGAAATCACCACCAAAGTGGTGGTGATGAACTGATAACTGCTGATGCAGGGCACACCCTTGCCCTGCAAGTGTGTTTGAGGATGAGTGGGACCCAGTAGAAAAATCCTAAAAATATAAGCTAATTGGGAATCAAAAGACAAGCTGGAAGACTATCACTAGGAATAAGTTTCAGGTTCTAAAACCTATTCCTAAATTATGAACAATTCTCCCAAGATTTGATAAAATCTGAGAAGAACAAATTTGACTTTTCTAAAAAACTATGACAGTTGACTTTTATGAACTTCTATCTTAATCTAATGACTTTTTATGATAAGTTAACTTACTAAGATATGAATTTTAGCTAGATTACCAACTAATAAGCTTATGTGGGGAAAATAGTCACCAATTTCTTAACAGATTAATAACAAGGCTAGTTTAAAACTATTTTTGACTTTTCACTTAATGAGGACTGGATTTTATGATTGTTCTAACTTATTGATACCTAAAGTGACTTAAATGAACCAGAAAATCCAACAAATCTACCCCTGAACACAGGGTATTAGTCAAATCCAAACACCCCCTATACTAACTGTATATACTATAACTATGAGATTATTAAACTAACTCTACTGATTTTATACTTGCAACAGTTTATTTAATCACTATTAAAGTTATTTAAACCAAATAAACTACTAATAACAACAAAAACAATAATATGGAAAATCAAACTTTGAGACTTACAAAGAGTATATGACTGAGATGATGGAACCAGGACCAATATCTATCCTAACAGTCTTCCACAAGACTACTAACCCAGAGACAATCCAAAACACACCTTGCTCAGTTCTCTTCTTCTTCAAACATTATTTTTTTATTTTTTTCTTATTTATTTGATATTTTTCTTATTTTTTTCTTTTATGAACTGAACAACAAAGTAAGGCTTTCCAAAGCTTATTTAAGCTTTGTCAAAGCTTAAGTTAACTTGAGAAACCCAGAATAACAATTAGAAACCACAAATGAACTATTTGAGAATTTTGAAATAAGAGTAAATTGCATAAACTGAGATAGCATTTGAAACTTGAAATTGACTTGCATTAAAGATCAAAGTACATTAAATTAACTGAGTACAAGCTATTTTGATTGAAATTACAACTGGAATTAAGGATTTCAATACCTACGATTACAATAAACCTAAATCTACACTAATAATATTCATCCTTGCTTCTTCTTCTGCTTTATAATGATTTTTTAGACTCCTTGGGTCCCTCTGTGACTTTCCCATCAATCCTCAACCATTGATTATATCAAAATGATCCTAGCCATTCAAAACGATTTTTGGCGCAAAAATGTCTTTGGGTGTCAGTATTTGCGTGGAGAGGGTTTTAAGGAATTTAATGGACTTTGGGGTGTTGTGTGAGGTGGAGGGTGAGGTGGAATGAGTGGGGAGCAAGGTGGAAGTGAAACCGGAGAGGTGGAGGAGTGGTATGTGATACAGTGGTGGTGGTGGTATTTGGGAGGGAAAGGGTAGGCTGGGTGGTTTGGTTGACCGGGTGGACTGGGCTTGTGGATGGGCTGGGTAAATAAAAAGGTGGGGTGGGCTTGGTAATGGTTGTTGGGTTTGTTTGTTTTATTTATTAAAGAGGGTCCGTTTGATTTGTAATAAAAACACCACAAGGACCAAAGTTGTAATTAGCTGAAAGTTTGGGGGCTGATGTGTGATTTTTCCAAAGTTTATTTAAGGACTAAACTTTCCATGATTTGAATACCCCAAGGACAATAAATAATAATTTCTCATATTTTAATATACGGGGACCAAAATTGCCAATTCACCAAACTTGAGGGACCAAATATGCAATTTAACCAAACTTCATACCAAGGACCATTCCTGCAAAAGATCATTAGTACAAGGACCAAAATTGAATTTCTCAAAGTTTTAAACATCCCAGGGACCATTTCTGTCAATTTGCAAAGTACAGGGACTAAACTTGTAATTTTATGATACTTTGCACCAAAGGACTAAATATGTAATTTTATGATTAAAAGGGACCTTTGATGACTTTTTCATGTTTTTAGAATAATCAGGGACTAGTTTTGCCAATTTCTGAAACTTGAGGGACTGAAACTGCCAATTATGCAAACTTTGTACGTTTTTCATCTGTTTTTGCATATTTTGCATTTGAAACATATAAAACACACCTTTAAGATATTTTAAGTATTTTGATACATATTTGAGTGTTTTTGTATGTTTTGGCAGTTCAGATTAGTATAAAATGATGAGTATTTAGACACTCATCAGTCCATGAAACTAATATCGAAGTGTAATTCTTGGAAAATTTGATAAAATTTTTCCATCTAATGATTAGCTCTTTCGCGGTTCTTTTGATCATTCACACGTGAAGGATATAGAATTGAAGGCTTAGGATCATTCTTTGGGATTTCATCAGAACTCACAGGAGGATCAAATACAACTTTCGGCTTACGAGCCGAGACCGGGACAAATTGAGGGTGGACGTTGTTGATACCTCCGTTATTAGTAGGAAGTACCATGTCCGTAGTGACCTCAGGTTCACGTTCCGCTACCTTGGGAGGAGAAGAAGAGGTAGAGGGAATCGCGGGTCCATTGTATGATACCCCACTTCGGGTAGTGATCGCTTTGACATCGCCCCTCGGGTTAGCGATCGTGTTGCTCGGTAGTGTACCCAGGCCCGAGGGTCGATCATTTAAAGACTTCTGAAGTTCAGAGATCTTGCCGATCAATAACCGATTCGTTTCCTCTTGTGCTTTCATGAATTGTTTTAGCACTTCATCGGAGGAAGACGAGGGTGGAACAACGTTTTGATTTTGAACAGGGGGATTTTGAACACGGTTGTTTTGAAAATTCCCTTGATTTTGATTGTTGTTACCCTGAAAATTGTTTCTCTGATTGAAATTACCATGATTGTAATTCCCTTGATTCTGGTTTCTTTGAAAATTTCCTTGAAAACCTTGGTTTTGATTGCCATTTTGAAAATTGTTTTGATTAAACTGGCCTTGATTTTGATTCGGGTTTTGGGAATTTGAGCTTTGACCTTGGTTAAAATTCTGATTCGAGTTACGATTTTGATTTTGGTTAAAACCGGGAGGTCCGAGAAAATTGTTGGAACGATAGCTTAAGAGATTACGTTCCCCTTGCGGTGGGTAAGAATTACCCCCCGTGTTGTAGGAACCGTGAACAGCATAAACGTTCTCTTGAGAAAAATCACCAGTAGCTGGACACTCGGAATACAGATGTGGGCCCCCACAAGTTTCACAACTTCGGGCCACGGCTTTCACTTGTTGATTTTGAACATGATTTTGCATCGTTTGGTTCATTCTCAACACAGCCGTAGAAATATCATCCATCTTTTTGGTAAGAGCAATTATTTCAGGAGATGATGATGAAGGAGTAACTGAATTACATGACGCATCCCTCTCCGCAGAGGAATCCCAAAAGTTATGGTGGGCAGTCATGTTCTCAATCAAGTCATAGCACTCCTCGGGACACCTTTTCATAAAGGTCCCACCAGCAGCAGCATTGAGAATATCCCGGTGCCTCAATGTCAGACCATTATAGAAGGTATCTATGATGGTAACTTGTAACATATTATGGTTAGGGCACCGATCAATAGCTAGCTTATAACGTTCCCAAGCCTCAAAAAGAGACTCATCGGGACGTTGTCGGAAGTTGCTGATATCATTTCGTAACTTGGTAACCATGGATGGTGGAAAATATTTTGCTAGAAACTTGGTTACCATCTCATCAAAAGTACGAATAGAATTCTTTGGGAGTCGGTCAAACCATGCAGTGGCATGATGAGTGAGAGAATAGGGAAAGAGGTACAGCCGGAGGGCATCATCGGTGACACCATGCTGTTTCATGCTTTGGGTGACCGTAAGATATTTGTCAAGATGCTTGTTAGCATCGTCACCCGGTAATCCGTGAAATTGACACGAATTCTGGACTTGTTGGATCATGTGGTGCTTGAGGCCAAAGTCCGTAGCCACAATAGTGAGTGGTGCAATAGGCCCATCGTTCGGAGATCGGGAGCTGGCACATCCCTAGGAGGGTCAGGGGGTGGTAATAGTGGTGGTGGTGGCCCAGCGGCCATTTCGGTTTTTGGTTCTTCTGTATCAGAACGTAGCTCGGGTATGTTTTTCTGATTTTTACGTTTTGTTTGTGACCGAGTGCGCATGCACTAAAAACAATTTTTCAACACTAGATTGAGGCAAAACCACAGTGAACTTAAACCAGAAATCACAAGTGAATGACTTCTTTGAAAAAGATACACCACTCACAGGGATATAAAGGCAAGTTTTAATCTTAAGTTTGGGAACTTATTATGGGTGTGTATTTATTAATTTGAAAAACTGCTTTAGGCTTATGGGTATGTGTGTAGAAAACTTGGGAAATATTTTTGGAACCGATTCGTTAACCGAAATCGTCCCTTTAAGATTACTCGCAGGCTGGCGGGAGGAAGTAAATAGGTTTCCTCTTCAGTTCGCAATTTAATGTCAGAACTTACCTTAAACCAACTGTTTCAGGTTGTAATCTTAAAGAAAACAAAGTAATTTAACTTCACAGTTTGTTTTATTGTTTTTGATTTTTTTTGGTGTTTTCAACACTTCAGGAGAAGTGTCAATGAACGTTTTTGATATGATTTAAGTTTTTACAAAAACTTTTTACAAATTTGTGTGAAATTTGTACAGGGAGGGTTTTGAAAACCACTAAACTTAAAACGATTTTGTAAAACACGCAACAACCTCCCCGGCAGCGGCGCCAAATTTTGATTGGTCCCGAAACAGTCAGATATTATTGACCAAGGTCAACAATTCAAAGACAGCCTCGTTCCAATACTCCGGTGATAGTATAGTGTGTCCCCGGGTCGTTATGTCCCAACGAGATTGAAATGGTGTCGTTTGAAATCGTTTAGGAGTGAGTGGCACTGACGACAGTAGCCCAGATGATATGGAATTGATTTTGCTACTGTTATTTTGGTATTGCTACACAGAGATAATATTCACAAAAATCAGATACTCAGATATATGCACAAATTCACAATTAGGATCACGTAACAGGAAAAGTGGGGTTTGGTATTTAACAAACTACAAGGGGTGCTTTTGAAACTTTTTGAAACTTAAAATTAAAAGGAAATTGAAAATGAAAATGGAATTATAAAAATGATTAAAATATTATTTAATTAATAAAACAATTTAAAATCTAAATTAAAACCTAATTTAAATTAACTAAAAATGACAAATGTTACAAATTATCCTAAAAAGTTACAAAAATATTTTCTAAACCTTAATTAGAACTTGAAGAAAGTATAAAAAATAAAAATAAATATTTTTGTCTTTTTATGAGCTTTTTATTAATTAAAAACTATTTGAATTAATTAAACTAATTAAACTAATTTAAAATATATTTAATACTAAATTAACTTAGAAAATTATAATAAAATTTATAAAATTACTTAACCATCACAGGAATCCTAAAAAATTATAAAAACCTCTAAAAATTATATTTAAGACTATTCCACTAATTAATTACCTTTTAATTAACTTAAGTCTAATTTAAACAATTAAAATACGAAAAATGGAAAATGTATAGTAGAAATTCAAAATATATTTTCTAAAAGTCTATTATACTATATTAAGGCTAGGAAAAATATAAAATCTAGGTTTTGCTTTATAAAAACTAAATATGCTATTTAATACTTAATATTAATTAATAATTAAGAAAACTAAAATTAAATCTAATAAATACTAAATGACAGAATAAAAATCTGAACAATTTATTAAAAATACTTTACTATATAAGGTAATTAATAAAAATATAAAAATACTAAGTTCTTAATAAAAATCTAAAAATGAAAAATAAAATTTAAATTGAATTAAATAGAAACTATCACTGAATTTAAACTTGGTTTTTCTTGGATTTTCTTTTACAAACTAACTTTACTACTGAAAATAGAAATCTTTTGTGAAAATACTTTTGAAATCAGCTTATAAATAAGCAGTAGCACCCCCTTTTGCTTATCAGTTGACTTTGGTTGACTGAATGGACAAATAAGCACAAATGCCTTTGGGTGGGGTCCACAATGATGGAAATGGGTACAAATAAGCTATACTGACTCAAATAAGCCAGAAACAACAATTGGTGATCACAAATAAGCTGTTAGGAAACAATTAAGCACTTGAGCAAACTGAATTTCAACACAGAATGGGACAGACTTAATGATGGATTCCAGGTGGGGTCCACTTGATTCTAGGTCAAACAAATGGTTAAATTTTGTTCCCTGGTAGGAGGGGGTTGGGAAAAACCAAATGGAACCTCTGGGGCCCACTAGGTTGGCCAGAAATCACCACCAAAGTGATGGTGGTGAGATGGTTAACTGGTGCACAAGGCAACTTGCAGCCCTGCAAGTAACTTCCAAGGGTGTTTTAGTCCAAAAGAAAAATTCACAAAATTAAAGAAACCCTGGTAAATTGAAGTTGAGGTGGCAAAGTTTAACTACAATGAATTTCAGATCCTCAATCCAAACACATAATTCACAAAAATTCTTGTAATTTTAGCAAAAATCTGAAAGGTTCAAATTGACTTTTTGAGAAAAACTTGTAAATTTGACTTTGGTGAGTTTTGATTGATCACAGATGACTTATTGAAGTTTGTTAAGCCTAATGCTAACCAAACTTACTAACCTAAACTATTTTGGAGCTGATTCACAAGATTTGAGCCACAAAATCACAACAGTTAAGCTGTTGTGATCAAATCTTAATGATTTTGACTTTTTAATGAATGTCTTGGGTGTTTTATGACTGAGCTAGACTAAAGATACCTAGGTAAGACTGTCTCAACCAATTGCAACACACAAAACACACCCTGAGTCCTCAAACTCAGTTAATCCAAACACCCTTAATGCTTAACTATTTTATGATTTCCAAATTAACTAGGTGCTGGATTGTACAAACTTGATTCCAAACTGCAAATTATAACTTATGTGAACTTGTTTAACCACTTAGAGACAGAATACCACAACAATCACTCAAATTTAACACTTGAGCTAATTTGATAGTTAAATCTAAAATTTTAAGTAACTAATTATTCTAACAAACAAGCTATTAATTTTAAGCTAAAAATTACTTAACTAACAAACAAAAGACACAAGCAAACACAGAAATGCAATAAGCAAACAAGCAAATCAGAAGCTAAGAATAACTAAGATCTTAAAGGAATTTTTAAATGAGCAAAAGCTTACAAGATATCCCTAGCTTGAACAAGGGATTTTCCTATGAAGCCTATCTTTAGATAGGCAAACTTCAACTCCAATCCTGCTCCTCAATGATTCTCCAAACCTGAAAACAAGAACTAAACACCACAGTTGACTTTATTTGACTTTTTAGATTTTTTTTATGTTTTTCTAGTTATACTGAGTTTTAGAGTCTCTAAAAGCTTAAATAAGCTTAAGGGATCCTAAATGAGCCTAATTCAGTCCATTGACCTTGGTACATTTGATCACTGAAGTTGTTTAGAAATTCAAAAAGTAGAGTAAATTACAAAATCATAAAACAGAACTAAACCTTGAGATTTTATAACTTTAAAAGATTAAAAATACAATAATTAAGATGCTACAATGCTTGAATTAGAAAGATTACACTGAATTTGAAAGATAATTTAAATTCGACACTAATTAAAACTAATTAAAACTACACACTATAATCCTTGCATCTTCTTTCCTTTTATAGCTGCCCATTAGAGTTTCTTGAGCCTCTGATCATTTCCCACCTTGAATCTCAACCATTGGATCACTGCAACTCTCTAATCAAAAGACACGTGTTTTGGCGGGAAACTTGGTGTGTGAATTTTTGGACTGTTTCAGGCAAGGGGGGGTGGGGTGGTGCATTAAATGTGATGTGAGGGTAGGTGCAGGGAGGTGTGGGGATGTGATGATGATGCTGCAAGTGGTGGTGGTGGTGGGCAATACCAGGGGAGAGGGAAGGTGGTTTGGCGGTTTGGGGTGGTTTGACTGGTATTTGACCAGGGTCAACGTTTGACCCTGGATTATATAAAACGGGGGTTTTGGTGGGCTGAGGTGAAACGGGCCCAAATATTAGGAAGGTGTGGGCTTGTGGTATGGATTGGACTATGGGATTATTTATTTTGGGTAATAACTTAGGTCCGGTTTGGTTTTACACAAGGACTAGTTTTGCAATTCACCGAAAGTTGAGGGTTGGGATTTGGCATTTTTCCAAATTATTTTCAAGGGTATATGATGCCAAGTTATGAATAGTGCAAGTTCCTTTGTTGATTTTTTCCAATTTATTTTCACCAGGGACTAAAACCGCCAAACTTTCAAACTTCAGGGACCATTTGTGTAATTTTCACCAAACTTTCCATCAAGGAACAATCCTGTCATAAAAGGTTAGTGCAAGGACAAAATTTGTTTTTCTCAAAGTTTTTAATATCCCAGGGATCATTTTTGCCAAATTTCAAAGTTCAGGGACTAAACTTGACATTTTGTGAAAGTTTGCACCAAAGGACTATTTGTGTAACTTTTTGATTTATAAGGACCTTTGGTGACTTTTTCAAGTTTTTAGAACAACCAGGGACTAGCTTTGACAACTTTTGAAAGATGAGGGACTGAAACTGCCAATTATGCAAACTTTGTGCGTTTTTCATCTGTTTTTGATTCTTTTGCATTTGAAACATGTAAAACACTTTCCTGGGATATTTTCACTATTTTGATTACATATTGAGTGTTTTTGGATGTTTTGGCAGTTCAGATTGGTATAAAATGATGAGTATTTACACACTCATCATACATGTAAGAAAAAATAAGCACCAAATACTAATAATGTTTTGGTTTTGCTAATGACATCTCTAAGGGTTGTGGTTAATTGAGTACTACTTGTATATTTTATCACAATTAGTTGTAAGAAAATAATTCATCCCTTAAGAATCAAATGTTGTGTGTGTATCCATATTTTTTGTGATTGTTTCCACTTTTATCGAGATTATCCAATAAAAATCATTTATATGTGACATTCTAATGAATTCATTTGCTTAGATCACTAGGTACCCTCGTGCCATTGGGAAAACTGATGCCACATCAGCAAAATATTCTATGGCACCAAAAATTCTTTGGCATTACATTTTGTGCCGTTACCATTGACACTAGAAAATGTGGTGCCGTTGGACATCTCTTTTCCATTTACATAATTGAGAGATATATAAAATTAAAATCAAAACACATTAGATTAATTAAAAAATAAAGACATTACATAGAAAAAAAAAAAAAAAAAAACCGAAAAAGGCAATAAAATAAAAGTACATAAAGTTAACTAGTTTTTTGTTGGATATGACGGCCGGATTCATTCTTCTTGGGCATTGACGATAGTCGCGTCGATCGGATTCATCTGGCATGCGGTATAACTAGTATATGTCGATTTGTAGCACTCGCTAGTCCTCGGTTATCTTTTGAGAATTGTATAAATCAACTCTCGTATTTGACTCTCGTTTGATAACCTCCATCTTTGCCTTGTGGTACAACTCGTATTGTTGTTGCATCATTTCTTGAAACATTGCCTGGTTTGAATCGGAACTAGTGGTCGAGTTTGACTAATGTTGACTCTTAGCAATTCAGTACGACCCATCTGGCTGTGGCAACGCGTCTGCTCCAAAATGCTCGGGTTCCTCGTCTGTAACCCAAAGACGATTTCGCCTTGCCAATGTCGCTTCGGGATTTTTTCACTTGCGCTTGTCTTTCAAAAGCCCCAAGCGCTCATATGTTTAAAGTCCAAACCCGTCGCTGTTTTTAAACAATATATGCACCATTGCCATAAAATCTATCATTCTCCCAACTCGTAAAAAGTGTTTAATTCACTAACGAATTAAACTTGGAACCTCTCGATTCATTGGAGCTCACTTTCCCGTCAGCATGTTCTTGGTACGAATAGTGTAGTTGCGTTTCTTGGCTTCCGTATTATATACGTCGAGAATTTTATACGAAAACGTATCCTTTTGTTGATCCGCACCCGTTTTTGGATCCTCGGATATTTGAATTAAACACTTCGCCAAAAGCAACTCCTCGTCTTGGCTCCACAAATTTTGAGCTCGGGTTCAACGTTCGGCTTGCGGTTCTTTAGTTTTCTTCCCCTTGTTCTTCATCTTTGTTTTTTTCAACGTCGGTGTCAGGACCGCCTCTTCTTCGTCTCGTAGGTGGAAGGATTGTTGGTCGGAATTTAGTTGGGAAGCGGTGGCTTTGTTTGGTTGTTTTTATTGTTGTTGAGAAAATTGAGCATATTGCATTTGTTGTTGTTGCATTTTTCATTGACTAAATTGCATTTGTTCATCGAGATTGGCCTATGGGTTTGGGAGGTTGGGATAGTAAGGCATTTGAGGGTATGTATTAGAAGACGAGTCCGGAGTGTTGGCCGAATTCGAAGACGAAGCCGGAATTTGGTTTTATGGGTCGATTAGCATACCGGTAATCTATTGTTGGTTGGGATTCATTTTGTTTGGAAAAAATTAGAGATGTAGAAAATAGTATATTATAATAAGGAGGTATTTATAGAATTTTTAAGGGGTAAAAATTGAGTTTTTGGGGTTATTAAATACAAAGAAAAAGGCTATATTAACGTTTTATAACGTTCGGATTTTTTTTTTAAAAAAAGAAAAAGAAAAAGAAAAGAATCAACTGCGGTGGCTGGTTACCACAGTGCACCAATGGTGCCAGCCCTCGTACGGTGCGCCATTGGTTTTGATCGGCTGGTAGAAAGGCGCGAGCCAACCAGCTCCTCGTACCCCTTGCTCTTAACAACAAACTTTAGGGTTGTTAATTTTTACTAATTATTGAATAGTGTGTATCGATAGTATAAAGCATTTGATAAGCGTTATACATGTGATGTGATGTATTTGTTTGGCATGGAGCGGTGTAGAGCTTTTTGGATCGAAGAACGGTGAGCAGTGAACATTTTGATTATTAGTAGTCGTTTGGCAAAAGGGCGATGAACTGTGGCTATCTTTTAGGAAAACTATTCTCAAATGCTTGTTTAAGAAAGGGTGAGTGGTGATCTAGGCTACTCCTCAGAGCTATTGCTTACAACCCCTGCTCATTAGTATTGTTCATTGCTACCTTAAAAAAAAAAAAAAAACACCCGTGTAAATTGTACTAACATACTTCGAATCTGTCATACAGGATTGCAGGTAAGATGCGGCAAAAATGGGTTAAAGATGCAATGTATGTGGGCTTCTGAATATCTTCAGGCTTATTCTTAATGGGTTTGATTCTTGTTAAAGTTGTTTCGTTTTCGTAACCCATTTCACAGTGTTGAGTCAGAGAAAGTTTTGGCAAAGAGGCCGAAGAGGCCGCAATGAAAAACTTACGAGAATGTCGTGGAGTGCGTGAATGTGGCGGATTAAGCCAGTGGCAATTTTCTGTTGTGCTAGGTAGACTTGCGAAATAGTCACATAAGTTTAACGGACCAAAAATCTTGATTCGAAGTCTGTTAAAAAGTGATCTAAAACATACAAAATGACGGTTTTTAGTCCCTTGCTGTAATTTATCTTTAGCGCGTAATTAATGGGCTAGATTTATTTGATTGTAACACATTCGGTCTATACATATTGAATCAATGTTAGTTTTTAAAACTTTTTACGTTGTAAACATAGATAGATAAACTGGTTACATCCTTGTTCAGCCAGCTTTCTATCGGTAAATTGACGTGACAGTTTTTTTATCAGCGTTGTCAAGTCTTAAGATCTTATGCACATATAAAGGGTATTGAAACTGAAATTGAAATTGAATCTTGTTAAAAACCAATGTCTAGGAAAAAATATAACCAGACGATTAATATAAATTCAGTCATGTATAATTGAATTTTGCTATGATTTATTCTATTAAAAAAATTTCACCTATTAAAAATTTTGAAAAATAAATAACTAGTAAAATCTAATTTCTTTTGGAACAAAGTAAAATGTAAATCAAAAAGCTGCAAAATGCTAAAATACGTTTATTCAGATGAGTGGCCCATATTTTATTTGATAAATTCTCAATTGGGCTACAGGTAGTATATCCTGGGCTATTTTACATTTTACTCTTTTGGGCTGATTGAAGATCCACTTTCTCAATATCCATGGTAGTAAATTATATACTACTCCATCCGTCCTATATTAAATGTTCAGTTTTAACTTTTTAAGTATTTTTTTCAATTTTAACATTAAATACTTTTACTTGTGTTATATAGTATTTGATAAAAATAATATGAAATGAAAATACAATTAAAAATCAATCAATGTATATATTTTGCATCAAGTATTATATAATACAAATAAAAATATTTAAGGTTAAAATTGAGAAATAAAGACTTCAAAAAGTCTAACAAGACATTTAATATGAGACGGATGGAGTAGTATACTACTTTCTCTTTTAAACGAAAGCTAATTATAGATTTTGGATTATATAATACTTTCCTAAGGTGATGTTTGAATTTGACTTACTATGAAAAAAACTGAATTTAAAAAGTTATATGAAAATTGTTTGTTAATGACTTAATAGAAAAGATAAATAAAAATATAAAATGAGAAAACTGAGGTAATTGTCTGCATTACCATTTATTATTTAAAAACGACTTAATACAAAATTTAAATAAACAAGCTAGCCGCTAGTAGCCCTAAGTATGTAGTAAAAAACTTAAAATTATGTCAATTAAAATATATGGTACAAATGAAGGAAATTAAAGTGAAATACAGAGGAAATTTTGGTTAAATGATAGGTTTAATTGTAGTCTTATGCTGTGTAACATCTTTTTATCCGTCATGAATCATGACACTTGATGGGATCAGCTTGCTGAACGATAAAAGAATTAAATCGACGTCAATTTGTTTATCCATGTTCAGTTAATTAGTTAACACCTTGCCTATAATTGCTCGTGTAAACTTTGCTACTTCGTAAATGTTCAACATCTTTGCTAGGTTTTCCTACTTTACAATAGGATGTAAAACAGCTAGAATAACTTGGTTCATGCGCAATACCGGCCGAAGTATAAAATTTTCGTGTTCTGATTAAAATCATGATAATTATCCATCCGTCACTAAGAGCAAGATCTATAAAATTTCAAAGATGCTAAAGAAATAAAGAATCATTAGCATAATCTATCCATGTAAATAAGTATCTGACCAACTATTACAAGGTGCTCATATGACATGGTCATCGATCAACTCGATTCTTAACACATTCTTTCTCCAATTAGTCCTAAACACGTACATACGAGAAATTAATGTGGTCATCGTCACAACGCATTTTTGAATTCGTTGTCTAGTCGTTTCAGAAAAGGCATCGTCATATTTAACAATACATCATCTTTTCGGTCATCTCAAACCAAGTCTTTTAAAGTAAATCCAACTTTTAAACATGTTGTAACACATATACATGCAACTAGCTAATGTATATGGTACACATGTAATTCCCAAATGTAGATGTGCATCGAATCCAATTTGTTGAGTGCATCATATCATCGTATTATTCTCTCTTTTTCATCTTTCCTTTTTTGTTATACGTATAAACTAGATAAAGTTAAAGAAAGTAGAGGAAATGTTTTTGTAATTTACAATAAGAAAAGTGGTGGAAAATTTCAGGAGGGAATATATATAAGTTGGTTTAAATGGAACACATGGAATAACTAACTTTTTGGAAAAGAAACGTAATTCGATTAGTCCCCTTTATTAACAAGGCTGTCATGTCAAAATTTGAGCAACTTTTCCCACTCTTCTCTGCAATTTTTACCTTTAGTACTTTAAAGTTTATCCCTTTTCCTCTTGATGGACACCTATGTCATATCGCTACTTATATTCACTTGCAACATGTGTCAAAAGAGATTATAATGTGACGTACAAATGACGAATCCGTTGGTTCTTAAAAGTCGGTTAAATGTTAAGTTAGGGTTTCACTGGTAGTAATTAAGCAAATGAAGAAGTTTTGGATGCTTAAAAGTCGGCAGAACGTCTAGTTACCTATATAGTCTCAGGCTTTATGGGTTGATCATAAACGTTTCAAGCCGACCATGACATATATATACCGTACATATTGTTCATACATGTATCACTTTTAGCTTAGAGTGGACGTAATAGGGGTTGGACAATGCGCACCCCTACTTACACAGAAATTAAAACGCTATTACTATACACCACCACTACCATGACGCGTGGTGGTAGGTTTTTGAGATTGAATCGGTGGTATATATTTGGTGGTAGAGTGAAAAGTTGATGTGGTGCAGTGATGATGTTTGTCACCATTACCACTAGTCTAACAAATGGTGTTCGTTGTTCTTGTTGTTACTAAATTTTCTTAAACTAGGATGTAGATTTTCGGTTCTTTAGTGATACGCTAAAACTTAGGATGTAGATTTTCGGTCCTTATACGTAAAACATAATGGGTTAGTTTTATTGTTTTTCTTTTCATTTATACAATGATGGAACCTGCAATAACACGTATGCGCGAAAAATCCTATTAATATTCCAAACTAATTAACATTAGGACCATAACCTACTTGATTATCCATTTAAACTTCAGCTTCTTGGATTCTGATCTTCAAAACTGGAAGAGATCATTAGTGCACTGATCAAATTTCTATACAATGTGCACTAAAATTAAAATACACGCTAGCTTTTCTTTTATTCTTGAAAAAGAGTACGTAGAGATTCAGATTTCATGGAATTATTGTTGAAAGTACGTACTTTAATTGCTTTTTGAAAAAGCAAATGAAGACTAATAATTGGACACTTGATAAACATCGAGAAAAAGAAAGCTTCACTTTGATGTATATGTAATACAGTACTGATATGACGCAACTGAAAATAAGATACAAAGTGAGAAATCGGATACAATTAAGAACGGCGAGGGTTATAAATTATAAGATATGATCCGACTATGTGAGAGCGATGATTTGAAATTAAAATTTTAACGACACAATTGCCAGTGTCATCTCTGAGTTTACGGAGGTCCTGTGCGAAATTCAGTTTAATAACAAAAACATGGTCTAAAATAGAAAGTAAATAATTTTCTAAAGAGATAAAATAAGAAATAATCATTTTCAAAGTGCTTCGGCTAACATTTATAAAGCAACTTTTTAAATAAAATACATGTAGTTGCTTTTATAGAATATATATACATGTCATATAAAAATTTTGAGGCCTCTATAATTTGGAGGCCTCTATACGACCGCACACCCCCATATAAGGCTCTGACAACTGATATGTGATCACATAAACACGGAAAAATCACGAAGAAACTCATACGGAATAGCCGTATTGATAACACAAAACATATCTAGACAACAAAGGTGATGGCCTGTCGATCCACATATGCACTAACAAGTTTCTCTTTTGATTTTTTTCCGAACGACATAATTATATTGAAAATAGAGCAACCTAGCAAGAAGCTAGGACCAGAAAGTACATAATTAATTACATAAAGCAATACGAGGGTTATTAAACCACTCAATCCAATTGAAACAAGACTTTTTATTTCTACATGAGATCCAATTGAAGGAGGCTAGTTTCTTTTATTGGTTTCACGTAACTGATTCTATAATTACACGCCGTTAAAAAAAATTATAGACGAACTAATTAGCTTTGTTGCAGAGACTAGATCGACCTACAGAAATGGTCTTAAAAGGGCACTGAATGACTAGGACGAGGGAGTGGGGAGAAATATAGATTTGTTATTTGTATATAGAGATACAACGTAACACCTTTATTTCATTCAAACACTCCTTTTGTAGCATTGGTCAGAAACACTTTGCATTCAAATAATTTGGTGCTATATCTTTTTCTCTCTGTGTTTGTATGTCTTTTAAGGCCATAGATACATAAATCTTTTTGACTAGATATCTAGTGACGAATCATATTCAATCTATCTACAGACTCGATCTCAACAGAATGTTATAGGGATATCTGAGCAGAAATTTTTAACTACCTAGCTAGGGTATCTAATGGAATATCGATTTGCATATTTTGTGGCAGCTTGGTTTAATTTATTTCTTTTACGGATTTGGTGGCTAGCTTCCATCTTCATCGTGTTTCTTAGCGGGTTTTTGTATCGACTCATGTCTAGTTAGTCTCCCATGTTCTCATGGTTGTTCAATGAGTGTTGTTATAGATTTGAGTGCACGTAGTTTTTATAGTTATTGCTTAGTCGGACATGCATGTCGTACGATTCTTCTATTATATTGAGTTTCATTTTCAATATATTCATTTGACCGTTTCAAAAGAAAAATAAAAAATTACTAATTATAACGAGTTTTCTTTCATTGAGGTACAAATTGAACACAAATATCATTGATTCTATACTCGACACAATGCTTCTTTTTCTTAGGGTGTGACTCAAGAAACCTTTTGAAGTGTATTCAAATTAGGAAAAAATTGTGTTTAGCCTACTAGAGCATGATGATGTAGGTCATAATCAAAAGAGAGGTGAGAAAAACTTGTGAGAGAGTTTTGTAAGGATATTGAACGTTGAAGCGTCCCAATCTTGTAGTCACAAATCTATATTAAGTTTTTCTAGTGTTGAGGGGTCGAACTTGTAATTCGTTGTGTGTTGTGTTTGTTATTCGTTTTCTTTATTGTTTGACTATCGTTGTGTTATCCAGTGTCGTGGGTGTAAGATCCCAACACTTTTTTCTTTTCCAAAGGTACTCGTATAACTCAATACATTTGAAATAAAACTGATACGTACTCGCTAATATACTTGGGGATAAGATCATCAGTAAGAATAGTAATGCATCTCTAAGCATATATGCTACACTAGGTCGCTGAGTATTGGATAAGTATATTTCTTCATATCAATACGATAGTTTAGAGATGATATTCATTATCCTCAAAGTTGTTGAGTATTGGATAAGTAAATTAATATTGTTTTAATAGATTATTACATCAGATTCACTCACTATAGTAAAACCCTAGTTCTAAAAGTGTATATATATAGGTTACAACCCTAGAAAGACCCAATGGGCCCCTAAATTCTTTTGGTGGTCCATTCGTTGTATTTTACGTTTCACTAGTAAGTTGTTATTGCTTTTTTGAATAGTCGAGTTCCGGTTTTTCTTAATTTAGCTTTTCACAATTCCAAATCACATGATATTAAACATGACCTTTGTATCATAGAGTTTACCAACCACATTCAAGTTAATTGTCTTTAATCTAGTTTGTTTCTCCATGTAAACAATTTCTTGGCGTTCTTTATGACCCGATTTTTTTGAACGGCGACGATTAAACTAGCAAGAAGCTAGAAGAGATTACAATAATTTAGTACGAGAAGAACTAGTATTCGAGATCCAATCAATCCAACTAGGATTGAAGTTCCTATTCTTATGAAGAATCCATGAGTGTGAAAGAATATTTATTTCTTCGAAAAGAGTATCTTTACAAGGAGGTTTTGAATCGAAGCAAATACTGTTCCTATATCTCCGTAAAATCCAAGTTGTGGTGTGTATAACCGCATCAAAGCAAGGCTTAGCCTTAGAATTGAAGCAACCGAGCAGTCCACAAAGATATGGTGTGATGTTTCGATGTCGTTATATCTTAATTTATTTATACATAATAGCTGATGTTAATATATGTAATCAATCTAATACATGATAGAATTTTGAGAGTCAATTTTCAAAAACGATAGCAAAAAGCCCTAAAATCATTCATTTTCCTAAAATAAAACCTACATGCTTATTGCTAACAAACCTCTTTCTTCTTCTTTGTAACTTGGGCCGATTAATTTGCTAGGTCTGATCACATTAACATATTTGCCGTTAAAAAAGGACAGTAAGTACTATTATTTTGCTATCAATAGTAATGGTTTCATCGCTACTTATACTCTTATAGTAAGTAGAGATTTCAGTACAAAAGGTCTCAAATAAGGAGTAATTTGTGAATAGACAATTTATTAAAAAGGTCGAAGATGATTGAAGAATGATCGTGGGAGATCTCTAGTTTAATGTGCAAGAGAATATTTGCTTTTAATTTGATTTATTTTTAGTTTTTATATTTGAAAATTATGATGAACATTATAAAGATAGAATGGCAATAGTGAGTGCTAGTGTAATAGCTCTCCTTTCCATGCATCAGCACGCTTAGGATTGAGACAACTAACCCTACCATAATCTTACACCAAACAATTAGTCTCATGAATCTTGCTCACTTTCACAATGTTACTCCAGATAATCTATTCCTCATCTTAACCACTGTGGTTCTACAGATTTTACAGCTTGATAAGATATGTATCCAATATTTTCTTTGGTTCCTCATGTTCCACGAAGATGGTAAGGCTTTGAAGTTCAAAGCAAGATGATTTACAATCCTGAGATTCTTGTTCAACAACAAAAGAATGATCGTAATCTTTGATACATGCAGGAATAAGTAACTACCGTTGAGAAATAATGATGATATCGTCATCGAAAAGCACGACGGTGGAACGAGGAATAAATTGATCAGACATACTTTTGAACTGGAACATAGTTAAGATAAAAAGAAATGAAAACAGAAACAACGATTTTTTTTTGAACGGCAATTTTGTTAACACTCTAGCAAGAAGCTAGAGGAAAGAACAGAAACAACGAATTAACTAAGCAAATATTAGAAATACACTATTACTTAGGGTGCGATCATACGAATACTAATGCGCCGGATACCATCAGAAATCTGTAGCTAAGCTTGCTTGGGCGAGAGTAGTATTGGCTTGGGTGACCCGCTGAGAAGTCCTCGTGTTGCACCATTTTTAAATACACTATTACTTATGCAAATTAGTAAATTAAACTTTTTTATAGAAAATCGTACCGCCATATGAAGAAAAGTGTTATAGGTGTTTTGTGACCCCAAGACCTCCCTAATTCCGCCCCTGAATAAGAAATAATATTATCTATGGTTATTTCTGATTGTCGTTAACAAGCGACCGATTGTATTATGATTATGCTTGCGGCATACCATTTATCCATTAAAAGATTATTTAAAGAAGTTGATCTTAAGCTTAATACAATTGAATTTCGACCAAAGAATCTCTAACGAGCTTCAACTATAATACAACCGAGCTTTGTGCTTTGACCGATTACTCAAAGCTATTTTCAGTAAAATCAACTTCCTTTGCGAATTGGAATAAAATCTAGGACAGTATATGGAATCGATAACCATCACTTCATGAAGCAAAAACTAAAATGATAGAATTGTTAATCACTTTAGCATTTGCATCTCTTAATGTGTAAAGTATCGGGATTTATGTATATTAAATAGTTCATGTTAAATGTTTTAAATATAAAAGTATACACAAGTAGATATGGAACTATATAAAGTACAAATTCCACAAACCAATATTCTGAATTGATTATACGATTTGACGTATTATATTAGATGATAATCTCCTTTCTTTTCCGGACATTATTATTGAGTACTTCCAACTATAAAATTTTTTGAGTGGTGAAACAAAATCACATATTTTAGTAGTACTAAAATACTAGGAAAATAGTTATACCACTTAGGCACTTACTACCAAAATACAACTAATAGTAAAAGTCTTACAACCAATCTTGGATGGTGGTCAATACTTATTTTCTTTATTTTCTTTTCTTTTTTTTATATATATAATTGATTATTTTTAAGGCTGAAATTAAAGTGCAAGCAAATCGTACAAAGAAATATAGTCACTGATTCCTTTGAAAGCTGAGTTGCCTTTGGGACTGGTGAATTCTTCCTGCTTGTCAGCACATGCATTCCACTTTCCACTACAAAATCAACTTTGCCCCTCTAAATCTTACCTCACCCACAAGCAAAGCACACACTCTAATTTCATCATAGTATCATCTTTGCATTCACAAATCAACACATATCTTAGATCATCATCATCATAACTCCAAAAACTCAAGCTAGAAACTAAACATCATATCATATATGTTGTTTTATTAAAATCTTTCTTGCTTAAAGATAAACAAACTAAACATGAGAGCTGGAGGTTTCACTATCCAACAAGCTTTAAGTTCAGATGCAGCAACTATCATTAAACAATCTGTAACACTGGCACGTTGCCGTGGTCATGCTCAAGTAACACCTCTTCATGTGGCTAACACTATGCTTTCGGGCGCCACCGGCCTCCTTAGAACTGCCTGCCTTCAATCTCAATCACACTCACACCCTCTTCAATGCAAAGCCCTCGAGCTTTGCTTCAACGTGGCCTTAAATCGCCTTCCTACATCCTCGTCTAGCCCGATGCTTGGATCACATCACCCCCAACACCCCTCGATTTCTAACGCTCTAGTTGCAGCCTTCAAGCGTGCACAAGCTCACCAGAGGCGTGGATCGATTGAAAACCAGCAACAGCCGTTACTTGCTGTAAAGATTGAGCTTGAACAGCTTGTGATATCGATTTTAGATGATCCTAGTGTTAGTAGAGTGATGAGGGAAGCTGGTTTTTCAAGTACTCAAGTGAAAACTAATGTTGAACAAGTTGTTTCCTTAGAGTTATCCTCTCAAACACCTTCTAAAGAGTGTACAAAAGAAAGTAGTGGTGATAATCGACATCTTAGTCAAGTAACGGTGAGGAATGAAGATGTGACGTGCGTAATCGAGCATCTTGTAAACAAGCAGCGATCACATAGTGTTGTCGTTGTTGGTGAGTGTGTTGCTACCATCGAAGGTGTAGTAAGAAGAGTGATGGAAAAGGTTGATAAAGGTGAGGTTCATGAAACACTAAAGGATGTTAAATTTATAAGTATTCCTCTATTTTCTTTTGGTCAACTATCTAGATGTGAAGTTGAACAAAAACTTAGTGAATTAAGGAGTTTAGTAAAAGGGTTTCTGCAAAGAGGGGTTGTTCTTTACTTAGGTGATCTTAAGTGGATTAGTGAGTTTAGGATTAGTTCTTGGCGGCATGGAAGGGGCTACTATTGTCCAATCGAACACTTGATTATCGAATTAGGAAGATTAGTTTGTGGTATTAAGGAAGAGATTAATGCGAAGTTTTGGGTAATGGGGATATCATCTTTACAAACTTACATGAAGTGTAGAAACGGAAACCCTTCACTCGAAATCGTTTGGAAACTTCATCCTCTTACAATACCAGCTGGAAGCTTAAGCTTGACTCTTGTTTCACAAAGGTAAAACCAGCTTTCATTTCGTATTAGTTCCTCTTTAGTTTTGCTTGTTCGTTCATTGAAGCTAATACGTAAAAGTTTCTTTTTTTAAATCATCCGAGTTCAAGAAAACGGATGTATCATATCTTTAATTTGGCAAGCCCTCTAATCCTATGAATTCTTACATATATACAACTTTCTTTCTTTTTCTTTTTTGATCATAGCATCTGGATAGCGATATGATCATAATCAACATTTTGTCCACAATACACAGTACAAAGTCTAATTGATAACTAAATATAGGTATATGGAGTTTTTATGTCTTTAGCAATCTAATTTTGTTCTCACATATATGATCATTTTTAATCCTATAGTGATATCCAAAGTGAGCGCGAATGCAAGCATGCCGACAATGGTGATAGTCGAACGATGCTCGAAAGTGGAGAGGAGAAGCACCTTACATGCTGCGTCGATTGTACCATCAATTTTGAAAGTGAAGCTAAAGGCTCAAGATCATCAAGCCTCCCTTCCTGGCTTGCTGATGAGAAAATAGTGGTCAATAGTCATGATCAAGTAAGTATAATATTTATTATCCGTACTTTCTACACTTTATAAAGTTACATGATAGATGCCTTAGTATACTTTTATACTGTATAATATAGCCTAATATCATTTTGATATACATTCAGGAATGTGTTTCAGTTAAAGATTTATGCAAGAAGTGGAACTCAATATGCACTTCAGTTCATAGAAACAAACCATTGTTTCAAAGAAGCTTAAGCTTCTCTTCTGTTTCACCTTATTCACCAGCTTCTTGTTTTTCCTACAATCAAGAAAACCCTAGTTCAAATCGAACCTCAAGTGATCGTAAACTTTGGGACTTTACAGCCTTGGAGAAGAGCTTTGAACCATATCATATTCACGATGAGGGAGAGCCAAGACTAGGGTTTCAATCAAATCCTAATTCAACTCCAGTTTCAGGTTCTTCAAGTGACCATAATGGAGTCGAGTACGTGCAAAGATTCAAGGAGTTTAATGGCGAAAATTTGAAAATCTTATGCAATGTATTAGAAGAAAAGGTTCCATGGCAGAAGGATATTGTTCCTGATATCGCGAGTACAATATTAAAATGCAGGTCGGGAATGGTGCGAAGGAAACACAAGCTAAACAACGATGAACCAAAAGAAGAGACTTGGTTTTTCTTTCAAGGCACTGATTCACAATCAAAAGAAAAGATTGCTAAGGAATTAGCAAATATTGTTTTTGGGTCGGATTCAAATTACACAACAATTGCTCTAAGCAACTTCTCATCGTCCCCAAGAGTCGATTCAACTGATGAATCAAGGAACAAGAGGTCAAGAGATGAACAAAGCTGTAGTTATCTAGAAAGGTTCGCTGAAGCAGTGTCCGTGAATCCACATAGGGTTTTCTTGGTTGAAGATGTGGACCAAGTTGATTATTGCTCTCAAATGGGGATCAAAAGGGCAATTGAAAGAGGGAAACTAACACACTCGAATGGCGAAGAACTTGGTTTTTGTGATGCGATAATCTTATTGAGTTGCGAAAGCTTTAGCTCAAGATCAAGACCATGTTCCCCACAAATAAAGCAGAAAGTTCAAGAAGAAGGAAGCCCTTGTTTATCTTTAGATTTGAATATTTCATTTGATGAAGATAATGAGGAGCAATCAAAGTCCATTGATGATTTAGGGTTACTTCAATGTGTAGACAAATGTATCAATTTCAAAATTCAAGATTTATCACTATAAATCTTGGGTTTTGAACTTAATATCATTCCCATTGTATCAATTACTAAAATGATGAAACTAGTTCATTTCTTGCTTCAATTCCAAATATTATGAATTCTAGTTTAACTTTAGCTATGATGAGTGTTCATCTTTGGACACTTACTTATAAAATCTAAACTCTTAGTTTTTGTCTTTGCATGAAAAATTGACACATGGAATTAGAAGGTAGGAATACCGAGTCAGTATAAGTTGGTATTTACAAAATAAAAAATGATCACATTTCTGATGCATATATTTCATATTAAGAGTAAATTTGACTGCATGATTAGAAAAGAAATGAAAATGATATGATACCCTCCTAGCTTTTTTGTGATTTAAACACTACAATGATGCTAGCTGAAGTTCATGTAAGGAAGAACAATATGCAATTTCCAAATAATGACTTTAAACTGTCATGAAACTTGTGCATATAGACAAGAACATATGGCAATCAAAAAATATGTGCATAGAAGACCAAGTCGGTGGGGCTCCATACAAATTATTTGCTTATTATTTCCCACCAGGAGTTTTTTAGTATGCTTTTAAAGTAGTTTAAAAGTAAAAACAATAATAATGAAACATGCATAAATGAGGTCTTTAGTCTAACAATAACAACGTTCACGATTCTTGAAAAAAAATGGTTCTGGCAATCGAGAAGGTTTGTGCGTGTATTAATATGAGTGATGTCATTTTGCTTGAGGAGATTAGTTAGGTTTGTCGGTTTCTCTGATTTCATGAACACCCTTACGAATGGGTTTGGAATAGTGTATTACGGAGTACTAAATTATACCCATAATCTAAACTCAACTTGAGTACCACTAACTTCCCTTTTGTATTTTTGGGTTATGATTAAAGGTATACTATTATGTAAGGTTAGTGCACTGAGAAGTCAGATTTCTTTTTACCAGTTTACAATGGAGAAAAGCAAATCTTCAAATTAAGAAATACGGAGTATCAAGAGAAGGAAAGAAATAATAGCACAACTTTATATGGTGTGTGATGTGTTTCCCAAAAAGAATAACTTTCAACCTCTGGTTATAGCAAGACCCAACATTCCAATATTAAGGAAAAAGCATTAGAAAGTGGAATTTTTTTTCATTATAAAATACATGTTTAATACAAATAAAATATGGAAAAGAAATGAAAAACTATAACCTAAAAAGCAAAAGCAAGAAACATTAGTAGTATGAAATTCAAAGATAAGCATCTCCTCTTTAAACCTTAAAGATATCTACTTTAGAATCGCCAAAAAAGATGATTATCTTCTTTGCTTTAAACTTTTTATAACCCATTACCATAAGGATGGAATTTGTCTTTTAATCTTTATCTTTTTAACCTAACTATAGTTTCTTCACCAATTGATCGAGTTTCATTCTTTAGTTAGCATGAATCATGTTTCTTTTACACGAATCCAAAAATATCGAGTCACAAGTTGCAACCACATGCTAATTAGCCTAGATCCATGAAATTTTCTTTTTAATTCTTGAAGTCATCGACTTGCATTAAGTTTAGGAAAATGACTCTCATGCCTAACTCATATGACTAAAGATATAACTAAACAATTCACTGGGTGACACATGGATTATACTAATTCTTATTTTTTATATCAACCATTGATCTAACCAAGTGTTTTAATCTCTTTATTAGACATAAAATTAGTTTTATAAGTTAGTCATGCCCAAGGCCGTCTCATGGATTTCGGTGGCCCCGTGCCACACCACAAAGAGGTCTTTAAAAACACATACAAAATAAACATATATCACTAGTGCGTGAACTAATTAAACTCAAGCCTCATGTTATGTATATACATATATATTAAAGTGCATAGAATTTTGTGGCCCTCGTTAAGCGGTGGCCCTGTGCAATGGCACCTTTTGCACTCCCTTAAAGCCGGCCCTGGTCATACCAATCAACACTCTTAAGTTTATATCACTCTTCACTTCATACCATATGCTTTTTTTGAACGGCAATTTTATTACAGCTCTAGCAAGACGTTAGAGGCTAAAAAGAGAGTTACAAAATAAGATTACAAGCATGCATTTATTGGATAAAGTATGCTAAACCGTATGTGGAACTTCAAATTTTATACATAATTAATTTGTGTGACTCTAGCTGAAATGATCTCCATAATCTGTTGATGCATGTGGGGATTCTGCATGGTTGCTAGTCGTGCCCACGCCCCAAAAGGGAATAAACCTCGCTTGAAGTGAAAACGTTAACATATCAAATCTTAATAAAGAACTAAAAAAAAAGTTAATCAAATGCACCTTAAAATACATATATTATTACTTCATATGGTAATAAACACATATCCACACCATTTTTAGAAGTTAGGAGTAATTAAGACATTCTAATTATCCAAAAGCATACAATTTCAATCTTATATGACAAGTTACTTTGGTTTGATATCAAATCAAAACATCATTAATAAAGGAACGACTTGATCCATCTTTTTCTGTCATTTAGTTTTTGGTTTTGATTAACAAATAATCCTCACATTCTTTTTTTTTATTATTATTTTTTTTTATGAAATGAATTTAGTTGGTTTTAATTAACAAATTGAACATGAGTCCGATTTTTTACAAAGTTTCTAGAAAGAGTTTCGAAAGGCAAAAACAAATAAATAAAAAAACAAGGAATAGATTTCATGTGGTAATTAGTGGTAACAACCATGAGGAAGCCATGCACAAATGACAAAGATATATAACATACAACATATGGTCCAAGTTGAGCGTGTGGTGCTAAAAACTAAAAACATGATAATAAAATACTCTTGTGGTATTTAACGTATCCCCTAAATGACAATATGTCAAATTTGGTCTTTTTCATATCCAATTGATCGAAAAGACAAATTGTAAGCGTGGTGAGTAATTATTATTTTTAACTCCATATAGCTAGATTGTTTCTTGTAAAACTTAACCTCAAATTGAAGTACTGATCAACATGTTCATACAAATAGAAAGCCATGGGTCGATCGACCTATTTATGCCCCGTATTCGACCCATTTAGGCCCCTTGCTCGACTCATTTGCGCCCGTTCTAGAGCAAAAAGCACACGACATTTGTTAAAGTGTGAGTGTCAGAATATCTTGAAGGTATATGATAATATACTACGTACGGTATAAGCACAAATGACGGTTTAGTTACGTTCCAAATCAGACCATTAATCATACTCAAGCTTTAAGCTAGTAATTCAAGTAAAAAAAAATTCATGTGAATAGCCTTGAGCTAGTAGTTCAAGTAAATTCAAACTTTCTCATTTTACATATTGTCGAATTTGAGATATTTGGTTAAATTACCTAACCTTTCTTCCCTAAAGAAGAATAATAAGGTATGAGTGGTTCTTTAAAATGTGAAGTGATGAGTTATGGAATCTAATTTCCCTTAAAAGGATGAAGGAAGATACTCCATGAGCATCAAAACGTTAATTAGTCTATAGTACTCATATTAAAATAGAAAATTGTTAATTAAACGTAGAAAGTGGACAGCCCTTTTAAAACAAAAGTTAGTCACTTTTTAAACCCCTTTGTGGGTAATATAAAAACTTTTCTTTCTACAACTTTTTCTCCTCCTTTTGATATGCCTTTGCCTTTTTACAATTTATAATCAGTTTTATTATCTGAGATATTGGTGCGTATATAGTACAATGTACGTAACATGGCTAAAAAGGAAGACGTGTAATTCTTGAATTGTAAATTGTGTGATGAAACTAGCAAGGGAGAGACATGGATGGCATAAATAGTTTTATAACAATCTTTAAACTATAGTCTTTAGGGCTGGCCATGTATGGTTGAATCTTTAGGAAACTGATAAATGACAATTGAAAATTCATCTAAAAAGATTCAAGTTAGAAATCGATAACTTATGCAATAACTTACACTGGCATTCTCAAGTGATGGAACCTCCCAATTGTCGATCATTCAAGCATTGAAGATGTCATCAATCTAGCGTGCGTGCAAAGCTAAGATTAGAGAGTCATTGCAACTCTTTTTGATGCGGTAGTTCAAACTACCCTTTCGCTTATTTGGAGGTGTCAAAATGAATTCACTTTTGCTACTAATAGACCCAAGAAGACCAAGCTTCTTTATAACGACATCAAGCTTTTCTCTTTTAGCTGGATTAGCAGCTGGCATAAGAATTTCCATATAACTTGGATTGAGTGGTTTGATAAACCGTGTAACACTCTTCCAACCTCTTTGTAAATTGTATTTTTTCCTAGCTCTTTGCTAGGTCTTATATGTAAAATTGTCGTGTAAGAATAAAAAAACTTACACTAGCTACATGTTGCATCCTCCAATTTCCTTGGCCTAGTGACAATGTTGCCATCTTTCTTCTCACCACCATCTCAGATAACAAAAATATTCTTCCATATTAACACTTTAAAATGTTTATCACAACTTCAAACAACTTTACATAATTTTCAGGTTATATTGCTAGATTGGCAGGTTACACTATAGCTCATGCAAGCAACGCGACAATAAAAATTTTACAAAGAGATTTTCATGAATCAATAGGATCACAGATCCAAACATTCCAATTAGGACTACGTTTAGAATTTATATGAGAAATCCACGAGCGAGATAGAGTTATGCTTTCATCGGTAAGTATATCTTTCCACGGCGGCTTCAAATTAAAACACCATATATATTCCTTCATTTTAGGTATCTGAATCATTATCGATCTTCATATATTTTCTATATCACAAAGTATAAATAATACTATTTGGTCTTATTTCAAAAGTTTGAATGTAACTTGGAGAAAAAGAGAAAACACTTTTGTCACACACACGAGTAGTGTTCCAATAACCATGCATATAATGAACACCAAAACGTCATAAACAACTTCTTCAATTCCCTACTAACAACAAGATAAGGGACACACTCATTGTGGCAACCAAATACATACGCTTTTCTCACCTTTTGTGTGTGTGTGTGTGTGAATGTGAACTTTATATTATCATATCATATCTTTCCACAAGAACCATTGATAAATTCTTCCTTGCATCTTTTTTCTATGGAAGCCTTTTTCTTCAACCCACCATTATTGATATTTTACCTAATCAAATGACTTTTCCTTGTTTATAATCATATTTTTTGTATCATCGTCAAGATAAGAATTGCCTTTTCTGCAGTGGGTGATTCTTCTTTTGAAGTATCCTTGCATCTTCATCAATTCGTTTTTTAGAATAAAGTTATGATTTGTTACTAATACAAAGAGCTTGCATCCTTTGAAGTTATAGCAAATGATAATTAGTGCAACAAAACTTGCTCAAATGACGCACTACAATAATAAGCAAAACGGGCAATGATGTCCTCGCCAAAGGTCACTAAGCGACAAAACATTTCGGTTCCAAGCTTTAACTTTGTTAAAAAAGTAAGAAATTTTTACCAAATGCATTGGCGTGTGCGGTTCCACGCTTTAACTTTGTTAAAAAAAAGTAAGAAATTTTGACCAAAACACATTGGCGAGGAAATGTCCTCGCCAAAAGGTTGACTATTATTGACTTTTTTCCCCTTTGCTACACTTTATTCAGTTCTGCGTCATTTTCCCAGCCAATCTTTTGGCGAGGACGGTTAACCATTTAATTATGCATTTAAATATTAGCTTAGTACGTAGTTAAAAGAAACTGATTACGTGGTTTAGTCGGAAACATGTCGTCGCAAAATGTAAAAAACCATTCAAATACTCTTTAAATTATTTTAAAAATGTTATTAATTAAGTTAAATTTGAAATAAGTTTAATCGAAAACATTATTTAAGTTATACAAACATATAAATTAACATATATATATGAGAAAAAATATTGCATTTTCTTTAAATATGAAAATGCATTCTCTTTAATTCTAGTGAATTGTATGAATCAAAGGTCTTTCTATTCAATCGGCAAGAATAATCGCAATTCATTAAATTCTGTTGAGAGTGAATATACGTGGTAACATATTTTGAGTTACACAAGTTAAATACGAATGTATCGTTGTCCCTGAGCAAGTCTTTTCACTTACGAGTATATTCAAGTGATCGAGTTGCATGAACTAAGGGTGCGTTTGGTATGTTGGAAGGAATGACAATGGGTATGAGTTTGATAGTACTCAACTATGAAAGTTCCATTCCCCACTCTCTGGCCATATATGGAGTATGGAAAATAATTGACTTTCATAGTGATAGTTGTGGGCCCAGACACCCTAAACAAACACCAACTATCACTTTCATAGTGATAGTTGATTCCCATAAATGGGTACCAAACGCACCCTAAGTGTCTTCTTATTCGATCGAGAGGAATCATCGCAATTCATTAAATTATATTCAATAGCTCATATACGCAACAACACCTTTTGACTTACATAATTCAAATATGAAGTATCGTTATTCCTAAGCAGTTATTCTTACATATCACTTTCGAGAGTATTCAAGTGATGATCGAGTGGAACTCAGAAAGTTACGATGAACGCGAATGGTTTTTTCTTTTTCAAGTTCTCGTCTATAAAGGATGTTGAGTTTATTCTCCGAGATGGACCTTGGGTGATTCTTGGAATCCCCATCTTTCTTAACAAGTGGTCTCCATCGATAAGTCTTCTTAAGGAAGGTTTTTCTTGTATTCTGGTATGGGTGAAGTTTCACGATGTCCATTTGGTTGCTTATACTCCGGATGGTTTGAATTTGATTGCTTCTAAAATTGGTACTCTTATGATGCTAGATTTTTATACTAATATCATGTGTTTGGAGTCATGGGGCTGTAATTATGTAAGAGCTTTGATAAAAATCAATGCATCCAATGAATTTCGTGACAATTTAGTGTTGGTTGTTCCTAAACTCGTAGGGGAAGAGTATACAAAGGAAACTATTCGCATTGAATACGAGTGGGAACCACCTCGGTGTAGTACTTGTTTGTTCTATGGTCATTTGAATGATGATTGTCCTAAAGTCGCTCCAATACGTGTGGTGAATGGGATGGGTAAAAGCAAAGATATTCATTCGTGTGTATCTAAGAAGTTGTCTAATGATAGATTTACTATTGTGAAGCGGAAAGGTGGCAATACCAAGAAGTTCAAATCTATTCAAGTGAACAAATTTGAGTATCGACCGGTTGCTCCTAAGGATACCAAGACGTCTCCTACTAAAGATAACACAAAAGATGCGTTTACATCTAGACAACCAAAGAAGGCTGCGAAAGTGGCGAACACTTCAACCAACGTGGGGTCTACTTCTAAACAACCTGCAAAAGATCGTAATGTGGTTAGTACTTCTAATGTGTTTGCTGCTCTTGATAAGATAGATGATTCTACTATGAAAAATGTTCAACTAAGTGGTAATTCCAATACACATATTGTTGATTTGGATGAAGGCGCTACTGTTAATGTAGCATCTAGTAGTAATGTTGCTACTAATGTTGATGGAGGACACGTGGAAAACAATGAAAACATCCTTAGTTCGTCCAATGTTGCTCCTTTTTCAAAGAGAACTGATGAGTGTGTGAATACTCATCATTTTTGGTCAATCTGAACTGCAAAAACATTTAAAAACACTCAGAAATGCATCAAAATACTGAAAATATTCTAAAATTGTGTTTTATATGTTTTAGATGCAAAATGATTGAAAACAGATGAAAAATAAACAAAGTTGGCATAATTGGCAGTTTCAGTCCCTCAACTTTCAAAACTTGTCAAAATTAGTCCCTGTGCATATATTTTAAAACATAAGTCAACCCAAGTCTTCTAAAAGTTAAATATTATCAAAAATGATCCTTGGGTAAAAAGTTTTGAAAATTTACAAGTTTGGTCCCTGGTGGAATGTTTTGGAAGAAAAAGTCATTATTGGTCCTTTGGAGTTCACAAAATATCACAAATGACCCTTTGATGAAAAGTTTGAGAAAATTACAATTTTAGTCCCTCAAGTTTGGAAATTTGCAAAAATGGTCCTTGGATATTTAATTGTGAAGAAATGACATCGTGGGTCCTTGGATAATTGAAACATGGCAAAAATAAACATTGGAATAATATTGGGATGGTTGGCAGATTTGGTCCCTCCATTCCAGCTTTTAGATAAATGATCCTTGTGATTAATAAGCCTAAACCAAATGGACTCCCTTTAATATTATCCAAAACAAAGCCCACCCACTACCCCTTTGTAATCCTAACCTGATCCAACAAATACCAAGCCCAAGTACACAAGCCCAACTCCCTTTGCGTTTTATTAATAAAACGTGAGTCAACCCTAGTCAAACTAATTATCCCCTTCCCTCCATCACGTGAACCTGCAAAAACCCTTGCCTACCTCATCATCACACATCCACTGCTACCTCTACTCCCACACTCCCCCCTGCTCCACTACCTTTCCACCACAAAAATACAAACCCAAACCCTCTTCCAACAAACTAACTGCCAAAATGGATCAAATCCACTTTCCCGCCAAAAATCCAAAGCTACGGCCAAGATGTCTCTATCCTAATTCAAGGGTCCAGATGAAGTGGGAATGCTGGAGGAACCCTTTTGGAAGATTATAAATGAAGAAAGAAGGAGAGAAGACAACAGTTAGTTTAATTAGTAGTAGATTAGTGTAGTATAGTTTTAGTTTAATTTCTAGCTTATTTCAAATTTAATGTAACCTTTCATTTTCAGTAAAACTTAGCTTGTAACTTGCTTCCTTCAATTAATATTAAGTTTTCAATGATCAATTAAAATTCTTGCATCATTTTCAGTTTTTATTCAAGTTTTTTATATAATTATGGTGTAAGCTCAAAGGTGGATGTTTAGTAACTATATGAGTTCAATTAAGTTTCTTATAAGCTTTTCTAAGCTTATTAAACACATTACTTAGCTTTTAGTTAAAATAACCAAAAATTATCAAAAATACAAGAAAACAAAAATAAAAATAAAAAGCAGAAAAGAATAAGGAAGAAGGCTTGTAGCAGGTTGTGTTTTGGATTGATATGGTTTAGTGGTCTCGTGGGAAGCTTTAGGATGAGTTCATGGCCCTTGGTTCACAAGTTCTAAGCTGGATGGCATATTGTAAGTAAAAACTCATTTTTGCATTCCTACTGTAGCTTTATGTATTAGCTAATTTCTCTACTGATTTATGTTCCTTTGGTGTAGTTTAGTAATATTAAAGCTTAATCTTGCTTGCTTGTTTGTCAGTTTGCATTGTTGCTTTATATTTCATTTTCTCAGCCCACTTAGCAATCTAGTGATCCATGGGATTTTGATGTAACTAGTGTTGTCTTTGTGCTTATATCAACTTATGTTATCATGTTTTATCCTTTGGATTAAGATTCCATGGTTTTAATTTAAGATTTGCCTTGAAAATCTCTCATCACTGCCTTTAAGGGGGTGTTTGGATCTCTCTATTAACCTGTGTGTTTGAGACTTTTAAGAGTTGAAATAATTTTAAGCATACTACCTTAGGTAACATTAGAGTAATAAAAGCTTAAAATTGGTAGTTAGTTAGTAAAATAGTCAAATTAACTTCTAATCTCCATATTAGTGATAACTGTTAGGATTTAGGTACTCAAAATCTTCATTTGAGCTCCAAATTTATTAACTTAACTTAGAATAGTTGTATGCTAGCTTAAATTAACATATTCAGTACCAAAATCAGGATTCAAAGTCAGTTTAGTCAACTTTTGCATAAACTCAAAAAGTCAACATTTTTTCATACCTGTTGAAATGGAGCAAAACCAAATCAGTTCTAGCCCTCATGGATCTTTAGAAATAAGTAAAAATTGATGTTATAGGTTAATTGGTTGCTTGTTTATGAGAGTCAAGAAAAAAAATCTGGATTTGAATCTCATTTGGTTGCTAAAAATCAAGCCTCACCCTGAGCTATTTGAGAATAAGGTGCCCTGCACCAAGATCAGTGCCCCATAAGCTCATCTTCCTAAGCTTGCATCATGTCCATTATTGAGCCTCACCCTGAGCTTTTGTCTTCTGTGAAAAGCCCTTAGTCCAGGCTATAAGCTCATGTGCTCAATTTCCATTCCCAAGCTTATTTGATTAGCTTAATAATGGCCTGCAAGTTGACCCTTCAGGCCTGTTTTGGACTATGTGGATTTGCTTATTTCCACTTTTCAGCTTATTTCATTGTTCTTTTCTTTTCTCTTTAGCTTATTTTAGATTTACATAACTTGTGTTAGCTTATTTCATCTTTGGTTTTTAGTTTGTAGCTTTTAGTAGCTTATTTAGTTCAACATCCAAGTTTTGGCTTTATATAGCCATCTGTTAAGCTATTTTGCTTATTCAGGGTTTATTTCTTAGTTCTAAAAAAGTTGGCTTTATTAAAGTTTCATATTTTTGTTTGTTTAATAGTTGTGTAAAAAGAAAATTAAAAACAAATGAAATACAAAAAAGTGCAAGAGGTGGGAATCGACCCCCTGACCTCATGCACCCCCAAGCCTCACACACAACACAACACCCAACTGCCCTAGGGACTTTTTTCATTTATACTCCACCACCAATTCCTTTTAACCCTAATTTTCCTACTTTGGCCTAATAAGCTGTTTTAATTTTTTCCACTGCTTATCAGTGGTACTTTCCCCCTCCTCATAATTTTCCTAGATTCCTTGAAACTTACAGCATTCCTAGTAATTTTCTCAGAATTTTTACTGTTCACTTGGTGTTTTTTAGATTTAATTTTAATTAAATTAGTTTAATTAAAAAACCAAAAATAAATTAGTTTTAGTGTTTAATTTTAATACCAGATAACTTTTTATTTTTTTTTAGCTTTTATAAGTCACAAAGTATTTTTAGAAATTAGTTTTGCAATTTTCACTTTCCATTTGCTAATTTTTACATTTAATTTAGTTTAATTAGCCTTTAAATAATAATTAAGTGATTAATTCATAAATAGCTTAAAAATTAGTTGTAAAATTATTTTTATAACTTTTTTAGGATTCCTATGATGGTTAATTAGTTTTATAAAAAATTTCATAATTATCTAAGTACTTTTAGTAATTTAAATTAGTTTAATTAGTTTAATTAATAAGTAATTAGTAATTAGTTAATAATAAATAATTAAATAGTGTAAAAATTAATTTTAATTTTCTAAAAATTTTCTTTTATCATTAGGATTCTGAAAATGTAATTTTCATATCTGTAAGTATTTTATTTCACCAAAACTCGTGTTTTATTTTGTACGTTCACGTAACTTTAAACTGAACGTACGCGTTTTTAGGTTTTACATGTTTCTGGTTTTTCTAAATTCACGTATATATTTATATAGCTTATTTAAGCTATTTCCTTGTATAAATCAGTAGTAAAATCATTCACAACCCTTTCCTGTTCAAATTCACCCGATCACAAACCCGTTTGAATGCCATCACACCTCGTCGGGGCATAACGACCCGGGGAAACCCCTATACTTCCACGGAGATTGAGCCTAAGGAGTTTGACTATATTGACCACATCCGTGGTTGACTTTAGTTGACCGTTTGGAGCCAATCGAATTTTGGCGCCGCTGCCGGGGAGGTTGTGCGCGTATTCTAAGACGATTTGAAGATTAGTGATCTTTGGATATTCACTAATTGTAAATTTACCATCTCTGTGTATATTTTCATAAAACCAAAAATAATCATGAAGTTCATTTGTTTGACTGATCGATTACCAAAAATATTTTCCTTCTTATTTTGTTTATACAAAATGTTTTTCAAAAACCCAAAAAAATTCACCTTTACCCTCCTACCTGATGAGGCGAAAAATGATCCGTTTTTAGGGGGTCATTTAAGCCCGAATCCGAATTTATTTGATCAAATATTACCCTAAATCGTTCCTTTTGTGATTTTAGGTGTTTGGAGAGTGAATTCTGGAAAAGAGGCTATTTTGGACGTTTTTGGAGCATAAAGTGAAGAAAACAACAAAATACCAAATCCAAGCTGGAATTACAAGGTGACGGCGTCAAGGATTTACTCTTGACGGCGTCAGAAAGGATGAATATTTTACCGAAGGTTGTGAAGGCGTCAGATGAAGGTATGACGGCGTCAAAGTGACCAAGATTAATTTACCGAGGGTGGTGACGGCGTCACATAGGCCGTCACGATTGGATCTAGGGCGTCCGAGGAAGTATATGGCGGCGAGTTGACGGCGTCAGATTTTACTCTTGACGCCGTCAGGACGATTTTCCTATATATAGTTTTCTAGTTTTTTCATAAAAAAAAGGAGAGAAGTTTTGGTGAAACCCTAAAGACGATTTTGGTGCCTCTTTTACAGGTTTTTCAAGGGTTCCAAACCCTTGAGACCTTGCATTGTAATTGAGATAAGTATACTCTTAATTCAATCAATATGTCTATGTGTTGGTTGTCTATCTTTTGTTCTTATCTTAATTCTACTATGCTAGGCTAAATTTCCTTTGTGTTTGCTTAGATCTAATGAAACCTAGATGTTGATTATGTGTTGATTACTTGTCTATTCTTGTTTTGAATGAATGATATTATATGTTAGGCTTAAGAAAACTGGCAGATCTCCAAATGGTAACATGCTTGAACGTCTTAAGAAACATGAACCGAGGCGTACTAGGTCTTTATTGGTTGTATTTAATGCATGAGCCACTGTTTACAATCCCTATAGTTGTGCTGGGTCATGGTGTAGGAGGAGATAAGAGCTCATAGAGTTGGGGAGTTATGTATGCCACTCCACGAATGGTATTAAGGAATACAACCCGTCATTCATACAAGTGTAACAAGTAATTAACATGTAAAAGATATCTAGGGAGTAGTGAAGTCTAAGTAAACACAATTTCTCCAATTACTGCTCACAACCTTAGTTTAATTAGTTTGTTTTCATTTTTATTAATTTATTTTGATTGCATCTTAGCTTTGGGTTAGTTGAATAGCAACTAATTCCGCCCAATCTTCCAAAACCCAAGATTTTATTTGCTTTCATAAAAATATAAAAACACGAAAATAATCATCTTCCATCTCTAGAACTATTAATTAGGCTTTCTAATCCTAGCGACACTATTCCTAAGCTGAACGATCAATCCCCCGGTACTTGTCACTATACTATACTACAACGATCAGGTACACTGCCTGGTGGGGGTTGTAAGCCTCGCGAGATCCCTCGAGAGGTAAAGCAAGGTGCGATTCCCACGCATCAAGTTTTTGGCGCCGCAGCCCGGGGAATAGTTATTGTCTAGGTTAGGATTTCTTTTTATTAGGTCTACTTGCTAGATTCCTTTCTAGTAAGATTTTATTTTTATTTTTTAGGTCTTCTTTAGTCTATCTTATTTCTTCGTGCTTTTGTTCGTAACTCTTTACCATCCACCATCATGGCAACCAACGAATTCTCTAACCTTAGGATCACTAGGAGTCGAAGCACCACTAAAGACCTCGTCTTGCCTTATGCAGAACCCGAAAGAGAAATGTGTAGGCTAAGACGAACTCACTCAACGCCTGAACCATCCAGCATTGCTATCGACTTTGATGCACCTCTCTCTAAAGAAAATTCAGAAAATCACATCACAACCCCGAGCTCCCACAATGAGACGAATACTCCTATAATACCTCCTCCTAAGCGTCTCAAGGATTACTCTTCCCCAACTCCTCGTGGGTTTTCCAACGCCATTGTTTATCCAAACGAACACACCAACGAGGTCTTGCATGCAAATGATATTTGGCTTGTCAAAAGTGTGTGTAAGTTCCACGGACTTGATGAGGAAAATCCGATCCAACACATCAAGGACTTCCTAAAAATAGTGGATACCATCCATACGGGTGGGACTACTAGAAACACATCCCGACTGCGATTCTTCCCTTTCACCTTATACGAAAAAGCCCAAGAATGGTATGACAAACTCCCTTCCGAATCTATTTTCACATGGGAGCAACTCATATCCAAGTTCTATGAGAAGTTCTTTCCACCTGGAAAAACCTCAGCATTCAGGGATAGGATCCTTCGTTTCCGAAAGGGGAGGAATGAACACTTCCATAAAGCGTGGACTAGATTCAAAGATTTAATAAGACAAGTTCCACATCATGGCATTGAACTTTGGCTCTTGGTCCAAATCTTTTACGAAAATATCTCCTCTAATGACCGGAACGGAATCAACCAATCTAGGAAAGGAAGATTGGCCAATCTTAGTGCCGAGGAAGGATGGGACAGGATTGAAGAATATGCCCAAGACCTGGATGACACTTGGGATGAACCTGAGTCGACTATCGACATTTCTGAAACCACCTCGGATCGATTGAGCAAAGTTCACAAAAGAATGGATTGCCTTGCTGGATCTCAACCACCTAAAATGCTGTCTAATCCTTACTTGATCTGCGATTACTGTGGAGGTCCGCATGAGGTGGAGGAATGCGGAGGAGCAGCCACAACTGAACATGCATGCTTATCAGGAGGAGACATTTATACTGATCCCTCCCTTTTGCCTTTCTACCAAAATGATGATTATACCCTTTGGGGGAATCTGGTAAGGAAAAGAGAAGGGGAGGGAGGCCCTGAATTCAAGATCAGGAGCAATTTCGAAGATGACCTTGGTCACTTCACTCAAGAAAAAGACTTGCAAATGAAAGGGCTTAATGAGCTTTTTGACGAACAGCAGGAGTATGTCGGAGAATTTTTCAGCAAGCTTAACTCAGTCCTAGATAACCTCCAACCACCGTCAGAAAGAGGAAAAGATCCCATGCTCGCGATTACCACACGGGCCGGAACGACAACCAAGGACCCTCCTTACCCAAATTCGTCCCCAATCACACTCAATTCAGACAAACCTGGGGAGGAGGAGCAGGATGTCGTCATTGGCACCCCGGACCAACCACCAGTAACAACCCCCTCCCCATCAGCCCTTCCTAACCCACCTGTGAGAATTCCGTACCCATCCCGACTAAGGAACCAAAAAACGGAGAATGATAACAAGAGGTTCTTGTCATACCTAAAAGACTCGGTTGTCACCATACCTCTCCTGGATGCTTGCTATCACATGCCAAAGTATAGCACATATTTCAAAAAACTGCTCGCTAACAGGAAGAAGCTCGAGGGTCTTGTAACCTTAGGGGAAGAATGCTCAGTGGTGACCCATAAAGGGCTACCAAAGAAGGTAGACGATCCGGGCAGCTTCACCTTGCCATGCTCTATAGGTCCTCTATCAATCAAGAATGCTCTTGCCGATTTGGGAGCAAGTATCAACCTCATGCCTCTCTCTATGTTCCGTAAACTAGGATATTCCGGATTGAAGCCTACCCGTATGAACATCCAACTAGCCGATAGATCAGTCAAATACCCCGAAGGGATATGTGAGAACGTGCTAGTCAAAGTTGGGAAATTCAAATTCCCTGTCGACTTCGTAATCCTGGATATGGAGGAGGACGACGTGGTACCTATCATTTTAGGTAGACCATTTCTTGCTACCGCTCGTGCAGTCATCGATGTCTACGATGGCAAGTTGACTTTACGAGTAGGAGACGATAGCACAACCTTCGACATTAAAGATTCTATGGACCTCTCCCTCGAAGCGTCCAACCGGCTCTACTTTATTGGGGAAGTAGATGAGCTCACGGATGTCATTGATGATTGCATCGATGAACAAATCGATGAAGGCTGGTTACGGGACGAGAGCTTTCTGCCCTTGCTAGAGGTGGAAAAGACGGAGGAGGTTAATGCAGTCTCCTTCTACCCTAGACAAGAGGCAACGGAGCATCTCGAGCTCCGAAAGCCCGAGAACAAGCTCAAACCTTCTATAATCGAGCCCCCTGACGTTGATCTTAAAGAGCTCCCTAATCATTTGGAGTATGCCTTCCTCCAGGAAGAAAATCAACTCCCGGTAATCATAAACTCTTCCCTGGAAAAGGAACAAAAAGTTAAACTCTTAGAGATCCTGAAGAAATACAAGGGGGTACTCGCATGGAGTGTGGCCGACATTAAGGGGATTGACTCAACTTTTTGCACACATAAGATTCTTATGGAGGAAGATTATAAACCTACTGTGCAACCCCAGAGGCGAGTAAACCCTAACATTAAGGAAGTAGTGAAGAAAGAAGTGATCAAACTCTTGGATGCAGGACTAATCTACCCGATCTCGGATAGCCCATGGGTCAGTCCTGTGCAGGTTGTACCTAAAAAGGGTGGAATGACTGTAGTGAAGAATGACAAGGGTGAAATGGTGCCCCAGAGAACTGTCACTGGATGGCGGGTATGCATTGACTATCGAAAGCTCAACGATGCCACGAGAAAAGATCACTTTCCCTTACCATTTATTGATCAGATGTTAGAAAGATTATCTGGACACGAGTACTATTGTTTCTTGGATGGATTCTCAGGCTATTTTCAAATCCCCATTGCACCTGAGGACCAAGAAAAGACCACGTTTACTTGCCCTTATGGAACGTTTGCTTACAAAAGGATGCCTTTTGGGCTATGTAATGCCCCCGCCACTTTCCAACGTTGCATGACCGCAATCTTTCACGAACTCATGGAAGACAGCATGGAGGTATTCATGGATGACTTTTCAGTCTTCGGAAACTCCTTCGACCGCTGTCTTGCTAATTTAGAAAAGATGCTTAAACGTTGTGAAGAAACCAACTTGGTGTTGAACTGGGAGAAGTGTCATTTCATGGTAAAGGAAGGAATTGTGTTGGGGCATAAGATTTCAGGGAACGGGATAGAGGTGGACCAAGCTAAGGTTGAAGCTATATCTAAGTTACCGTACCCCACGACTGTTAAGGCAATACGCAGCTTTTTGGGGCACGCCGGATTTTATCGGAGATTCATCAAGGACTTTTCCAAAATTGCCCGGCCAATGACTCAATTGCTGGTGAAGGATGCTCCATTCGATTTTTCCCAAGAATGCAAAGATGCTTTCGACCTCCTAAAAAGGGAACTCACTCAAGCTCCAATCATGATCACACCCAACTGGGAGTTACCATTTGAAATAATGTGTGACGCTAGCGACTTCGCTGTCGGGGCTGTATTAGGTCAGCGACATGACAAGCTTTTCCAACCTATTTACTACGCTAGCAAAACCATGAATCTCGCCCAAGAGAACTACTCCACCACCGAAAAAGAATTACTAGCCGTAGTGTTTGCATTCGACAAATTCCGACAATATCTTGTCCTTTCAAAGACAGTCGTCTTCACTGACCACTCAGCTCTTAGATATCTGTTTGCGAAACAGGACGCCAAGCCACGACTGATTCGGTGGATCTTGTTGCTGCAAGAATTTGATGTTGAGATTCGCGATAAGAGGGGGGCAGAGAATCTAGCCGCCGATCATCTATCTCGCCTTGAAAACCCCCTGGATGAACATGATAGAGGTGAGATTAAAGATTCGTTTCCTGACGAACAACTAATGTCTATCCTTGATTCGGAACCATGGTACGCCGACTTTGCCAATTACTTCGCAAGTAGATGTAGGCTCGTCCCTGAACACCTAACTAAATACGAGAGGAAGAGGTTCTTTTCCCAGCTGAAGTATTACTTCTGGGATGAACCATTTTTATTCCGAAGGTGTCCTGACCACATTATAAGGCGTTGTGTTTCGGAGAATGAGGCAGTAAAAATCATGAGGGAATGTCACTCCGGTCCTTCTGGAGGGCATCATGGGATAAATGTTACTGCCCGAAAGATTCTCGATGCAGGATTCTATTGGCCCACAATTTTCCGTGATGTAAAAGATATGGTACAAGCGTGTGATGCATGTCAACGGGCTGGAAATATATCACGTAGGGATGAGGCACCTCAGAACTTTATACAAGTTTGTGAGGTATTCGATGTTTGGGGAATTGACTTTATGGGACCCTTTCCGTCCTCAGGGGGAAACGAGTACATCTTAGTCGCCATTGACTATGTTTCAAAATGGGTTGAAGCACAAGCCCTTAGGACTAATGATGCTAGAGTGGTCATTCATTTCCTGAAAAAGCTTTTCGCAAGATTCGGGATTCCGAAAGCTCTCATCAGCGATAGGGGGACACATTTTTGCAATGCACAAATGGAAAAGGTAATGAAAAGGTATGGAGTACCCCACCGATTCTCCACTGCCTATCATCCACAAACCAATGGCCAAGTCGAAAACACCAATAGAGCTATCAAAAGAATACTTGAAAAAACGGTTAGTCAAAACAGAAAGGACTGGTCATTCAAACTCGACGAAGCCTTATGGGCATTCCGAACGGCCTACAAAACACCTATTGGAACGACCCCGTTTCGCATGGTGTATGGTAAGGCATGTCATTTACCAGTAGAATTAGAACACAAGGCTTATTGGGCGCTTAAGGCATGCAACTTAGATTACACGACTGCGGGGAATAATAGGTTTATGCAATTACACGAGCTTGATGAGCTTAGATTAGAAGCCTATGAATCCTCCATCACATACAAAGAGAGGGCTAAAAGATGGCATGATCAAAGAATAAAAAAACCAAAAGAATTTTCAGATGGAGACAAGGTCCTGTTATACAATTCTCGGTTGAGATTATTTCCAGGAAAACTTAAGTCTAGATGGTATGGGCCGTTCACGGTGAAGAATTCCTCTAAATTTGGAGCTGTAGTGTTAGTTGATGACGAGGGTAGGGACTTCACAGTTAATATACAACGTGTAAAACATTACCAAGAAAATAACAATGAAATGATTAATGAGGAAGATGTGATGTTTGATGATGAAATCACGTAGTAACCCACGACTTTGAGTCTAGCTACAAGACTCGTAAATAAAGAAAAGCGCTTCTTGGGAGGCAACCCATGTTTTGTGTGATTTTATTTGTTTGATTGTTATTTGCTTCCGTATGCATGTTTTATTTTTATTGTTGGTTGATCATGTTTCTCAATTAAAATGTGGAAATACTTTATTATGTTGTTTAGCCTAGTCTTAACTTCAACCTAAAGGTATTTTTGCAAAAGATAAGTGTAAGGGGAAACCCCAAATATGTTTTTTTTAGAAACAAACCGATCATGATTCTCCACAATATTTAATGAACATGTGTATTCGTATTGTCAGAGTCAAATGCTTGTATTGAGTCATGATGTAGTTTTGCAGGATTTTCCAGGAAGTAGGACAAAGTTTTTTCAGAAATTTTCCGGAAATTTAACATAAAGATTTCTGCAGGTTCATTCTGACGGCGTCAGGCAATTGCTCTTGACGGCGTCAGGAGTCAAAAATCTGGAAATTTTACCAGTTTTGTTTTTCTAACGGAGTCTTATAAGTTTTTGTGAATTATTAAGTTTTATAATCTCCAGGAAATCTGCAAACTTCATTCCACAAGCATTATATCTTATTTTGTTTTCTAGGATTTAGTAACTTATATAGGATGCCGCCGATTTTACGCGAGGTTGCCTTGTCTACTTTTGTCAGGATTTACAGGTTATTTGAGACAAGAAGATGATTTATATTCTGGAAGGGAAGCTTTGATTGTTCGTTTTCTTGGAGGAAGATTTAACCTGGCCAACCTAAAATCCATACCGAGCGAATCAGGGGAGTATTTGAATTCATTCTCTTTACTTTTAACTTTTACATTCTTTACTTGAACATTGGGGACAATGTTCATCTTAAGTGTAAGGGGAGGGTAAAAAGATGATACCTTACATATGCACTTTCGCTTGAGTTTGTTTTGTTTGATAGTAGATGAGTAATAAAACTATGAGAAATACTTGTTAGTGCAATTTTAGCGCCAAATTTAAAATTTTTTACAACATTTAGGAGTGAAACTTTAGCCATAGCAAGCGTCTCATGGATAGGAGGTTGTATGACTAGCACATAACCGTATATTCAGAAAAATTTTCCACCCAAAAATGTGAGGTTCGCCTTTAGATTTGATAGGAAAAGCATTCATTATTGGTGCTTATGAGTGTACCGGTAGCATTTAGATTCTAGAACTTGCGTTAGTGATGCATCCCGAGACCGCTAGTGAGACTACATTCGTGTAGTAGGATTTACTACATGATAAGAGGCATTAGGATCACCCTTGTGTTAAACCCGTATTACGATTACTTGACCATTTAAGTCATATTACTTGGCTAGTTAAGTCAACTAATTTTTCCCACACCCTTAGCGTTGTACTCATTTTTAGTACACGATACCCCTAGTACACCCCTCCGAGCCTATCTTTTCGTTTCTAACTTTAAGCATCCTACTTAAAGGAAGAATTTGTTACACCCCACTTAAATGTACACCCAAATCGCCTTAGCCTTCCGTGTATGCGCTCATTTTTAGTGCATTATTGTTATTTGTTAAACCCTAAGTTAACTTTCTAATTGGTTACATGGTTGCTAAGTCGAGTCATATCCTTGTACATATTGTTTTGGGACGATTGGGACTCATGGGTAAGTACTTATTTTATGGAGTAATGGGGAAGAACAACACTTATTACCCTCATATGTACGTTAATCTTAAAAGTGCTCCAAGTGTTTTGATTTTCTTAATTCGAGTCATTAGAATAGTTTAATGTAAAGTATGTAAAGATTCAAGTGTAAGGGGAATGCTCAAACCCCTATGATGTATTATTTTGGATGGTAGGGTAAGAGTGTATAAAAAAAAAAAAAAAAAAAAAAAAAAAAAAAAAAATCGAAAAAATCAAGAAAAAGAAAAAAAAAATAGAAAAAAAAAAGAGAGAAAAAACATACGGACTACCATCCCGTTTTCATTCTATGTTCATTTTATGTTTTTAGTTATTTTTCATTTATTAGCTTAAGTCGAGTCTAGTCTTGGCTTAGCAACGCCATCTTGTACATGTAATTAACTAAGATTGTTAACTCGCCACCAGTAAAATCCCCTTTATCCAACAAAACCGTGTAATTCATATCCCTACACCTAACATTATAACCCTTTAAAAAGACCTCTTTGATAGTTTATCCTAGGTGCTTACGCCATGTGGTGGAGGTTTGATCCTTTCCCAAGCCTATGGTAATCTATTTTGCTATGACAGGTAGTGAGAGATATCTTCCATTTCCATAATGTTATATTACTTTATTACACCCGAGAGATGTGAGTATCTAAACACTATTTGTGAGGTGCTTGTGTATGATCTTCGTGCTTGTCTATTGGTCTTTAGTGGAACGATTATTTGTTGTAATTACTTTTATATTAGTGTTAAATGACCCCTAACTTGTCTTTTGAGTAGAATAAAAGCTCATTTGCTTGAGGACAAGCAAATCTCAAGTGTAAGGGTCTATGATGAGGCGAAAAATGATCCGTTTTTAGGGGGTCATTTAAGCCCGAATCCGAATTTATTTGATCAAATATTACCCTAAATCGTTCCTTTTGTGATTTTAGGTGTTTGGAGAGTGAATTCTGGAAAAGAGGCTATTTTGGACGTTTTTGGAGCATAAAGTGAAGAAAACAACAAAATACCAAATCCAAGCTGGAATTACAAGGTGACGGCGTCAAGGATTTACTCTTGACGGCGTCAGAAAGGATGAATATTTTACCGAAGGTTGTGAAGGCGTCAGATGAAGGTATGACGGCGTCAAAGTGACCAAGATTAATTTACCGAGGGTGGTGACGGCGTCACATAGGCCGTCACGATTGGATCTAGGGCGTCCGAGGAAGTATATGGCGGCGAGTTGACGGCGTCAGATTTTACTCTTGACGCCGTCAGGACGATTTTCCTATATATAGTTTTCTAGTTTTTTCATAAAAAAAAGGAGAGAAGTTTTGGTGAAACCCTAAAGACGATTTTGGTGCCTCTTTTACAGGTTTTTCAAGGGTTCCAAACCCTTGAGACCTTGCATTGTAATTGAGATAAGTATACTCTTAATTCAATCAATATGTCTATGTGTTGGTTGTCTATCTTTTGTTCTTATCTTAATTCTACTATGCTAGGCTAAATTTCCTTTGTGTTTGCTTAGATCTAATGAAACCTAGATGTTGATTATGTGTTGATTACTTGTCTATTCTTGTTTTGAATGAATGATATTATATGTTAGGCTTAAGAAAACTGGCAGATCTCCAAATGGTAACATGCTTGAACGTCTTAAGAAACATGAACCGAGGCGTACTAGGTCTTTATTGGTTGTATTTAATGCATGAGCCACTGTTTACAATCCCTATAGTTGTGCTGGGTCATGGTGTAGGAGGAGATAAGAGCTCATAGAGTTGGGGAGTTATGTATGCCACTCCACGAATGGTATTAAGGAATACAACCCGTCATTCATACAAGTGTAACAAGTAATTAACATGTAAAAGATATCTAGGGAGTAGTGAAGTCTAAGTAAACACAATTTCTCCAATTACTGCTCACAACCTTAGTTTAATTAGTTTGTTTTCATTTTTATTAATTTATTTTGATTGCATCTTAGCTTTGGGTTAGTTGAATAGCAACTAATTCCGCCCAATCTTCCAAAACCCAAGATTTTATTTGCTTTCATAAAAATATAAAAACACGAAAATAATCATCTTCCATCTCTAGAACTATTAATTAGGCTTTCTAATCCTAGCGACACTATTCCTAAGCTGAACGATCAATCCCCCGGTACTTGTCACTATACTATACTACAACGATCAGGTACACTGCCTGGTGGGGGTTGTAAGCCTCGCGAGATCCCTCGAGAGGTAAAGCAAGGTGCGATTCCCACGCATCACTACCCTTTTTGATTCTTCATCCCTTTACCCTCTATCCTTTTGATTCTAACTTCTTCCACTTCTCCTGTAATTGATTCTAATGGCATCTCTCGATGACGATTTCTTTGAACCAAGGGCCTTTAAGAGCAACATTGAAAAACTTCAGGCCTTGTCAAAAATTTCGAGATGTCGTGTTGATTATGATGGACCATCGACTCCTATTCCCTCTCTGGTGAGGGAAATGGAACAAGAAACCGGGGTGACAAAGGACCCTGTACTTCCCTCTGACAATGGAAGTGCTGAATACGTCCAACCTACGGTTGTTTAAAAATCTAAGCTCACAATTGCTCCAAAACCGTCAAGAATCGATCCTAACCTCTCACGATTTACGGTTAAAAGTTTGTCAAGCAAACGTACAGAGCTTAGGGCAGTGACTAAAAAGAACGACTTTCCTAATCTTCACGTTTATCAAGAACAAAAACCAGAGACCATAACGGAAGTGGTGGAAATTCTTAGCTCTCAGAGCACACCACTTGTCCTACCTCCGGATTTTATTCCTTGTGTCTGTTGTGGTGAGCCGCTTTTCGGTTTGCCATGTCGTTGGTGTATATGTGAACAATGTGGTAATGATATTTGAGACGGAAGTTGTTTGTTTTGTGGTTCGAGGAATTCATTTGCTTATGATCCTAATCAGAACTCACTCAACGACTCTTCAAATTTTTCCAACTACCCATCACATTCATACGAGCAAGAATCATGTTATCCAAATCTCAATGGTGCTTCGTATCAAAATACACCGAGTATTTCTTGTGAGTATTGTGGAGGTCCTCACCAAGGTTTTGATTGTCATAATAGTCAAAATTTTGGTTACGACCAATATCCATACAATTCACCAAACCAGACTCAATAGTTTAACTGTTGTGAGTACTGTGGTGGTTCACACTACGGTTTTGATTGTCAATCAGGAAACAGGCTTGTCTATGTGCAGGTTCCTGATAACAATTATGACTTCAGCACATATGACTCACAGCCACATCAGTTGTACTGTTGTGAGTATTGTGGAGGTCCACACTTCAGCTCGGATTGTCAGACAAGGAATCCATTTCCTTGTAACAATTATGACTATTCGTTTCAAGACCAACCTCCACAGTACCAAATGATTCAAGCAACTCCTCATGAAACTCAACAAGATCTTTGTCTAAAGGTTCTCGAAGCATTGAAAGAATTTAAGGAGGAGTTGGCTACTACATCGTTTCAAGATTCTCGTGAGAAATCAATGGCAGAATTACTTGCTGAAGAATGAGATGCTAGAAACGAAATGAGCATGGAAGAATTACTTGCTGAGCAAAGAGCAGCTAAAATATGTGCCAATCTTCGCTATGCTGCTCTATTTGATGACGATGATGACAGTGATTTTGATGATGAAGATAACATTGTTATTATTCAAAAAGATTCATCGAGTACATCAGTTGAAATCCCACCAATCCAAAAATCGCAGGGAGAAAAGAATATGACTGAATCATTAGCAATTGAAATAATGGAACGTATAGAGTCCATGACTGCTAGTCCTTCTCAACTCCCTGAGTCAGCTGTTATCACAACCGAGGTTCCTACTCAACTCTCTAAGCATGGGGGATGAGCATCTTGACACTGTTTGATTGGCTCCAAATGATCAACCTAAATTGATCAGGTAATGGTCAACAAGGTCAAACAACCTAGAGTCAATGCTCCGCGGAATATAGTGGTTTCCCCGGGTCGTTATGTCCCGACGAGGTGTGAATTGTTATCAAAACGGGTTTGTGATCGGGTGAATTTGGACAGAAAGGGGTTGTGAATGATTGCACTACGAGATGAGGAATGAAAATAACTTAGAAACACTATATTAACATTTACTGATAATCAGATACGCTAAAAACGTAAGCTAAGTCTAAAAACGCGTTCGTTTGATTTAAAGTTACGTTAGCGTACGAAATAAAACGCGAGTTTTATAGAAATAAAATACCTACGAATATGAAAATTACATTTTTACAATCCTAATGATAAAAGAAAATTTTTAGAAAAAGAAAAATGATTTTTACACTATTTAATTAATTACTATTAATTAATTACTATTTAATTACTAATTAATAATATTTAAATTACACTAATTATGAAATTAAGCTAGAAAAATGAAAATTTAATTCTAAAAATTCTAAAATAATATAAAAGTAATTTTAAAACTAAAAATATATTTTTCCTACTTTTTCTCTATTTATTATTAATTAACTACTATTTATTAATTACTTAAAACTAAATTAAATTAAGAAAAATAGACAATGAACAGTGAAAATTATGAAAAATTTTCTAAAATTATTTTATGACATATAAAACCTAGGAAAAATATAAAAAAGTACTGTTGTTAAGTAAAAATTAATAAACCTAATTAATTATCTAATATTACTTAATTATTAATAAACTAATACTAATTATAATAAATACTAAATGAAAGGATAAAAATCTGAAAAAATTCCTACAAATACTTTAATATACTAGGAATTTAAGAAAAATATAAAAACATATAAGTACTTAACAAAAATTAAAAAAAAAAATAAAAAACCTAAATTATGTTAAATAGAAGCTATCACTAAAAATTAAATTTGGGTTTTTTGAAAATTTACTCTTACAAAACTATTATGCTACTGAAAATAATAAACTTTTACAAAATCAACTTTTCTGGAAATACCAAATAAGCTCTGTGGAGAGCTTAATTCCCAACAGCTTGATGTTTTAAGCTTTTGATGAGAGACAAGTTGTTAATAAGCTACACTATTGACCCTGAACATAAGATAAGCTGAACAATGATGGAATTAACGGAGAACATGCTAAAATAACAAGAATTTCATACTGACTAAACCTCACAGTTCAAATAAGCAAACCCAAAACCCTGTCCCAAACAGACCAAGAGGGGCAATTAGCAGCCTATTGTGGGACCCACCTGGTGATCAAGAAGCGAAGGTGAGGGTTGATCCAAACAGGTGGCCTGGAGGGCTATCTAGAGAACCAAGGGGCAGCTTGTGAGTCTCACTAATAAGCCAAGGGTTGGCTATTGAACTAGGCCTAGTGAGGTAGAAATCTGTGGTGCAGGGCAGTCCCAAGGGCTACTTTGGCCTGAAAATAAGCTCATAAAACTAATTGGTTCAGGTCTAAAAACTACAAAATGATACACACAGGCTGCTAAGGAACAAATAAAAGCAAATGCTAAGTAAATTGGGCTAGTACTGAGCTTATGAAACTGGTTCAAAAGTCCATGCACAGGGCACAAGTATGGAAAACATGCTAAACTAAGGCATAAAATAAGCAATTTAAAAAAATTTAATAAAATAAATAAAAACATGCACAATGAAGTTGAGCTTCCAAATTCTCAGAATCCACAAAGCTCAAAAGCTAAAACCTAATATTTAGATCATGAAAATTCCCACCAGATTTTGGAAAAACTGATGAACAAGAAAATTTGACTTTTTGATTATCATGCAATGTTGACTTCTGTGGGATTTGGTTAATCACAGCTGATCACATGATGTTTTTTTGGACTTAAGCAAACCAATTTTACTAATTTCACCTAACTAAGTGATCTTCAAAGTTTGAGGCCAAAATTTCACTACAGATAAGCTGTAGGTGAGAATGGATGAGAGTTTGACTTTTACCTTAAGATTGCCAACTATTAATGCTAAACTCAACTGCTATGAACCTAGGTGCAATAAACCAATCAACTTAGAGCCTTGATTCTACCAACAGTATACCCAAAAACATTTATCCAAACACCCCTATTAATGACAGATTATGACATAAAGCACTAGAAAACTATATTTAATCTAACAATAAACCAGAATCTAAGCTAATAAGGAATGATAACATACAATTAAGCAAGAAGCAAACATAAATGAGTAGAATAACAAGCAGATAAGTACAACTTAGTTCATAAGCTAAAAAAGAATTTGAAATGAGAATTTAGAGAATTAACCTCAAGTCAGAGGCATAAAACTCATCTGAGCTTGTAAATAAACTACTCAAGACAAATTCAACCACAAATACCCTTCTATAACCTGAAGCAGATCTGAATATCCCATCTCTAACATGAACACCATACACATGTGTGAGTGGACTGCTGTTACAGCTTAAAACCAGACCTGCTCTTGGTGTGCTGATTTGCAGCCCTTGATAAGTTACTATAATAAACTCTAAATCCTCATATAAGCTGAAAATAGTAAAATCTAAACTATAACTGACTTGTAAATCCAAAAGCAAACACTACATACTATTTTATCTAACCTAATTTCAAGATCAAAAGGGTGTTTTGGGTGACTGATGCAACAAGGGTATGCAATGGGTTCAAGAGGGGGTAACTAGCAACAAAAGGGCAACTTAATGGAACTAATGAGCATAACAAATAAGCAGTGAACTCCAAGTAGGCAATAGATCAAACAAACCAGTAGTATGGGCTTCTTAGAAAACCAGAAATCTCACTAAAAGATCCGAGAATGAACCAGATATGAGCTCAGGAAAGTATGGGTCAAAATGGTCACTCAATGTACAGGTCTGATAAGCTTTTACCAAGCTTATCTCAAGAAAGCTAATGGGAAACATACAAAAGTCATCCTAGGGAAGTCTTAAATAAGCACTAGTGGAAAAGAAAATAAGCAGTACATGAGCTATAAGATAAGTAATACCAAATTAAGAAAATTTAAAACTTTCATTAATTTAAAAAGGTTACATACTGAGATTGACAATACTTCTAAAATTAGACTAAAACTACTTTCTACACTACATTACATGCTTAAAACCTAATTTACTACTTAAATCTACTAAAAACTAAAAACTGCCAAAAATTGGCTACATAATATTCTTTTTATACTAAGATAAAACTAGGGTCTCCACTTGGTTCCTTGTCCTCTTCTGAGCTTCATCACAGCCCTTGGATGAGTCTAACATGCTCCTGGCCGTTTGATCAATTTAGGCGGGAAAAAGTGGTATTATCCAATTGGGGGTCTGTTACTTTGGCAGGGGGAATTTGGATTTAAGTGGTGGAAAGTAGTAATAGGGTGTGGAGTGTGGGTTTGTGATGGTAGGGGTGAATGATGGTATGTTGGTGTTGCAGGTTTTGGCAGGGGGGGGGGGGGGAAAGGTTCAAGGGTTTGTGTTTGGGGGTGGAGGTTGACCTAGGTTTGAGTAGGTATTTAGAAACGGGGGAAGGGATAATATATTTAGTGGTGTGGGCTGGTTGGGAGTGGGCTTGGGTGTTGGATGGGCTTGGAGGGATTGTGTTGTTGTTGGGTTTAAATACTTCAAGGGTCCGTTTGGAATTACAATAAACACAAGGACCAATTGAAATTTCTGAAAATCCAAAGGACTGAAATTGTAATTTTTCAAAAGTAATCATAGGGTCCAATAATGCCAAACTCCATTTATATAAGGACCTAAATTGAGAATTTTCCATTTTTAAAATACCCGGGGACCAAATTTTTAAATTTCCAAACCCCGGGGACTAAACTTGTAATTTTCTCAAAATTTTCATCCAGGGGTCAAAAGTGATTTTTGTAACTTCCCAAGGACCCAAAATGATTTTTCATTCAAAATTATCCCACCAGGGACCAAATCTGTCAAAGTTTGAAACTCCAGGGACTGAATTTATAAATTTCCAAAACTTTTTAGATTTTTCACCAAAGGACTAAATATGATAACTTATGATTTCAAAAGGACCTTTGGTGACTTTTCTTTCCAAATAAGTGCTCAGGGACTATTTTTGCCAATTTTTGAAAGTTGGGGGACTGAAACTGCCAATTTTGCAAACTTTGTACGTTTTTCATTTGTTTTTGCTCATTTTGCATCTAAAACATATAAAACACAATTTTGAAATATTTTTAGTATTTTGATGCATTTCTGAGTGTTTTTGTATGTTTTGCAGTTCGAATTTGACCAAAAATGATGAGTGTTTGAGCACTCATCAATTCCCCACACTAAACTATTGCTAGTCCCTAGCAATAACTGTATTGAAAACTTGATGGATTTTAAACTCTTTACCAAAGCCATCACTTCTGGAGTAGCCAGGTGTGAGAACTGTGGTACACCTGATAACCGTGTGATTTTGAGCAAACCACCAGCTGTCAACGGATTTGATTAGTCTTTACCAAAAGCCGTTTGCTTCTGGACTAGCCAGCTCTTGATGGAATAGTCAACATCTTGGTGAGCTGATTACCAATTATGGATTTTCCACTGCCTTTACCACAAGCCATAATCTTGCGGGCTAGCCAACTCATTCGCTTTATGGGATATGGCGAGTTGAGGTACCATACAATTTTGGGCAAATTGCAAGCCATAAACGGATTTGAGATGTCTTTACCAAGAGCCATTTGCTCCTGGACTAGCCAATCCCTTTTTTCGGTTAGACAAGGCGGACTGATTACCACAAAAATTTTGAAGCACCAGTGAAAATTTTTTTAAAAATTTTTGAAATTTTGGCAAAAAACGGGGGTATTATATAGTAAAATGTGATAAAATTCGCTAGAATAACGAAATACCCCCCACACTTAGGATGAATATTGTCCTCAATATTCAAAGTCCCGGCTATTATGCCGACTCTTTGAACGTAAAAGGGCAACATTACAAGCTAAGCGTGGAAAACACCATTTTGTTTTTCACTTCATTTGTAACCAATGTGTGGGTGACTCCCCCACACTTAGGGTGAAAACCCTATAAGCATGCTACTGTTTTTGTTTACCGAGTCGCTAGCTTGACTCGACCCCGAATTCATTTGTCCTTGGGGAAGCATGATGTGGAAGAAGTGATCACCATCGGACTTTCATTCAAGATGTTTGGACAAACATTTGAAGCACGTGAAAGTTCCACACCGATGAGATATAATCCCGGCTCAAGATAATGATACATAAAAATGCCGGGATCAAATATGGTATCTTCATTCCCGAAGGAGTGAAGAACAAGAGAAGTCACCTTATAGGTGAAGAAAAGGAAGAAAACCATGATGAAAATCATGATTTGATTTTCTTCCTCGAGATCAGGCTCCGTAGCCTGAATTTGGATTGCAAGGGTTAAACTCGTAAATATCCCGGGAGGGTGGGTGGGAATTTGCAAATCCTCATGATTGAGTGCATCTCCCCCGGGGCTATCAAACTCCGGAGGAGTCATGACATGATGAGTGAGTTCACCGGAGAACTCCTCATGAAGAGAATTATTCACAAGATGTGAATCTGTGAACTCGTGTTCCAGAATAGACTCATCACAATCCTCATTCTGAATATCAAAGAGTGGATTATTAGAAATCAAAGTGAATTCAGATTCGAATTCAAATAGAGGATTAGTGAGAGTAGTATTGAATGTTTCGGGAACAAAGAGATTATTATTCTCTATTGGACTGCTGGGATAAGAAGTGAGTGACGGATCATGATATAGGAGACTTTCAATTTCTCCCAGATCGGCTTGGAAATCGAGGAGACCATCATCACTTTCCAATGAAAGTGGATTGATGTGAGTAAGTTCATCGGCGAACTCCTCAAGAAGAGGATCAGCATCGGACTGTGGGATTGATGCCTCAATATACTCAATGTCTCCATGAGATGTACAATCATCATTAAAATCTGAGAAAGTCTCAAAATGATCGTTTGAACACTCAAGAGAGGAAGGAATATCACACACATGATCAAAAGTTCCCTGTGACTCTCCTGGGATTGGGACAAGGATCTCAACACTAGACTTTATGAATTCGTCCGATTCCTTATTAGGAACAGTGCTAAGATGCTCATCCCCCATGTTTAGAGAGTGAGTGTGAACTTTGGGTGTGATATCAATAGACTGAGGGAGTTGAGAAGGACTAGCAGACATGGGTTTTATAAATTTCATTTGTTCTTCTGCTAGTAATTCTATCATAGTCTTTTCTCCCTGATTTTCCGAGGAAGGAATCACAGCAGATGAACTTGATGAACCTTTACAAAATTGAGAAATATCAAGGGTAACATCATCATCATCATCGTCGAGAAGAGCAGCATTGCGAAATATGGCACGTGATTTAGCTGCTTGTTCTAAGACTAGCAATTCTTCCTTGCTCAATTCGTTTCTAGCATCTCGTTCCTCAGCAAGTAATTCTGCCATGGATTTCTCACGAGAGTCTTGAAACGATGTGGTAGTCAACTCCTCCTAAAGTTCTTTCAATATCTCAAGAGCCTCTAGTAAAAGGTCTTGCTCAGTATCATGAGGAGTTGTGTGAATCATATGGTACTGTGGAGGTGGGTCTAAAAACCAACAGTCGTAATTGTTACAAGGAAATTGATTCCTTGTTTGACAATCCGTGCTAGAGTGTGGATCTCCACAGTACTCACAACAGTAAAACTGATGTGGTTGTGAGTCGTATGTGCTAGAGTCGTAATTGTTATCAGGAAATTGCTCATAGACAAGCGTGCTTCCTGATTGACAATCAGAACTGTAGTGTGAACCACCACAGTACTCACAACAGTAAAACTGCTGAGTCTCATGGTGTGGTAGCTGGTGGAATAAATCAGTGGTGTCATCATAGGAATAGGGATCTTGGTTATAGACAGACCCGTTTCCTGACTCTACCATGCCACAACCGGGGCAATTACCACCATTATAAGAACTACCACACCACTGGCAAACCAGAAGGTGTGGATGAGACATAGAAAGAATCAAAAGGTTAGGGAGGGGTAGGAATGAAGAATCAAAAGGGTAGGAGGGTAAAAATGAATGTTTTTGGATTTTTGGATAAACATTTTGTACAAATGATAAAGAAAATGTTTTTGTGTTTTTGCGTTCGTTGAAAACTGAGTTTAAAATGTTTTCGTGAACGGTTTTTGTTTTTATATGATAATAATAAGATAATATGAACAAGGATGAGAAATTTACAAAGGATTAAATTCCAAAAGCACTAATCAGAAAAACCGTTTAGAATAGCGCGCACACCTCCCCGGCAGCGGCGGCAAAATTTGATTGGCTCCAAACGGTCAACCTAAATTGACCAGGTAATGGTCAACAAGGTCAAACAACCTAGAGTCAATGCACCGCGGAATATAGTGGTTTCCCCGGGTCGTTATGTCCCGACGAGGTGTGAATTGTTATCAAAACGGGTTTGTGATCGGGTGAATTTGGACAGAAAGGGGTTGTGAATGATTGCACTACGAGATGAGGAATGAAAATAACTTAGAAACACTATATTAACATTTACTGATAATCAGATATGCTAAAAACGTAAGCTAAGTCTAAAAACGCGTTCGTTTGATTTAAAGTTACGTTAGCGTACGAAATAAAACGCGAGTTTTATAGAAATAAAATATCTACGAATATGAAAATTACATTTTTGCAATCCTAATGATAAAATAAAATTTTTAGAAAAAGAAAAATGATTTTTACACTATTTAATTAATTACTATTTAATTACTAATTAATAATATTTAAATTACACTAATTATGAAATTAAGCTAGAAAAATGAAAATTTAATTCTAAAAATTCTAAAATAATATAAAAGTAATTTTAAAACTAAAAATATATTTTTCCTACTTTTTCTCTATTTATTATTAATTAACTACTATTTATTAATTACTTAAAACTAAATTAAATTAAGAAAAATAGACAATAAACAGTGAAAATTATGAAAAATTTTCTAAAATTATTTTATGACATATAAAACCTATGAAAAATATAAAAAAGTACTATTTTTAAGTAAAAATTAATAAACCTAATTAATTATCTAATATTACTTAATTATTAATAAACTAATACTAATTATAATAAATACTAAATGAAAGGATAAAAATCTGAAAAAATTCCTACAAATACTTTAATATACTAGGAATTTAAGAAATATATAAAAACATATAAGTACTTAACAAAAATTTAAAAAGAAAAATTAAAAACCTAAATTATGTTAAATAGAAGCTATCACTAAAAATTAAATTGGCTTTTTTGAAAATTTTCTCTTACAAAACTATTATGCTACTGAAAATAATAAACTTTTACAAAATCAACTTTTCTGAAAATACCAAATAAGCTCTGTGGAGAGCTTAATTCCCAACAGCTTGATGTTTTAAGCTTTTGATGAGAGACAAGCTGTTAATAAGCTACACTACTGACCCTGAACATAAGATAAGCTGGACAATGATGGAATTAACGGAGAACATGCTAAAACAACAAGAATTTCATACTGACTAAACCTCACAGTTCAAATAAGCAAACCCAAAACCCTGTCCCAAACAGACCAAGAGGGGCAATTAGCAGCCTATTGTGGGACCCACCTGGTGATCAAGAAGCCAAGGTGAGGGTTGATCCAAACAGGTGGCCTGGAGGGCTATCCAGAGAACCAAGGGGCAGCTTGTGAGTCTCACTAATAAGCCAAGGGTTGGCTATTGAACTAGGCCTAGTGAGGTAGAAATCTGTGGTGCAGGGCAGTCCCAAGGGCCACTTTGGCCTGAAAATAAGCTCATAAAACTAATTGGTTCAGGTCTAAAAACTACAAAATGATACACACAGGCTGCTAAGGAACAAATAAAAGCAAATGCTAAGTAAATTGGGCTAGTACTGAGCTTATGAAACTGGTTCAAAAGTCCCTGCACAGGGCACAAGTATGGAAAACATGCTAAACTAAGGCATAAAATAAGCAATTTAAAAAAATTTAATAAAATAAACAAAAACATGCACAATGAAGTTGAGCTTCCAAATTCTCAGAATCCACAAAGCTCAAAAGCTAAAACCTAATATTTAGATCATGAAAATTCCCACCAGATTTTGGAAAAACTGATGAACAAGAAAATTTGACTTTTTGATTATCATGCAATGTTGACTTCTGTGGGATTTGGTTAATCACAGCTGATCACATGATGTTTGTTTGGACTTAAGCAAACCAATTTCACCAATTTCACCTAACTTAGAAGTGATCTTCAAAGTTTGAGGGCAAAATTTCACTACAGATAAGTTGTAGGTGAGAATGGATGAGAGTTTGACTTTTATCTTAAGATTGCCAACTATTAATGCTAAACTCAACTGCTATGAACCTAGGTGCAATAAACCAATCAACTTAGAGCCTTGATTCTACCCACAGTATACCCAAAAACATTTATCCAAACACCCCTATTAATGACAGATTATGACATAAAGCACTAGAAAACTATATTTAATCTAACAATAAACCAGAATCTAAGCTAATAAGGAATGATAGCATACAATTAAGCAAGAAGCAAACATAAATGAGTAGAATAACAAGTAGATAAGTACAACTTAGTTCATAAGCTAAAGAAGAATTTGAAATGAGAATTTAGAGAATTAACCTCAAGTCAGAGGCATAAAACTCATCTGAGCTTGTAAATAAACTACTCAAGACAAATTCAACCACAAATACCCTTCTATAACCTGAAGCAGATCTGAATATCCCATCTCTAACATGAACACCATACACATGTGTGAGTGGACTGCTGTTACAGCTTAAAACCAGACCTGCTCTTGGTGTGCTGATTTGCAGCCCTTGATAAGTTACTATAATAAACTCTAAATCCTCATATAAGCTAAAAATAGTAAAATCTAAACTACAACTGACTTGTAAATCCAAAAGCAAACACTACATACTATTTTATCTAACCTAATTTCAAGATCAAAAGGGTGTTTTGGGTGACTAATGCAACAGGGGTATGCAATGGGTTCAAGAGGGGGTAACTAGCAGCAAAATGGCAACTTAATGGAACTAATGAGCATAACAAATAAGCAGTGAACTCCAAGTAGGCAATAGATCAAACAAACTAGTAGTATGGGCTTCTTAGAAAACCATAAATCTCACTAAAAGATCCGAGAATGAACCAGATATGAGCTCAGGAAAGTATGGGTCAAAATGGTCACTCAATGTACAGGTCTGATAAGCTTTTACCAAGCTTATCTCAAGAAAGCTAATGGGAAACATACAAAAGTCATCCTAGGGAAGTCTTAAATAAGCACTAGTGGAAAAGAAAATAAGCAGTACATGAGCTATAAGATAAGCAATACCAAATTAAGAAAATTTAAAACTTTCATTAATTTAAAAAGGTTACATACTGAGATTGACAATACTTCTAAAATTAGACTAAAACTACTTTCTACACTACATTACATGCTTAAAACCTAATTTACTACTTAAATCTACTAAAAACTAAAAACTGCCAAAAATTGGCTACATAATATTCTTTTTATACTAAGATAAAACTAGGGTCTCCACTTGGTTCCTTGTCCTCTTCTGAGCTTCATCACAGCCCTTGGATGAGTCTAACATGCTCCTGGCCGTTTGATCAATTTAGGCGGGAAAAAGTGGTATTATCCAATTGGGGGTCTGTTACTTTGGCAGGGGGAATTTGGATTTAAGTGGTGGAAAGTAGTAATAGGGTGTGGAGTGTGGGTTTGTGATGGTAGGGGTGAATGATGGTATGTTGGTGTTGCAGGTTTTGGCAGGGGGGGGGGGGGGAAAGGTTCAAGGGTTTGTGTTTGGGGGTGGAGGTTGACCTAGGTTTGAGTAGGTATTTAGAAACGGGGGAAGGGATAATATATTTAGTGGTGTGGGCTGGTTGGGAGTGGGCTTGGGTGTTGGATGGGCTTGGAGGGATTGTGTTGTTGTTGGGTTTAAATACTTCAAGGGTCCGTTTGGAATTACAATAAACACAAGGACTAATTGAAATTTCTGAAAATCCAAAGGACTGAAATTGTAATTTTTCAAAAGTAATCATAGGGTCCAATAATGCCAAACTCCATTTATATAAGGGCCTAAATTGAGAATTTTCCATTTTTAAAATACCGGGGACCAAATTTGTAAATTTCTAAACCCCGGGGACTAAACTTGTAATTTTCTCAAAATTTTCATCCAGGGGTCAAAAGTGATTTTTGTAACTTCCCAAGGACCCAAAATGATTTTTCATTCAAAATTATCCCACCAGGGACCAAATCTGTCAAAGTTTGAAACTCCAGGAACTGAATTTGTAAATTTCCAAAACTTTTTAGATTTTTCACCAAAGGACTAAATATGATAACTTATGATTTCAAAAGGACCTTTGGTGACTTTTCTTTCCAAATAAGTGCTCAGGGACTATTTTTGCCAATTTTTGAAAGTTGGGGGACTGAAACTGCCAATTTTGCAAACTTTGTACGTTTTTCATTTGTTTTTGCTCATTTTGCATCTAAAACATATAAAACACAATTTTGAAATATTTTTAGTATTTTGATGCATTTCTGAGTGTTTTTGTATGTTTTGCAGTTCAGATTTGACCAAAAATGATGAGTGTTTGAGCACTCATCACTGTTCCTGAAAAGGAATCGGACAAATTCATAAAGTCTAGTGTTGAGGACCTTGTCCCAATCCCAAGAGAGTCACAGGGAATTCTTGATCATATATGTGATATCCCTCCTCCTCTTGTCTTCCCAAATGATGATGTTGAGATGTTCTCCGATTCGTTATCTTGTGGAGACATCAGTTATGTGGAAGAATTACCTTATGAGCTAGTCAGCTTAGAAGAAGAGAATGATGAAGAGATTGACACTGAAATCCAAGATGAAACTCTTCGTGCTACATTGTTGAATGTCAGTCTCCTCATTTCTAAAATTGAGACTTTCAAAGAGAAACCCATTTCATCTCCTATCCCCATTAAGGATAGTGACATTTTTTCCGATGATTCTATACCGGAATTTGAAACCTTCACTTTTGATCCTATGGGAGAGAAGATTAGTGGCAGTACCACTTCTCATTCTCATAATTCTCTCCCCCACTATGAATCATTTACCTTCGACGAGTTCTCCTGTGAACTCACGCACATCAATCCAGAATATGATTCATTCACATTCGAGGAGTTCTCCTGTGAACTCACTCATATCATACCTCCACCGAAGTATGATAATTTCTACTTTGATCTAGACACACCCGGGATATGTCTTGATCACATGAGCTTAAATGATGAAATTCATGATGATGAATCTATGAATTTTCCTGAGGATGATGATGAGTTAGTCATGATGTTTATCATGACTTTCTTTCTCTTCTTCACCTATCCCATAGCTTCTCCTGTTCTTCACTCCCTCGGGAATGAAGACATTATCTTTGACCCCGGCATCACCGCTTATAGTTCATACTATTTAAAGCCGGGTACTTATCTCATTGGTGTGGAACTTTCACGTGCTTCAAATGTTTGTCCAAACATCTTGAATGAAAGTCCGATGGAGATTGTCTCTTCCACATGTTGCTTTCCCAAGAACAAATGAATTCGGGGTCGAGTCAAGCTAGCGACTCGGTAAACAAAAACAGTAGCATGTATATGGGGTTTTCTCCCTAAGTGTGGGGGAGTTACCCATGCTGTTGTCACCATGTATATAAAGTTTCAAAAAAAATGTATGTATGTATATGAATAAAGTGAAAAATGGTATTTCCACATTTAGCTTGTAATGTTGCCTTTTTACGTTTAAAGAGTCGGCATAATAGTCGGGACTTGGACAATATTCAATTCTAAGTGTGTGGGGGAAATTCTAGCGAATTTGATCACATTTTACCATCTAGTACCCCCGTTTTTAGCCAAAATTTTAAATTTTTTTTTCACTTTATTTCAAAATTTTTATGGTTATCAGTCCACCTTGTCTAACTCACAAAAGGATTGACTAATCCTGGAGCAAATAGCTCTTGGTAAAGATATATCAAATTCGTTTATGGCTTACAATTTGTTGAAAATTGTATGGTATTCAACTCACCATCTTAACTACATATAAAGAGAAAATGGTCAAGTGAAATGTTGAGTGTTTAAAAATGGTCAAATGAGAGAGAAATATTAAAACTAAACAATTGTCTTCAAGCTGTAAACTATTTCCTTCTCTTCTTTAACCTAATTAAAAAACCTTGTCATGTTCACATCCATATCTAACAATCACCTCCTCCACCACCGGATTCCCTCCACCACCGGAATCCCTCCACCACCAAGACCCCATCACAACCGAAGCCCCATCACCACCGAACGCCACCTCCACCACAGTAACCCACACCACTAGAAAACCCCAAGCACCGAGACTAACCGCCATCCAAGCATCTACATCACAAAAGGGATTTCATGTTTTGAGGTTTTTTTTAATGTTTTTGTTAGGTATATCTATATTAAACAACTTGTGAAGGTTTTCCTATATTCTTTTGATGGTTTTTTTGTTTCAGCCGCCGCCTGAGGTCGCAATGACACAATCGGTATGTTCCGTTCTTCTATTGCAGGGTCTTTTGTAGTTAACTAACTTTTACATAAAAAGTCAATAAGGATACTTGAGCATTTAATGTAAAGGTCTTTATGACCCAGAGCCTATTGCGGTGTTTCTTATGTTACTGATAAATATGTAGCGAAACTTGTTATTAGCCCTCATGCCATATTGCGATTAATTGTTTTTGTGATATATATTCATTTGCTATATATGAAACATCATTTCTTTTTATCTGATTTAAACAAGTTTATCATCTTACCTTTTGTTCAGAGGATGATACAAGCATAGATACTATGGTTAAGATACCTATTCTGATGGAATTCCGTGATCATATATATGATCCTGATTGGCACTTTGAATGTGAGTACTGGGTGTATCACATAACTCTAATCTTTTGTCATTCAATGTATATGATTTACTTGCTGAACGTAGTCATTTCTTTTATTAAAAGGTGGTACAAAGGTATACAATATTCTCAAGGACCGGTTCCATCATGTTTCTACTGTTTTTTTAGAGCTTAATGGAAGGTCACATTTACATATTTTTAACTATTGTTTGTAGTTAAGTATCTTGCATTTTCATTCTGAGCCAAAAGTCTTCAACTATTCTGCAGTTATCAGAAGGCAATCAAGGATACTACCATGAAAATGGGTGCAGGAATGGCAAAATTTATATGCAAAGAGGTACATATTGTTTGTATTTCAACTATTTGTGAAGTATACAAACAAGATACTTCCGAACACTAAATCAAAAAAATTCTAATATAACATAAGGCTCCGAATGTGGTTTTTCTTTAATTGACTTGTCTGTATCATCTAAAAGATGAGAAAATGATTGAGCTTCTTGCTCTCTGTGAGTACATCTGCATGCATGTAGTTTTTCTCCACAGGAGAAAGTATTACACCTCTGTGAGTGCATCTGCATGCATGTAGTTTTTCTCCACAGGATAAAGTATTACACCTTCTATCACATTTTCATTAAAGTGAGTCAGCCAGGCATTAACACAAGGCTCCGAATGTAGTTTTTTCTTTAATTGACTTGTCTGTATCATCAAAAAGATGAGAAAATGATTGAGCTTATTGCTCTCTATAAGTGCATCTGCATGCATGTAGTTTTTCTCTACAGGATTATAGAACATTAGACCGAGCATTTATCATGTCTTGTTGATGGATTTGTATAGGAAGTTCAGAAGCTAATCACATCTATTCCCCTGGAAACTTTAGGTTCAATATATCAAGCCCTGCTTGGTGCTTTTAGGTTTCAATAAGAAATGGAACCAGGAAGACGTGTTTCGTCATAGCTTTTGAAATTGGAGCCGTTTGAATTAACTTAAGTAATTTAATAGAAAAATATATGCTGCTTGTTTGTAAGGAATAGAGTGTCTCAGCTGATGCTACAACTATGAAGAGTAAGAATGTTAAAAAGGGTCCAGGTTATAGTTGTATAGATTTAAAATGCGGTACATATGTTTGTTGTTGATGAAATAATATATGATAAAGGTTCGTACGTCATTGATGCAGGGTATGTGTTGATTTACGGATAGAAAGATGAAAATAAACAGAGGTTGCAGGAACACAGGTACCACGAAACTAATTGTACTCTATATATGTTGAATAAATTCATGTTCAAAGTATAAAGTCTTTATCGTTTACATTTACTTGTAAGATATCGAGTTTTGGAAACAAAGACTTTTGAGAGAAACAAATCTATTACTATTCATTACCAACCATTTGCACATAAGAAAATTTTCTAAAGGACAATTAATGTAACAACTGGAACAATCAAAGAATTGATATTTATAAACCATCTAAAAATGAATTTATGATTACAAAGTCGGTGATAAATGGAACAATCAAAATGTGATCAACATTGCAAGTTAGTGCATCTTTTGAGTTGCTTGTTAACAGGCTTGATGTGATGACTTTGTGGTGGGAGTTCATAAGGCTGCAACACTTGTATCTTTCGCTTCTTCTTCTTCAGCCATTTGACTTCCTTACAACTCTACATCTTCCTCTTTGATGCCTCTAATTTCTTTTCAATAGTAGTGCTTGTTGGACCCTTTTGATCCCCTGTTTTAACATCAGAATCCATTGGTTTACAACGTTGATAACAAGTGACTGAACTCTATTGATTTTTTGCTATTCCAGAAACCGGTTTTTCAATTCTTGATTCATTCTTTAGTGATTTATCCACCATATGTTTCCATTCTTTGACGAGTTTCCTTGCAGTCTCGCTAACTTATTTTGATACATGCTTTCGAAGAAGTGAAACAGTTTTTCCCTCCAAGTTTTTTCCAAAGTTTCCATAGATATTTCCATATGTTGCAGCTTCTTTAAAGATATAATAAAACTATGGTAAGCACTATAGAGCAATATATTGTATTCACACTTTCACGCTCTAACTATCAGTTACAATTATGGTGATAATTACAAGCATTCATATTTAGTTATTTACTTTAACACTTCAAAAATAAACTACAGTATGTTCTATTAAAACTACATTCGGTTTTGGGGTGTAAGAACTATTAGCTATATATTCTTATGTGATTGATTTGGTCCTATCCGAATATTTACTATGATTGATATTGTATTGTAAATCATTAGCGGGAGATTTGGTCTTATCACATTGTAATGGGTAATTAGCATTTATATCGATTTTATTTTGGGTAAATACTAATTACCCATTACAATGTGATAAGACCATAAATGCTAATTACCCAATGCAATGTGAGAAGACCAAATCTCCAGCTAATGATTCGGATAGGACCAAATCAATCACATAATAATATACAGCTAACAAGAACATCCGAGCCGTTGTGTCTCTCTCAGCTCAAAAATCATCTGTGTGATCAGTTGCAGCAACCCTTATCACCATCTTAATGAACTCGAATATATCAACATTTGTAATGTGAAAGTAATTTCGGAAGTCATCCAATAGTTAGACATCGAGTCTTCCACCAAATTAATGTTTCTTTGAAAGATTTATGATTTTGATTAAAATTTATGATACAAGTTGATCATAAACGAAACACTTACTACGATATCATATCGTTAATTTTTCTGCCTCTAGGAATTTTTGTTGCTATGCACGGGTACTCGCCTAGTATCCTAAAAAATAAAAGAGTTCGCTAGCCTGCAAGGTTATGGCTTGTGGTAAAGGCAGTGGAAAACCATAATTGGTAATCAACTCACCAAGATGATGACTGTATTACATCAAAGAGTTGGCTAGTCCAGAAGCAAACGGCTTTTGGTAAATACAAATCAAATCCATTGACAGCTGATGATTTGCTCAAAATCATATGGTTATCAGTGTACCATAGTTCTTACTTGAACTGAAACATTTGGCTACTCCAGAAGTAAAGGCTTTTGGTAAAGAGATTCAAATCCATTAAGTTTTCTCAAAAGATTGCTAGGGACTAGCAATAGTTTAGTGTGGGAATTGATGAGTGTGTGAATACTCATCATTTTTGGTCAATCTGAATTGCAAAAACATTTAAAAACACTCAGAAATGCATCAAAATACTGAAAATATTCCAAAATTTTGTTTTATATGTTTTAGATGCAAAATGATTGAAAACAGATGAAAAACGAACAAAGTTTGCATAATTGGCAGTTTCAGTCCCTCAACTTTCAAAACTTGTCAAAATTAGTCCCTGTGCATATATTTTGAAAGATAAGTCAACCCAAGTCTTCTGAAAGTTAAATATTATCAAAAATGATCCTTGGGTAAAAAGTTTTGAAAATTTACAAGTTTGGTCCCTGGTGGAATGTTTTGGAAGAAGAAGTCATTATTGGTCCTTTGGAGTTCACAAAATATCACAAATGACCCTTTGATGAAAAATGTGAGAAAATTACAATTATAGTCCCTCAAGTTTGGAAATTTGCAAAAATGGTCCTTGGATAATTTAAACATGGCAAAAATAACCCTTGGAATAATATTGGGATAGTTGGCAGATTTGGTCCCTCCATTTCAGCTTTTACATAAATGGTCCATGTGATTAATAAGCCGAAACCAAATGGACTCCCTTTAATATTATCCAAAACAAAGCCCACCCACTACCCCTTTGTAATCCTAACCTGATCCAACAAATACCAAGCCCAAGTACACAAGCCCAACTCCCTTTGCGTTTTATTAATAAAACGTGAGTCAACCCTAGTCAAACTAATCATCCCCTTCCCTCCATCACGTGAACCTGCAAAACCCCTGCCTACCTCATCATCACACCTCCACTGCTACCTCTACTCCCATACTCCACCCCTGCTCCACTACCTTTCCACCACAAAAATACAAACCCACACCCTCTTCCAACAAACTAACTGCCAAAATGGATCAAATCCACTTTCCCGCCAAAAATCCAAAGCTACGGCCAAGATGTCTCTATCCTAATTCAAGGGTCCAGATGAAGTGGGAATGCTGGAGGAACCCTTTTGGAAGATTATAAATGAAGAAAGAAGGAGAGAAGACAACAGTTAGTTTAATTAGTAGTAGATTAGTGTAGTATAGTTTTAGTTTAATTTCTAGCTTATTTCAAATTTAATGTAACCTTTCATTTTCAGTAAAACTAAGCTTGTAACTTGCTTCCTTCAATTAATATTAAGTTTTCAATGATCAATTAAAATTCTTGCATCATTTTCAGTTTTTATTCAAGTTTTTTATATAATTATGGTGTAAGCTCAAAGGTGGATGTTTAGTAGCTATATGAGCTCAATTAAGTTTCTTATAAGCTTTTCTAAGCTTATTAAACACATTACTTAGCTTTTAGTTAAAATAACCAAAAATCTCAAAAATACAAGAAAACAAAAATAAAAATAAAAAGCAGAAAAGAATAAGGAAGAAGGCTTGTAGCAGGTTGTGCTTTTGATTGATATGGTTTAGTGGTCTCGTGGGAAGCTTTAGGATGAGTTCATGGCCCTTGGTTCACAAGTTCTAAGCCGGATGGCATATTGTAAGCAAAAACTCATTTTTGCATTCCTACTGTAGCTTTGTGTATTAGCTAATTTCTCTACTGATTTATGTTCCTTTGGTGTAGTTTAGTAATATTAAAGCTTAATCTTGCTTGCTTGTTTGTCAGTTTGCATTGTTGCTTTATATTTCATTTTCTCAGCCCACTTAGCAATCTAGTGATCCATGGGATTTTGATGTAACTAGTGCTATCTTTGTGCTTATATCAGCTTATGTTATCATGTTTTATCCTTTGGATTAAGATTCCATGGTTTTAATTTAAGATTTTCCTTGAAAATCTCTCATCACTGTTGTAAAAATTTCTTGTAATTAAATCGTTAATAAATAAATAATCCTTCGTTATCGTTTCTAATTCCCATTTTCTCGGAAAAATTTAAAATTTTTCTTATTATAATATTTTGACGATTTTCACAAAATAATATAATTCACGAAATGACGGAATTAATCCTCGACACGTTACACGAAATCTAAACTTTTCATTTAATCCAATAACCTAATTCCTAATCCAAATTATATTTAGTAAATATAATTAAAATTCCCTAGTTACCTAATTAGTCAAACGGACCCTTAATTATTTCAGCCCACACCACAGTTACTATTCCTAAGCCCAACAAACCAAAGCCCAAAATCCAATTCATTAATTTTCATCCGATCGACAAGTTCAATCACCCCCCAAAACGCCTTGTTTATTTCTACATCTTACACACGACATACGTATTTTATTTTCTCATCTCATTAACCTACTAGCCAACTATTAGTGTGTCAATTCTCACGTCCATACGTTGAGTTTTGATACATTTCTAAAAGGCAAAGTATTCGACCCTTACAAAACCAAACCGATTCACAAATTATTCAAAACATAACCGTTTTGAATCCCGTTTGTTTCTAAATGCTCCTAATAATAATTCTGAGTTGATTCTATGTTCAAATGTTAAGAATGATCAAGTATGTACAAGTGGTAAATGATTTTGTAAATCGTATGTATATATATAAGCTTGGTCGACATAAGCATGATTCACCACAACACCTTCCACCTTTTGTGCTCTCACATTCACTTGTGTAGCATTATAAAATTCACCTAAGAAGCTAGTTCACTGACATGGAATAGTGAGTGTGAAGTTTTCTTGGGAAGTTTCTCACTTACGTGTTATATATTCTGGTAATATATAACGTACATGCATGCACTTGCTCTTATTCATTCTCATTCTCTTTCACTGAGATAATTCGTCCTTCAAACAATTCTCACAAGCCATAAGTCGATTGGTAATTAATTGGAAGCAAGGAAAGGAAATCGGGTTCAATAATTATAGTATAACGTTTGGGTTATATTGGAAACGTGATTTTCTTGTGTTCCATTCTATCACACTCGACCTCTCTATCACCTCTAAGGTGTTTATAAGTCTCCTCTACTCATTTCCATTCCAATTCGCACGTTAAGTTTATATCATGCACTTTGTTTTGTTGTTTCGAACGTATATCACTTTGCACATGTATTACACGTATATATAAATTCTTAGTACACGAAACGTGACTAGCCTCTATCTTGGAAGGCCTAGGAGTCACGTATCACACATAATTCACTTTAGTTATAACGTTACAAGCATTTCACGCATCCATTTCAAACTATATCCATCGTATGCAATTTGTTAAAAACAATTAGTAAATATTTCTAAATTTTCAAAATATATACCGGTTCCAAACATGCCACAAACTACGCGTATAACTTTGAATTTCATTTAACGAGAGTACAATATTATTTCACGACGCCATAGACCACCTAGAAAACTAACATTTTCATATACACGACTTGTAAAAATAATCACGTTTTGACACCATACTCGAACCATTTTGAATTGACATCAACCGGATTTTCAAACAAAAATTCATATAAAAACCTTATGTTTGTCGAGTGGGCTTAATTCAAGCCCATTAAGCATTTAAAATCCATAAGCCCACTGGGCCTATATAAAATGTTTTTAGAATCATAAAAATAGCCCAAAGCCAAGCCCAAAACTTTTTCCATGCCCTCGCCTCCAAAACTCTTAACGGACCTTAATTTGGATCGTTCAAAGCCCATAAGCTAAAAAAATGAGCTTTTAAATAAATAAGCTGTTGAAATTAGCTTATTATCAACTAAAATAAGCTTCGGAAATTTTTAGAGAAATTTTATAAATATTTTTGCAAATTTGGACTAAAAATGTAACGCGACGACACCTAGGGGGACTAAATGTGTAAATATTGAAAAGAAAGGACTAAACTTGTAAATACAGAAACAAAAGGGTAAAATGTGATAAAAATTAATATTCTAAGGTTAGTATTGATTATTGGACAAAGTAGAGGACTATAGTTGAAATATATATAAAAAGGACTAACGGTGTAACGCAAATATCGTTAGAGTAAAAATGGTAAAATTGGAAAAGGAGACAAAGACTAAATATAAATTTATTTATCATTCTTATTTATTTTCTATTTTCGTCAATTTATTTCATGTTACGTTTAAACTTTATATTTCATGTTACGTTTAAACTTTATTTTTATTTATATATATATTATTTAACATAACGTTAATAATATATATAACGATATTTAAAAAGTTAATATTTTACTTACGATTAAAAAGGTAAAACTTCGATGGATAATTTAAAAATCATATTTTGTCATATCATGCATATCACAAGATTTTCACTGCACATCACTTATTCGTCATAACGAATATTTAATATTTGTTATTCCTTCGTAATTACCAAATAGTATTTGGTCAAGTTCTCAAATAAATTTATTTATCAGGTTGTGTTTCGAAGCCGTTTTCATAAATTCGTCCGACTTTATTTTCTTCGTTTTCAGTATCAATCAAGGTGAGTCATAGCCTTTCATTTACTTATTTTCAAAAACTCCGTGAGGGGGATACATGTTATAAACAGATTGCAAGTATTTTTCTGTATGCTTCCTGACTGATATATGCCTAAGTTAGCTATTGCCAAAAGACCCTTAATCATGAGCCATTAATCACTGAGGTGAACGCGAATATAATGAAAAGATCTATTTAAGGTTTGACAGCCTGTCCCATTAATACTTGACGGAATGCCATTATGCATGTGGTTAGTCGTATTAGTCGTGATAATTATATTTGAGTAAAAATAGGAACTGGCAAATCACCTATTACACGAGGGCAAATTTATCATTGATTTGATAAACACCTCCGTTTTTACGGTATTTGTTAACGTTTGCGTGTCATGAGACTTAGAGCAATATATGAACTGCAATATCAATATTTTCAAACTGATTGTATTTTCCAATACAATCTTACTTGTGTATCAAAATGATTATTAAATTCAAACTCTATGTTTTCACTCAACATTTTTGTTGACATTTAAGTATGTATCTCAGGTATTTAGTAGGGGAAGCAAGCATGGAACGGGCGGCAAAAATCTTCAAAACTTGTTTTCTTTATTTCAATAATGGTGTAAAATAAATGATGTTTGATTTAGTTCAAAACATCAAGACTTTTATAATACTCTGATAAGGGCCTCTTGCATTTGAATTTTTATAAATGAAATTATGTTTTAAAACGTCACTTTCGAGCCGTTTTCTATCATTATGACTTCGATCCTCACTGTAACACCCTAATTACTATTCCGCTGCCGCATTTCAAATTAGGGGGTGTTACAGATTGGCATCAGAGCCATAGTTATAGAGAACCAAATATTTTCAAACATTGAACTATAACCACACTTTCAAATAAATTAAATTTACATCATGTTAGTTTTTGCCCGCCGTACCTGCTTGCTACCGTACTCCGTAAGTTAATCATTAAGCTAAGATATTTTGATTTTGATATGTTAGAATTTTGTATTCTTTGATGATAATAAATTCTTATTTTGCGCTATTTATGAATTGTTACAGTATTGTTTCAATATGAGTATGTTCGACTCCGACTCTGATATTTCCGCCGCGTCCGTTACTTCGCCTGTTTATCGTTCTAGTTTTGTACCTGACGCTGTTTCCCAAGAAACAGAACCCTTCGAGCAAGACGAAATTGTTACAATGCCTGAAAATCCCGATGCTTTTGTTTTACCGACACATACACCATTACCACGTCATGAATTCAATTCATATGCACCCGATCACCTACTCAATCTTTTTAGCCAAACTTACCCATATACTTTTCACCCAAGAGAACAAATTCCTGAGGAAGATATACCTACATCCAGCCGCCTTCGTATTTCTGATTCTATTCCTCCACTTTCACCATCATTACCCTATCATCCTGGTTTTACTCCCCCAGCTCATATCAATGAAACTGGTGAGAGTGCTAGGATGGAAATTCCCTCTACCCTTTCACCTTCTGTAGTAGTGACGCTATTGGAGCATCACGAAGAACAGATAGACTCACTTCTTCAGATGATTGATTATTCATCATTCGATCATTCAGATACTATCCACAACACCTTACATAACCTTATAGCCAATAGGATAGAGTTGCAGCAAGGGTTAGCTCAGATACATTCGAATATCTCTGAGACACGTTCTTTCGCGATATCATTGCGAAGAGAGGGACAGAACCGTACTTGGGAAGCCCAGCTTGCACACCGAAGAGCAGATACATTGGAAAACCTTGTAGGAGATATGCAGATGCAACATCATGCCGAGATGCAGGAGCTCCGAACTCAGATCTTAGAGATGGGAGGACATGTGGACATACATAATCATTAGAAGCAGTTAGTATTTGTACTAGTAATAAGGCATCCAAGCCTGCCGCATGTGGCAATTAATAAGCTTGTATCGTTTTGTTATAACAACTCAACTGATTAAGTTATTAATGTTATGCTGTTGGTTTTGATATTACTATATACAAATGTTAATTTATGCTTATGGTTGTTCATGTGTATTAAAAATGCATCTAAACATATCAGAATGATTATGACTGTTGTATCGAAGTAAAAACTACATATGGTGCCCAATTATTGTTAAGACTCATAAATATTCATTTCCCTACTTCACAAGATCCTTTAAACAAAATGGTTGTTTAAAATTCTAAATGCTATATTTTTGTATTATTAATAGAAAAATGGAGCATGCAAGTAGTGAAAACTCCAACCCGGAAGTGATCCTGACCCCCACTGAGGTTCAAAGAATGATTGCTGAGGGAATGTCTGCAGCTCGTGAAGCGGATCGTTTGAATAATATCAATGGTGCAAATTGTGAAGCTAATACAGTTACTCCACGTAATTGTACTTACAAGGACTTCATGACTTGCAAGCCAACAAACTTCAAAGGAATTGAAGGGGTGATTGAAATGGCCCATTGGTTTGAGCATACCGAGACAATCTTCAAGAGGAGTGGTTGTTCTGAGAATAGCAAAGTTACCTTTGCTACAGGAACTCTTCAAGGAGAAGCACTATCGTGGTGGAACACTACTGCGAATGCTATGGTCCAGATGAAGCTTTCAGACTTTCGTGGAATGAGTTGAAAAATAAAATGCTTAAGAAGTATTGTCCAAGGACAGAGATTAGGAAGCTAGAGGATGAATTTCATCAGCTAGTAGTAAGGTACAACGACCTGAAGACATACGACAGAAAGTTTCTGGAGTTGTCGGTGCTGTGCCCAACTATAGTACCCGATGTTGAACAAGCATTGGAGAAATACGTGGAGGGACTGCCACCATCCATTGAAGGGGATGTTACCTCATCAAATCCAAAGACAGTAGAAGAAGCTATGGGGCTTGCACAGAGATTGTTAACCCGGGTGATCAAAAGAGGTTCTACCTTCGTGATCAATGAGCATAAGAGAAGTGCTGACAACCGTGGGAATAACAATAGCAACAACCGCAGCTACAACAACAGTTACAGTGGTAACCGGAGCTACAACAACAACAACAATCAAAGCAGCAATCGCAACAGAGATCAACAGCAGAACTGTAGTAATCATCATCAGCAACAAAATCGTCGGCAAGAAGCTACCAGAGCTTATGCAGCAGTGCCTGCAGAAAGTAAAGGTTATGCCGGAACTCTACCCCCATGTAACAAGTGCAACATGCATCATACTGGAGCATGTAAGGCTGCTTGTGGCAACTGTAGAAGAATTGGTCATATGACAAGGGACTGTCGAGCGACTGGAGCCAACACACAACCGATAGCAGTAAAGTGCCATGGTTGTGGTGAGGTTGGACATTACAGAACTCAATGTCCGAAAATTGCCAATAATGTTGCCCAAGGAAGAGCGTATGTACTTGGTGATGGGAACACAACGCAGAATTCTGATGTTGTTACGGGTACATTCCTATTAAATCAAGAAGATGCTAAGATATTATTTGATTCAGGAGCAGATAAAAGTTTTGTGTCTACTTCGTTTGCCGCAATTCTAAATATTACTCCTGTAGAATTACATACTATCTATGAAATAGAATTAGCAGATGGAAATATTTTAAGTACCAATACCCTAATCGAAAACTGCACCTTAACCCTTCTAAATAAATCTTTCCCTATCAATCTTATGCCCATCCAATTGGGAAGTTTTGTTGTCATCATTGGTATGGATTGGTTATCTAAACACTGTGCCAGAATAATTTGTGACGAGAAAATCATCCAAATTCCATTCGACGGTGAAACCTTAATCATCCAAGGTGATAAACCTAAAACTTTGTTCAATATTATTTCGTACGCCAAAACGATGAAATACATAAGCAAAGGATGCCATGTATTTCAAATCCAAGTAACGGGAGGAGAAACAAAAGAAAAGAAGAAACAACTTGATGAAGTGCCAGTTGTAAAAGAATTTTCTGATGTATTTCCCGAAGACTTACCTGGAATCCCACCAACTCGTCAAGTAGAATTCCACATCGATTTAGTTCCTGGAGCAGCACCAGTTGCAAAAGCACCATATCGATTAGCACCCTCCGAAATGAAAGAATTATCTGAACAGTTAAAAGAACTATCAGATAAAGGTTTCATTCAACCAAGCTCATCCCTTTGGGGAGCACTAATCCTATTCGTCAAAAAGAAAGATGGGACGTTCCAAATGTGTATCGATTACAGGGAGTTGAACAAACTCACGGTGAAGAATCGATATCCATTACCAAGGATCGACGATCTATTTGACCAATTACAAGGATCAAGTGTTTACTCAAAAATCGATCTAAGATCAGGATATCATCAATTAAGAGTTAGGGAAGAGGACATTCCCAAGACGGCTTTTCGAACACGATACGGACATTATGAATTTCAAGTGATGCCATTTGGTCTTACCAATGCACCAGCTGTGTTCATGGATTTAATGAACCGAGTATGCAAGCCATACTTGGATAAATTCGTTATTGTGTTCATTGATGATATTTTAATCTATTCAAGCAATAAAGAAGAGCATGCTGAACACTTAAGGACTATTTTGGAGTTACTTAAGAAAGAAAAGTTGTACGCCAAGTTTTCCAAATGTGATTTTTGGATTTCTACCGTTCAATTTTTAGGCCATATCATCAACAACAAAGGTATCCATGTAGATCCCGCGAAGATAGAAGCAGTTAAAGGTTAGACGTCACCCACCACCCCAACCGAAATTCGTCAATTCTTAGGTCTCGCTGGTTATTACCGGAGATTTATAGAAGGTTTTTCAAAGATTGCAAAACCATTGACGGAACTAACCCAGAAGAACAAGAAGTATATCTGGGAAGAGAAGCAAGAGTCAGCATTTCAACTGCTTAAACAGAAGCTTTGTGAAGCACCAATATTAGCATTACCGGAAGGCAATGAGGACTTTGTAGTGTATTGTGACGCATCTCATCATGGTTTAGGTGCGGTACTAATGCAAAGAGACAAAGTTATAGCCTATGCTTCACGACAGCTGATGAACAATGAAGAAAATTACACCACTCATGATCTAGAATTAGGAGCAGTAGTTTTTGCTCTTAAGATATGGAGACATTACCTATATGGTACAAAGTGTACGGTTTTCACAGATCACAAGAGTCTACAGCATGTACTAGATCAGAAGGAGCTGAACATGAGACAAAGAAGATGGTTAGAATTACTCAATGACTACGACTGTGAAATTCGTTACCATCCTGGTAAAGCGAATGTAGTAACCGATGCGTTGAGTAGAAAAGATAGAATTAAACCTCTTAGAGTTCGATCTCTAGGAATGACAATTCATTCGCCACTTCCAGCTCAAATCATCAAAGCTCAAGCAGAAGCTCTACAAGAAGAAAACCGGCAATATGAGAAAATTGACAGAAGGTCAAACCTGGAAGATCAGGTTGACAGAATGCCAAATAATGAAAAAGAATTTGTGAGAAGAAATGATGGAATGTTATGTTTTAAGGAAAGATATTGGATTCCTCTCTTTGGAGGTATTCGAGACCTTATCATGCATGAATCTCATAAATCCAAATATTCTATTCATCCCGGTTCCAATAAGATGTACCAAGATATGAAGAAGAATTATTGGTGGCCAAATATGAAAGCTGATATCGCCGAGTATGCTGGTAAATGTTTAACCTGTTCTAGAGTAAAGGCAGAAACTCAGAAACCATCAGGATTACTCGTGCAACCAGAAATTCCGGTCTGGAAATGGGAACGAATCACCATGGATTTTATTACCAAATTACCAAAGACTTCCACCGGATTAGACACAATCTGGGTTATCATCGATCGACCTGCACATTTTCTACCAATCAAGGAAACTGATGAGATGGAAACACTCGCTCAGTTGTATTTTAAAGAAATTGTGATTAGACATGGGGTGCCAATATCTATTATTTCTGATAGAGATAGCCGATTCACCTCAAGATTTTGGGAATCGCTACAGAAATCTCTTGGTACTCGGTTAGATATGAGCACTGCTTATTATCCGCAAACCGATGGACAAAGTGAAAGAACAATCCAAACCTTGGAAGACATGCTCCGAGCATGTGTGATTGATTTCGAAAAAGGTTGGGATAGACACTTGCCATGAGTTGAATTCTCATACAATAACAGCTATCATGCCAGCATAAAGGCTGCACCTTTTGAGGCGCTGTACGGAAGGAAGTGCAGATCACCAATCTGTTGGACAGAAGTTGGTGATATGTAACTCACCGGACCAGAGCTAATACATGACACTATAGAGAAGATATTCCAAATCAAGCAACGCTCGCAAGCTGCTCGTGACAGACAGAAGAGTTATGCTGGTGTCAGGAGAAAGCCTATGGAATTTCAAGTAGGAGACAAAGTCATGTTGAAGGTTTCGCCTTGGAAAGGAATGATTCGCTTTGGAAGACGTGGAAAGTTAAATCCAAGGTACATTGGACCTTTCAAAATTCTGGAGAGAATTGGTTCAGTTGCTTATAAGTTAGAACTTCCGGAAGAACTCAGTACGGTACATCCTACGTTCCACGTATCACAACTCAAGAAATGTTTGTCTGACGAAACTCTCGTCATTCCACTAAAAGAGGTTAGATTGGATGACAAACTAGTGTTCATAGAAGAGCTTGTGGAAATAATGGATAGAGAGATAAAACAACTCAAACAGAATCGTATCCCCATTGTAAAAGTTAGATGGGACTCAAAGCGAGGACCAACTTATACATGGGAAAGAGAAGATAGATTCCGTGAGAAATATCCGCACTTATTTTCATAGAACGCACTTGTTAGATTTCTTAAAATCGAATTTCGAGACGAAATTCAGAATGACAAATGGGTACCGTAGAACCCTGTAAAAATTTCTTGTAATTAAATCGTTAATAAATAAATAATCCTTCGTTATCGTTTCTAATTCCCATTTTCTCGGAAAAATTTAAAATTTTTCTTATTATATTATTTTGACGATTTTCACAAAATAATATAATTCACGAAATGACGGAATTAATCCTCGACACGTTACACGAAATCTAAACTTTTCATTTAATCCAATAACCTAATTCCTAATCCAAATTATATTTAGTAAATATATTAAAATTCCCTAATTACCTAATTAGTCCAACGGACCCTTAATTATTTCGGCCCACACCACAGTTACTATTCCTAAGCCCAACGAACCAAAGCCCAAAATCCAATTCATTAATTTTCATCCGATCGACAAGTTCAATCACCCCCCAAAACGCCTTGTTTATTTCTAAATCTTACACACGACATACGTATTTTATTTTCTCATCTCATTAACCTACTAGCCAACTATTAGTGTGTCAATTCTCACGTCCATACGTTGAGTTTTGATACGTTTTTAAAAGGCAAAGTATTCGACCCTTACAAAACCAAACCGATTCACAAATTATTCAAAACTTAACCATTTTGAATCCCGTTTGTTTCTAAATGCTCCTAATAATAATTCTGAGTTGATTCTATGTTAAAATGTTAAGAATGATCAAGTATGTACAAGTGGTAAACAATTTTGTAAATCGTATGTATATATATAAGCTTGGTCGACATAAGCATGATTCACCACAACACCTTCCACCTTTTGTGCTCTCACATTCACTTGTGTAGCATTATAAAATTCACCTAAGAAGCTAGTTCACTGACATGGAATAGTGAGTGTGAAGTTTTCTTGGAAAGTTTCTCACTTACGTGTTATATATTCAAGTAATAAATAACGTACATGCATGCACTTGCTCTTATTCATTCTCATACTCTTTCACTGAGATAATTCGTCCTTCAAACAATTCTCACAAGCCATAAGTCGATTGGTAATTATTTGGAAGCAAGGAAAGGAAATCGGGTTTAATAATTATAGTATAACGTTTGGGTTATATTGGAAACGTGATTTTCTTGTGTTCCATTCTATCACACTCGACCTCTCTATCACCCCTAAGGTGTTTGTAAGTCTCCTCTACTCATTTCCATTCCAATTCGCACGTTAAGTTTATATCATGCACTTTGTTTTGTTGTTTCGAACGTATATCACTTTGCACATGTATTACACGTATATATAAATTATTAGTACACGAAACGTGACTAGCCTCTATCTTGGAAGGCCTAGGAGTCACGTAGCACACATAATTCACTTTAGTTATAACGTTACAAGCATTTCACGCATCCATTTCAAACTATATCCATCGTATTCAATTTGTTAAAAACACTTAGTAAATATTTCTAAGTTTTCAAAATATATACCGGTTCCAAACATGCCACAAACTACGCGTATAACTTTGAATTTCATTTAACGAGAGTACAATATTATTTCACGACGCCATAGACCACCTAGAAAAATAACATTTTCATATACACGACTTGTAAAAATAATCACGTTTTGACACCATACTCGAACCATTTTGAATTGACATCAACCGGATTTTCAAACAAAAATTCATATAAAAACCTTATGTTTGTCGAGTGGGCTCAATTCAAGCCCATTAAGCATTTAAAATCCATAAGCCCACTGGGCCTATATAAAATGTTTTTAGAATCATAAAAATAACCCAAAGCCAAGCCCAAAACTTTTTCCATGCTCTCGCCTCCAAAACTCGTAACGGACCTTAATTTGGATCGTTCAAAGCCCATAAGCTAAAAAAATAAGCTTTTAAATAAATAAGCTGTTGAAATTAGCTTATTATCAACTAAATAAGCTTTGGAAATTTTTAGAGAAATTTTATAAATATTTTTGCAAATTTGGACTAAAATTGTAACGCGACGACACCTAGAGGGACTAAAAGTGTAATTATTGAAAAGAAAGGACTAAACTTGTAAATACAAAAACAAAAGGGTAAAATGTGATAAAAATTAATATTCTAAGGTTAGTATTGATTATTGGACAAAGTAGAGGACTATAGTTGAAATATATATAAAAAGGACTAACGGTGTAACGCAAATATCGTTAGAGTAAAAATGGTAAAATTGGAAAAGGAGACAAAGACTAAATATAAATTTATTTATCATTCTTATTTATTTTCAATTTTCGTCAATTTATTTCATGTTATGTTTAAACTTTATTTTTATATATATATATATATATATATATATATATATTATTTAACATAACGTTAATAATATATATAACGATATTTAAAAAGTTAATATTTTACTTACGATTAAAAAGGTAAAACTTAGATGGATAATTTAAAAATCATATTTTGTCATATCATGCATATCACAAGATTTTCACTGCACATCACTTATTCGTCATAACGAATATTTAATATTTGTTATTCCTTCGTAATTACCAAATAGTATTTGGTCAAGTTCTCAAATAAATTTATTTATCAGGTTGTGTTTCGAAGCCGTTTTCATAAATTCGTCCGACTTTATTTTCTTCGTTTTCAGTATCAATCAAGGTGAGTCATAGCCTCACATTTACTTATTTTAAAAACTCCGTGAGGGGGATACATGTTATAAACAGATCGCAAGTATTTTTCTGTATGCTTCTTGACTGATATATGCCTAAGTTGGCTATTGGCAAAAGACCCTTAATCATGAGCCATTAATCACTGAGGTGAACGCGAATATAATGAATAGATCTATTTAAGGTTTGACAGCATGTCCCATTAATACTTGACAGAATGCCATTATGCATATGGTTAGTCGTATTAGTCGTGATAATTATATTTGACTAAAAATAGGAACTGGCAAATCACCTATTACACGAGAGCAAATTTATCATTGATTTGATAAACACCTCCGTTTTTATGGTATTTGTTAACATTTGCGTGTCATGAGACTTAGAGCAATATATGAACTGCAATATCAATATTTTCAAACTGATTGTATTTTCCAATATAATCTTACTTGTGTATCAAAATGATTATTAAATTCAAACTCTATGATTTCACTCAACATTTTTGTTGACTTTTAAGCATGTATCTCAGGTATTTAGCAGGGGAAGCATGCATGGAACGGGCGGCAAAAATCTTCAAAACTTGTTTTCTTTATTTTAATAATGGTGTAAAATAAATGATGTTTGATTTAGTTCAAAACATCTAGACTTTTATAATACTCTGATAAGGACCTCTTGCATTTGAATTTTTATAAATGAATTATGTTTTAAAACGTCTCTTTCGATCCGTTTTCTATCATTATGACTTGGATCCTCACCGTAACACCCTAATTACTATTCCGCTGCCGCATTTCAAATTAGGGGGTGTTACAGGATCTCTCTATTAACCTGTGTGTTTGAGACTTTTAAGAGTTGAAATCAGTTTAAGCATGCTACCTTAGGTAACATTAGAGTAATAAAAGCTTAAAATTGGTAGTTAGTTAGTAAAATAGTAAAATTAACTTCTAATCTCCATATTAGTGATAACTGTTAGGATTTAGGTACCCAAATTTTTCATTTGAGCTCCAAATTTATTAACTTAGCTTAGAATAGTTGTATGATAGCTTAAATTAACATATTCAC